>MEHQ01000579.1:128433-172679 GCA_008828725.1 Saccharina japonica | reverse complement strand
CTATACATACCACTTGGAGCAACGGAATCGACGCGTGCGACGATTGAGGCAGCACTTTTTGCTGGTTTTGTTTTCTGAATGATCGGGCTCCTTCACCCTTTTAGGACAGACTGCAGTCCCGTTTTGGGGACAAACCATTCTAATTCTAAGTAATTTGTCCCCAAAACGGGACTCCAGTCCTGTAAGGGTTCACCCAAATTCGTCGTTTTTTCATTCTTGTGTTGCGATATTTTCCATAGTATACCTCGTAGCTCATGGGATTGTTGGTCGGGTACGTAGCACTTTTGGTTTTGTTGGTGAGGTATGGAGCTCCTATACTATAATCAAGTGATCACCCTCAGAAAAATCACGGTGCTTAGGGTCGTTCTTATCGGAGCCATAAATTTCCAAAATTTCCATTTTTTTTTCGCGCAATTCTTTTTAGATTTCCATTTTTTCCATTTTTTTTCCTCCATTTCTTGGAACGTGAAGCCTTCCAAACATTTTGCCCTCCTCTGAAGATTTTCCAATATTTTCATAATTTCCAAGATTTCCAAGATTTCCTTTTTTTTTTTTGGAAAAAAATATTGGAAATGATGGAAAATAAGATGCTCGATAAGAATGGCCCTTACACCTCTACCGTACGAGTAGCATTCGCCAATCGTCTCATCATGCGTTTTCATTGCCCGTATAGTGCCCCAAACATAAACAACTCGTTGAGGAAAGCGGGGCCGGAAAAGGGAAAACTTCTTATACGCGGAGAGAGAAATATCGAGCCACTGTTTGTTGTTGTTGTTGTTGCTGTTGTTGTTGAACATTGTGTTGAGCTTTGTGGCGGGATGTGTGACTCCGGAGAGAACCCAGTAGTGTACTGTATGTAGTAGTAGTAGTAGTAGCAGCAGCAGTAAGTAGCAGTAGTAGCAACAACGTTGATGTACCCAGTGGCGCTTACTACGTCGCAACACAATCGTAACTACGGCAACTATAACTGTCAACTTCGGTGTAATGTGCACACGACTTAAAATATAGCGAAGATTTCGATTCTCCCCCGCGCACGTATGGTGTATCCTACATACCTGGTACCTGGGATGGGGGCGGATCACCTCAATCTACGTCGCCTACGAGAACACATAGTCCGAGTCTGGCAGATAGTGATGCGAACATACCGCCGGTACATATCATATCATACGTCGGAGTATTGCATTTCCCCACGTGAAAAAAAGGAAAGAGCAAAACGCGTGCATCTCGGGGTATAACGTTTGTTCGGGGTAATATCGACTATTATTACAACATTAATTACCTCGCAAACAACCCGGTCGGTGTTGTGCTATTTATCTTTATTTATGCGGACTATATGTATCACGCACGACGAACCGCGGTTGGTTCATCGTGCACACCCCCGCCAACACGGCGCCGTGTGCCATTGCCGCCTGACTCAGTTTAGCAGACAAGCCGCAGGTGATACTATATGTTATCATCTAGAAGTAGCAGGCGATACTGAGGATCATATCGTAGATAGAGCAACACGCACTAAACACGCGATCAGCTGGGGGGGGGGGATCTTCATAGATATATAAAACACCGCTCGCTTTATCCCGATATGTGCATTATATTCATACATATCATATGTGTACGTACCGCCTGTAGAGTAAGAGCCAACGATAGTATGCGTTGCTCTGCTGTTGTTCCTCACAATGTGCTGCTAACTTATGAAGGTTAGCGCACACGTCGGACAGATAGACCATCTGCAGATACACCAGACAGGTCATCTGCAGATAGACCATCTAGATCATCTACGGATAGACACATTAGCGCGGGTCTTCTGGCCTCGCAAGGTTTCCTAGAGAGTCATGTTTTTAACGCGGGGGGGGAGGTTTCCGTTATTACGGGAAGGGGGGGGGGCTACTCATTTGTGCTTCCTTGTCATTGACATTGACCACGCATCCAGATATCTCGATACATTCGTACAACTCTGTCCGGAAGTACAAGGAGGACCGCTTGTTTGTGTTCAGGGCAAAAATAGTGCAAACTGTAAACTTCGTACCTGGGACACACGTCGGATTCTACGGAATGAGTATGATTTCTGGACCACCGAAAATCATGCCTGCACCGTACACCTACGAGGCAGAACATTGAGCGAAAAGAGCTGAGTCAATCCAAGAGGCTGTGTGTGTGAAAAGGGGAGACCACCATGCAGTCTTTGTGCATCTTCGCCAGCCAGTCAGCAAGCCACAAACACGTACAGCACACGTCGACGTTGTCGGTGCCATCATCGAAAAAAGTGTAACAAAACAGTCCGCCATCAGTCACTTAATACCACGTAAAAACCATTCGTAAGCAGGTCGGGCCGAGATGTAGGCACAGAAAACACACAAGCCGACCATACAAAGTGTCATCATCGCCAGGCATCGCATTATACGATCCGTACACCACTCACTGCATTTTGGAGAGATCAGGCGGTTACAGGCTGTGTGTTTTGTGTTTTTTTCCTCCGCCGCAAAACGGCATCACTTTTTTTACGTAAATCACCAATTGCTACCCGGTGCGTTAATTGTTACGGTTATTAATCTTTCTTTTGGTGTTTTTGTATTTGTTTTATGCGAGAGAGTGGGGGGGGCTTCCATTCGTGCACGCCTTTAGTCGTGGGGGCAAAGGGGGGACGGGGGGCGAGCACCGCCCGAACGACGAGATGCATCATTCTGTGGGCGGGGCGTTTATATACGAGTAGAGCGAACAAAATGAGGCAACGCCCTCAGCTCCAGCGTGGTATCGTTTTGGGTCGGCGTGTAATATCACCGTACCATCTTGAGATAAAATACGCTCTCTCGCTGTACGCGAACGGCTGGCCGGCCACTCTCAACACCCTGCAACTGCACGCAGGGCCCGGGCTGGGTGTTATAACAACTTTTCTCCGTGATTCCATCAACGTAATCAATCAATTGGTAAATGAATGAATGCTGGAATCCATCGTCAATCAATCCACCAATCAATCAATAACCAATTAATAATCAATCCATCAATCAGTGACCAATCGATCAAATCAATCAGTCAATTGATCAATCAATTAATCAATCGATCAATCAACTAATCTATCAACCAACCAATCAATGTATCAACCAACTCATCGATCAGTCAACCAATCAATCCAGTCAAGTCGCTTCTTTTGAGACGAAATGCGATATTCGTGTTTTGTTATACTCGTACACGTGGCACCTACTAACTAACGTAACCACGCAAGGGAAAAAGACCAAGGCGACACCTTCATCGAGGGTGACAAACGCCTTAATCGAAAACAAGGGTCATCCAACACCTTTACTCCAACCACCCACCCACCCACCCACCCACACGCCAAACAATACAGCGCAAGCGGAGCGAAAACACAAAACCGGACCACCACACCACTACCTATCACCCTCTTCTCTCTGCCTTCTCGAAAAGCAGCAAAAAAAAAAAGGCTCAACTTCCTCCCCCCTCCCAAGAGAAAGTTGTGCCTGTGAGAGCGGCAGCCGGCATGGAATGCTCCACCCTCCCGCCTGTTCCCAGGTATAAGCCTAGCGCGATACGGGAGGCAGGCAGACAGGCAGGTAGCACGGCTCAAGAGCTAGGGGCAGGGTATTATACCCCTAGCCCCTGACCGACCTCTCTATGACCCTAAACTAACCCTAACGGGCAAAGCGAATGGACCGGTTTTCGACCAATCGCTGGCGACCACGGAGGCGCCTTTCCACGCCGCACCCGATGGGTCAGTTTAACGGCTGGTCCGGTGATGATTGGCCAGCTGGCGGCTCGTCAGCTCATGATTCGCCAGCTCACGACTGGTCAGCTTACGACTGGTCAGCTCGCGAATGGCAAGCTCAAGATTGGTCAGCTTAAGAACCGGTCAGCTCACGGTATAGGTCAGTTTGCGATACGCCGGTTATGGTGACGTCGTTTTTTAATAACCCGATTCCACTTCTGCAATCACATCAGTACTCTCCACAAAAACCCAGTACCACCCCGTCCTACGACACTGAGTAGTATTAATGGTAGACCCCGCTACAGAGTGGGGCGTCAAAATCAGGCGTCCACCAATCAGGGGGCTTCTGATCAGACGTCCACCAATCAGGGGACGTCTAATCAGGCGTCCACCAATCAGGCGGCTTGAAAGCAGGCGTCGACCAATAAGGCCTCCCGAAATGAGAGAGAGCGGGTTGTCGGCGCCTAAAAAAACTAAAAAAAAAAGGCTATGCCCTTACGCGACTACTAACGCCTCCCGTCTCTCTCCCCCATCCCCGTTCGGCTCAAGCCGCCGCGGTTTTACGCGTCGGGGTCTCCGAGTGCCTTCCGGATCATGTCCGAAATGATCTGTGTACAGCCAGGCCGACAGACAGACAGATGGACAGACAGATGGACAGACAGACAGGCAGACAGGCAGCAGGCGTACAGACAGACGCACGGGGGAAAAAGGCATAAAAATACATACGAAGTATAACATTACAATAGGGAAAAAAAAAAAAAGTTGCGAAATCGCCCTTGAAAAAAAAAGTCGTCTTGAGGCTGATTTACCTTGCCTGGCACTATTGTACGTACCATACCGCTGTAGCAATCATTACAGTATATTGCCATTACTACTGTAGTACCCACAGTAGTCACCCATAAACCGTACCAGGTACGAGTTTACCACTTAGGGCCCGTTTTAACGAAGGAAAAAAAAAAACGATTCGGAAAAAATATAATTCAAATTCGCTTTTCATTGGTCAACACGCGCACCAGCATCAAAGATTAGGATCTTGGGGGGTGCAAGGGCCCGAATTAACGAGTATAAAATAAATTCAATTTGGAAAAAATAAAATTCAAATTCGCTTTTCATTGGCCAACACACGCACCAGCACCAGACATTATGCCCCAAGATCCTAATCTTTGGTGCTGGTGCGTGTGTTGACCAATGAAAAGCGGAGTTTTGATTTTTTTTTTTCCAAATTGAATTTTTTTCTTCTTCGTTAAAACGGGCCCGAAGACAAAGCACATTTCCTCAGACGAATTTAAGTGACGCCTCCACAACAATTGAGGGGAAACGGCTTATCTAAAACAGCGAAAACGTACACGATATACTAAAGACCGACAATACAAAATACCGACAGACAAGACCGACGAACAGACCAAGACCGACGAATATACCCAGGTAGGGCATACCCAAACCCAAACCCAGTAAAGACCAAGTCAAGCCAAGCACAAAGCCAATTCGAGCCCAAGTATTACAAGCCAAACCGAACCAACTCGAGCGAAATATGATACTACTATGATTCACGTATACAAATACCGGTATGTACGAGTTCCAAGCCAATCGATCAGAAATGTCCGGAGCCACAGCCCGTATCCCCCAGCCAAAGGGCAAAGGCTGAAGTCATGTGGGAAAAAACGGTGCGTCAGGCCCTCTACGCAGCTGAACGCATTTAATAAAAAATACATCAGGAGGGAGGTGTTGCTCTTCGAGAATGCTTGGACGTCGAAAAGGCCATGGTTTATGGCGCGAGGCCGGCTCAGAGACGGAAGATGAATAGCTCTCGTGCGCTTTCGCAAGGGTGGAGGGGGGGGGGGCGTACTCATTTGTTGCTTGCCTTAGTCATTTGACCATTGACCACGCATCCCTTTCGAGACGGAGCACCGTTCCTACTCCTAACAGAGACACCTCCAACAGTTGGGCGCTCATTGCATTGTTTCCATGTATTACAAATAAACTTTTTGCTATTCTTATCCCCTTCGTGTTTCGCCGCCCGTGGCCACTATCTGTCTCCTGAGACCACCCATCTCCTAAGATAGCGATCGTTTTCTCGCTGCTATCTAGTGTACCAAACTTCTCCATGTCACATTCGTGCAAGGGGGGGGGAGGGGTTGGGGACGGACAGGAAGGAGCCGCGACCGTTGGAAGCTAACGGCTCTACAGAAACATAACTCGTATATAGCACATATACCCATATAGGCTACGATATACAAGTGTAGAATAGGTCTTTTGGGCCTCACATTCTTGTCCTGCTTGGCGTCGATGGTTACGGTCTTCCCGGCTCGTTCGTAGTGGTCTATCACCGGCTGCGTCTGCTTGTGGAACGCTTTCAGACGGCTCCTGAGCTTGTCCACGGTATCGTCCGAGCGACGTGTGAGAGGCTCGCCCGTCACCTGCGCCGGCCCCACCACGCAAAACAGAGCGAACAACAACGATAACAACAGCAGAGCAGCAGGCAGAGAGCAGCACGAGCAGAGGCACAAGCAGCAGAAGTCACAACAATACCCACAGCGAAGCAGCAGCAGGAGCAGAAGCAGAAGAAGCAGCAGAGCAACAACCAAACAACAGCAGCAGAAACAGTAGAATAAGAAGCCGCAGCAGCAAAAATTGCTCTCAGACACCACGGCCGACACCACTCCTTAGCCTACCCTACCTCCGGACAAACTCGCCACAAAAAACCCGTGCCTGATTCCATCAGAAGGTTTGCCAACTCCCTTTTCCTCTCGCCAGAAAAGGCACTGTAGACAACTTCAGCACACATCACAAACTTTCACGCCTGGGGCAGATCATCTACAAGATCATCGAGTCCGGCTTTACGATCTACTGTAGATATTTCTGGGAAGATTCAGTAGGTTCCTGATCTTTATGATCTATAGCTCATATTGCCGGGTGGGGGTGTGTTTCCTAGATTAGATCTGTACTACACAGCTCCTGCACACCATCTCAACGGCAAGTTAGGATCTAGATGATCTAGATGATCTAGATGATCTATCTACATATATAGATTATCTATATATGTAGATCATCTGTTTGACGTGTGAAAAAAAACTTTGCCACCTCCCTATTGCTCTCGCCAGAAAAAAACACTGCTGTACCAGTCTGGCCGCAAATACAATGCACGTTTGGACTCTCATGTGAACATCAAGCGTTCCTTATATTCCCGGACATAGTCATAACACAACTTCAACCCAGCCTTACACGCGCCCGCATGACCCTCACCCCCCCCCCCCATCCCTGCTTGCCCCCGCCTCCACCGTTTATGCCTCAGGCGTTACGCTACAAACAGGGACGCAAATATTACGAGCAGAGTTGCTGCGTGGCTCTACGTAAAAATAGCACCAGCAGCAGCGGCAGCAATGCAGCAAAAACACAGTACGAGCAGCAGTGCAGCGTGGCTCAGGGTAGAAGCAGTGCGAGCAGTGCTGCGTTGCTTTACGTAAAAGCAGTACGAGTAGCAATGCAGCGTGGCTGCAGGCAAAAAAACAGCACACATGTGCTGCGTGGCTTCGAGTATAATATACCAGTAAACAGCAGCACAGCACGGGCAGTAGTGCCGCGTGGCTTTATGTATTACGCGTAAAAGCAGTACGAGCGGTGCTGCGTGGTTTTACGGAAAAAACAATACGAGCAGCAGCGCTTTGCGTGTCTCTCACGCCTTATACGTAAAATCAGTACCAGCAGTAGTACAGCGTGGCAGCACGAGCATTGCTGCGTGGCGTTACGTAAAAGACCCACGAGAAGCAGTGCCGCGTCGCGTGGCTTTACGTAAAAACAGCACTAGTAGCAGCAGTGCCGCGTGACTTTTTTGTAAAAAAAAACACGAGTAGCAGCAGTGCCGCGTGACTTTTTTTTGTAAAAACAGCACGACAAGCAGCAGTGCCGCGTATCTCTACGTAAAAACAGCACGACGAGCACTGCCGCGTGCATGACCTTACAGAATAAACGAAAAAACAAGCACAAGCCGTAGTAGTGCCGCGTGGCTCCCTCCCTCCCTCCCTCCCTCCCTGCCTCCCTCGGGTCCCACTCACATCATCTTGCCCAGGCACCTTCGGCGGGCTAGAGAAAACGTTGTAGCTACGTCCCGACCCCGGGTGGATCCACCTGTTAGCCCCCCCCCCAGAGAACAAACAGCAAAAAATGTGCGGCGATGGCATTCCATTCGAAGAGCGAGCGGTCCAAGTTAGAAGTGTGATTTCCAACATTACTGGAGCGCATCGGGCGCATTACCTTTACGGGGAACCATATATAGTAAATAGTAAACACTAAATATATAGAACCATATATTGTTTGTAAAAATAGGGAAATATATACGTTTTTGTGTCGTAGGTCCCCTGTTTACTACAGTAGGTTAGTACATGTTACGGGGTGGGCATATGTTGTAAGAAGAGTATTATACAGTAGTAAGCAGAAACCAAGATGGACCCAAAAAGCAGGTATCCTCCTATGGTTTACACATAATATTTGGTTAGGATTACAACTACATTACAACTACAATACAAGTATGTCCCCTCCGTAATACGTACCAGGTACCAGGTAGTACCTGGAAGTGCCTTTGGGCGAGAATCTCCGAGAGCCTGACCGGGCCATGCCACACCAATGGAAACCAGTAGTCGTAATATTACGGGGGAGCAGACCTTCACGTAGCGTGTAGAGGGGAGCGGAGGGCTCCAGACTATCTGTTTTTGACTGGCTTTGATCGCTTTGCGGACCCTTCGGGTTCCACTTTTATTTCAGTATACCTTTTTTTGGGTAAGGGCCCGTATTAACGAGTATGAAATGAATTCAATTTGGAAAAAAGAAAATTCAAACACGCTTTTCATTGGTCAACACACGCACCAGCATCAAAGATTAGGATCTTGGGGTCTAATCAATTTGAATTGGACGAAAAAACCAAGAAGGTCCCAGGACCTTCTTTTCCAAAGAATTCAAATCAAATTGAGGAGTTGGCCCGACTTGGACCGGCATGTCCACGGTGGGCAAACGCCCCCGGTACAATCTGGTCATTTCTTGGTGGCATCGATGACCACGACCGAGGCGACAACACGTGAACCACAACCCGAGGCCACCGGGACAACAGCCGCGCCCACGCCTATAGACCATAGCACAGCGTAGCCCGGCGGTGGCGCCTCAAAACCAATCATGGCGGTCGCAATCCCAACTTTTCAACCAGCTCGATGCTCCAACCCGATCAAGAACCGAGCGATCGACCCAAAAACAGCATGATACGCTCAAGACTTCGATAACACCATCGCCGCCCCTGTCTCGCCCGTGGCGTTCCAGGGATCCCTACGCCCACCCAGGAGACCCTGCGAGCGATAGCTTCCTAGCCTGGGCGGTCAAAAGCAAAAGTATGCTGGCGGCGGCGCGCACGCGTCGACGCATGCTTTCCCTCTCGTCTCCTCTCGTCGATTTTTTTCACCTGGGCGCTGTGACGCATGCTGCGTTTTTTCGATTTCATAAATATTTGAACGAGCAATTCACTATTCCCCATAGGACGCAAACCAGTTTTTTTTTGCGAAATCACATTCAAATAGGATTTTATTTTCCAAATTGAATTTTTGCTGTCTTCGTTAAGATGGGCCCTAAGTTAGCCTGTGACCACGGGAATCGACCGTGTCAAGTGTTGGATTAGTACGGACAGATGGAGGTACTGGATAGAGAGACCGGCACGGTTTTTAATGTGAAGACAACAACAACAACAACAACAACAACAACAACAACATACTATTAATAGTAAGCAGGACCTACGGTACACAGAAACACCTATATATCTATATATATATATATATCCCTATTTTTGCTAACACTATTTGGTCTCCCGTAATAGCTCAAAATATTTCACAAGCTGGGCGGATCGTTGATTTCTGCTGCCATGATCTAGATAGTTTAAGGATAGACTCCTGATCTGATAGATTTACTGCTGTAGCTCATGTTGCCAGGTGGAACCCTACATATAGTCTGCACTATCCAGGACTTGTTTCCTGGGCTGGATCTGTACTGTACAGATATTAGCACATCTCGTAAGGTTAACATCTACAGTAGATGATCTATCTGTACATCATCTGTCCGAAGTGTCAAGGGTTTTTACTGCAGGGTGGGATTCATCTCTCGGGTTATTTAGCCTTTTTCCTCCACCCCCCTCCGACTCCAGAATATTTGGAACCTGTCTTGTCTTATGACCGCACGGCGGTGAGTTATGTGAGAGCAAGAACGGCAACAACAACAAGAACAACAGCTGCGTGTAGGAGGCGTGTATATGGGGGCCGAAGTAGGCGTGAGTTAAGAGCGGGATGTAGGGGACAGCGAGGGTGGTCGGGCCGGCGGTCGGTCAGGACGCGGGTTCGAAACTCCGACACAAGACGCGCGCGCAACATAAAAAAAGGATCAAGGGGGACAAAAGCTTCCAGCGAAACTTCCACGAAATTTCCACGAAATTCGAGAAGAAAAAAAACGAAACGAAAAATCAACCTGAAATAAAACGAAACGAAACAAAATACGAATACGAACAAAAACGAAATCGACCACGAAGCAAAACTAAATCTAAACAAATATATATATCGTATCAGGGCATCAAATACCAGGGTTTAAGTATCACCTTGTCCGGAAATTTAAGGATCGCTTGGGCATTAACCCTGATACTACATGCACATAATACAAATGAAAAACACACTAATTTCAAGGAGATTGCCCGCCAAAACGTGTGTGCAGTTTCAGAAAGGGTTCGCATCGTATAAATAGGAACACGTACTATACGCACCGAAAAGACCCTTTTGCATTACAGGGCAAGACCGGTGATATAAAAAATAAATAAGAAAATAGAAGAACCTAAAAAAAGGAAGAAAACGAGAGGCCAAAAACGTGCGTGCAGACAAAAACGAACCGAAAGAGAACTGAAACGACACGACACCACATGAAAACAAAACCGAAACCGGCGGCAAGGACGGAGGGACAGCCAAAAACGCTTTGTACCAACTTTAGCTGTGACTCTGATGTGAATAAAATTCCCGTGTTGACTCTGGTATGAATGAAAAATCCGCGTTTGGACTCTGGTGTGAATGAAAAATCCCTGTTTTTACACTGATACGAATGAAAAATCCCCGTTTGGACTCTGATATGAACGAAAAATCACCCCGTTTGGACTCTGGTATGAATGAAAATCCCCGTTTTGAATCTGATATCAGTGAAAAATCACCGTTTGGACTCTGGTAGATATTAATGACAAATCCCCGTTTGGACTCTGATACGAATAAAAACCCCGTTTTGAATCTGACATGAATGAGAAATTCCGTTTGGACTCTGATATTAATAAAAATCCCCGTTTTGAATCTGATATGAATGAGAAATTCCCGTTTGGACTTTGGTTTGAAACAAAAATCCCTGTTTAGACTCTGATATGAATGAAAAATCCCCGTTTGGACTGTGATATGAATACAAATCCCTGTTTGGACTCTGATATGAATAAAAAATCCCGATTTGAATCTGATACGAATGAAAAATCCCCGTTTGGACTCTGATATGAATGAAAATCTCTGCTTTGCATCTGATATGAGTGGAAAATCCCCGTTTGGATTCTAGTGCGAATAAAATACCAGTTTGCACTCTGAAACGTAATACTAGACGGTGATTGAACGTATATGAGAACGTCTATCTTGGGCGCGTCATGGGCTTTTTCGGCCTTAATATACTAGTTTTAATGTGGGGGGGCGATCAGTCGGTCCTTTGGGACGCGTCCAGGCCTCTTCCGGCCTTAATATGCTAGTTTTAGTGTACGGGGCGGTCAGTCAAGGGGTCCAACCGCGCTCTACCGGCATTTTTGGACGCGTCAAGACCTTTTTTGGCCTCGATATACTAGCTGTAGTGTAGGAGGCGGTCAGTCAAGGGGCCAAACCGCGATCGACCGGTCTTTCTGGACGCGTCAAGGCCTGTGTTGGCTTTATTATACTGGTTTTAGTGTAGGGGGCGGTCAGTCAAGGGGCCAAACCGCGATCGACCGGTCTTTCTGGACGCGTCAAGGCCTGTGTTGGCTTTATTATACTGGTTTTAGTGTAGGGGGCGGTCAGTCAAGGGGCCATGACCGCGAGCTCCAAGCAATACCAGGTAGCATGTTTTACGAGACAACGTTGATTTTCAAGGGCGAGCCTAGGGCCGCTTTGGCCCAGGCAGCAGAACTCTACATTTACAGAGAAACATAGCAATACCTACTGTAGTAACAATACCTACTATAATAAGTAGAACCAAATTTGGTGTGTAAATCATGGGGGGACACATGGCTTTTCGGTCCATCGCAGGTTCTGATTACTCTTCACACAACATATGCCCACCCCGTACAATAGTGTGTGCCACAAAGGCGATGAAAAAATTACAACAGGTGACGGACGGACGGACGGACGCACCTGCCGAGCACACGCCGGATGAGCATCTTGTCGTCGATCTGAAGGTTGATGACCTTGTCGATCGCGACACCCTTCGTCGCCAGAATCTCGTCCAGCTGCCAACAAAAAAACGCCACCAACGAGAGGGGTTGGGGTGGGGTGGGGCGGGGGGAGGAGGGGCGTGACTCAAGCAGAACAGGGGATGCCATGGCATTGACAAGAATTGATAATATTAATACGTACTGGCATGATGTTGCGTGGCATCTCATCATTGCATGGCAATTCATTCACACGGCAGTAGAGGTTACCAAACGTGCCCGAAAAAAATGGTTGACGCACGCTGTGTATTCATTCACACGGCAGTAGAGGTTACCAAACGTGCCCGAAAAAAATGGTTGACGCACGCTGTGTATGAGACAAACAGGACCATACCCTCAACCATTGCTTTGATTGGGCCAAAACGCTACGAACGGCGTACCAGGTATATTATACGTCAATGGCGATCGTGCTCCTTCAAATGTACACGGTATATATATATATATGCAGCGCAAAATCTCAAGAAATTGCACCGGCAGCATGCTAGGCTTGTTCACATCTCTTCCACATTGGAGTAAGGTTCGGCCGCAGTCGTGAGAGCGCAGTGCTTCCTGGAGCCCTCATGACCGTGACCGAGCCCTACCCACTGTAGAAGAGAAATGGCGAGCAATGGCGAGCCCTCAACATGCCGGAAACTTTCTCGAGATTTGCACAGCATACCGGTACATTCATCGTACACACGTACCCAGATCACAATTGGCATGCCACACACATTTTCAAGAAATGTAACGGCATGCCATGTACGCTCTCTCTACATCTTGTTCACAAAGGAGCAGGGTACGACCACGGCCATGAGGGTCTCAAGAAAGTTTCTTGGTGCCCTCATGACCAAGCCCCGAACCCTATTCCATCGTTGGATAAATGTGGCGAGCCTAGCATGTCGGTACATTTACTGGGATTTGCGCAGCATACCGTTACATTTGAAGGATCATGCTGCGCAGTTTTTACGAAACGTACCGGCATGCTATTTATTAATAGACGGGCCACATCTCTACGATTGCGCAGCATACCGGTACATTTGAACGAGTATGCCGCGCAAATCTAACGAAATATACCCGAAAGTTACTATTAATATAGGCATGCAACTATCCTCTACTCCACCGTACGAAGAAAATATGTGGCGAGCTTAGCATGCCGGTACAATTCTTAAGATTTGCGCAAGCATACCGGTACGTTCATCGTATCATATATATATACTCGTATAGCCGATCATCAATGGCATGCCGTAGTTGTTTCACCCAACCAAGCAATGATCCAGGCGTTAGTCCTCCTCGTCTCGTACACAGCAGTGTGGGACAACCATCTGCTCGGACACGTGGTAGGCCGCACTGCCATGCCGTGCAATGAAAATGCCATGTGATACCATGCAGCCTGGCCTCAACCGTTGGATGAATGGGTTGGGGATAGCGTTATACACCATCCAATTTGGTGTTTACAGCAGTAATGGTCCATCTCTGGTGCCGGTATGCGCCTTCCAACGATACTGGCAACCGGCACCATATTCTCCACACATGGCCCCGCCGGTTAATCTCCTCTGTGCCAAGGGATTTCACCGGCCCTACACATATAGAGGGCAGCCGGCACTATGAGCTGAACCGGTACTATAGAGGGAGACCACTACTGCTGTATCAGAAAACTGACCCGAGTTATGCCGGATGCTTACTACAAATAGCAACCACCATTCGGACCGTGCAGCAAGCTGTTGTCAACCATCCGTAGTAGTTACATTCGTACCGTACAGCAAGCTGCTGTCAACCATTTTTCGAAAAAAGTGGTAAACGCTACCCTCCATGGCATTGCATGGCAGTGCATGCCATCACGGTATTGCATGGCATTGCGTGGCATTGCATGGCATTGCGCGGCAGGGCATTGCATGGCCTTGCATGCCATCACGGCATTGCATGGCATTGCATGGCATTGCATGGCATTGCACGAGAATGGCATTGCATAGCAAGCAAAAAAGATAAAACCGCGCCGCCTTGACACCAAGCCGTCAACCTCGTCGGGTGAAGATACCAAAACCACCGCACAACACGCGAGACAAGACAAGACAAGACAACACCCCCCCGTGATAAATTGCCGAGGCGATTTTTTCGCCAACAAGGAGAGACCGGGGGGGGGTGGACGACGACGAAAAATATAGCGTTGGAAAAAACTCGTCGAGATATCTCTCCATAGACCCAGCATCGCTCGCAGTTTGCCGGGCAAAATCAGCTTGGAACAATCGTCCCCTAGTAAAAGAGGGGGGTGTGTCATCTTACATTTTTTATGAATAACAGTTTGCACACCTCGAATAAGTGAACACGTTAACGTTCCACAACAATGTTAGGGGCTCCGCGGATTTCGTTTTTTCAACATTACGTTACTACACACGATACCTGATTTCTAGTACCGTACGATATTTGGCGGGCGATTGCGTAACACAATGTTATCGTGTTTGGGCTAGATTCCGTACTGGCAACAGTATCGTGTTACTTTGTTATATAGTCTGTGGCTCATTGCGATCAACATAACGTTATAAGGTCTTAGCCGAAATGCTCATTAGCATCACCCGGGTGTTGTACGGACGGTTTCCCAGGCGCGGCCTTACGACTATTACTACAAGTAGCACCCACGCACAGCATGCGTGTCGGGGGGATGTTTGCCTTGTATCATAGCTCGGGTACACACCCCTTGCCCTACACCTCAGTAGTCCGGGCTGCTTCGTGGGGACCTATACGAGTATGCTGTATGCTGTAATCGTAATCGTCCCGTTTTTTTCGACATTTCTTTCCTCGCTCATGTTCCAATCGTGTCTTTTTTTCGACATTCCTTCCCGTTCAAGTTCTCCACTCGTCTTTTTTCCCCACGTTTGGTTTCCCGTTTAAAATCCAAACGAGGTTTTATAGCGCACGTTGCCGCTGGTAGCTGACAAGGCTTAGCAAGGCCGTGCGGAACACACTGGACCCCACAACAGCGGCGATAGGAGCATCAAGCGGCAATAACATTACCAAGGCATGGTGCAAGTTTGGGTGGAATAAGTCAGCCTAGGCTGAGAGGCCTCGGTTCACTTCTCATTAGAGCGGAGAACCCCATTCACAGTTACGCACGTGGGACACATCGTCTACAGATAGATTATCTAGATCGTCTACAGATAGATTATCTAGATCGTCTACAGATAGATTATCTAGATCATCTACAGATAGATTATCTAGATCAGATAATCTACAGATAGATCATCTACGGATATATCATCCAGATCATAGCCTGCTGTTATGATATATTGTGCAGGATCAGTACAGTACATATCCAACCCAGGAAACATGTCATAGATGATGCAGATTATATCATACGGCTCCCACCCGGCAACATGAGCTAGATCATACAGATCATACAGATCATACAGATCATACAGATCATACAGATCAGGAATACATCTGCCCTGAAAGATTTAGATCATCAAGCGGGAGCTGACGATCATCTGTCCTCTGTCATGTGAAATATTCACCAGCTCAAGTTCCTAATAAACAGCGAGAGCTATATACATACCCGATGGTTATATATCTGGCATACATATTTTCCTGAGGTACTTCTTCCACTACAGAGTTTTTGGAGCCTGTCTTGTGCCCACGGACTAGATTTTTGGCGATGAGCTAACGTGACAACATAAATTCGAACAACCCTATGTTACCTTCTGCGCCTGGACTGTTGTGCGCGGGAAGCCGTCAAGAATAAACCCTTTCTTGCATGCGGGAGCCTCAATGGCCTCGCTCACGATCCCAACCACCACGTCATCCGGCACCTGTCGTCAGGCAACAAACACAAATAGAAAAAAGAGAAAAGAGAAACGTAAGGTAAGAAATCAGGGAAGGAAGGTAACAAGTCAGGGAGGAAAGGTAACAAGGCACGGAAGACAGGTAACAAATCAGGGAAGAAAGGTAACCAAGCAGGGAAGACAGGTAACAGAATCAGGGAAGAAAGGTAACAAAGCAGGAAAGAAAGGTAACAAATCAGTAAAGAAAGGTAACAAATCAGTAAAGAAAGGTAACAAATCAGTAAAGAAAGGTGAAAAATCAGGAAAGGAAGGCAACAAATCAGGGAAGGGAGGAAGGCGCTAGTCAACAGACAAGCAAAGCAAGAAAAAGGCAAAAAAAAGCAAGGCAAACAAAACTTGCAACGAGCGCTGGGCAGCGGTGAAGGCATACATATCATAGATAAGAGCACAAGCATACACTTACACAAGAGGACAGGCGCGATCCACAAAATGCCCCAAAGACTTTCGGCTGCTGCTTGCAAGAAAACTACTGCTGTAGGTCAAGAGCTGCTTCAACCACAACACCGACAGGGCTACCCTTTCCATGTAGTGGCAATCCCTGTCTTACCTGTTCTTTCGAGGGGGGGCACGGGGTACTTTGTCGCTGTTACTCTTAAAAATAATAGTATCAGCCCCAACGCCGTTCCCACGACCTCGAAAACCATACACAACCACACAAGGCAGCTCACCATTTCCCCGGCATATCTGAGCTTCGCCTTGAGACCTACCAGGGTATGTCGGTATGTCCCCGGGGAGGCGCCACCGTGTATTTTGCTGCTGTTACCCCAACCCCAACTCTGCGTCCTCAAAAATCAACCACATACCACATCACCACACAGGATATCCCACCAATTCCCCGGCATCCATGATGCACTTCGCCTTGAGCCTCACGTGTTTTAGGAGGCGGCACGGAGTGCTTTGCTGCTGTTATTTTAAACCCAACCCCGCATCTCCAAAAACCAAGACGAGACGAGACGAGACAAGACAACGCAGCACAACGCCACCAAACCCAGCCCAGCCCTACCTGACCCAACCCAACACCAGAAAAGACATCTCACCAATTCCCCGGCATCCATGATGCTCTTGGCCTTGAGCCCCATGTCGGTCTTGGCGGCGACAGCGGCGCGGAGCATGTCGCCCGTGGCGAGGTGGCACAAGCAGTACTCGTCCTGAACCTTCGGGGACTGCGTCCCCTTCCCAGCACCGGGGGGGCCTGCACAGCCATCACGAACATCACGAACATCACAAACGTCAATGGGCGTACATAGGATACGAGGGGCCGTTGTGCCTCGGGGGCGTGCGGAGTTGCGATATTGTTTCCATGTTCGGTAAATATAAAGAGGTAAGAGGCCATGGCATTGCTGATCTTGATTTTATGTTTTGTCAGCATTTGAGGTTCCTCTCTCTTCTCTCACCCAGAAAGCTGAAAAAAAAAAGCATAAAACAAGATGAGCCGTTGCCACAGCCTATGTTATATAGAATCGCCTGGGCTAACCCCAGCCTCGATCTAAATCCCCCATCCTTTGATATCCTGGGGCAGCGAGAAGAGCTCGTAATTGATTGTGATGTTCAGCTCGCAACGGCCAGGCACAGGGTGTGAAAATACGGGGAGGGTGTGAAAATGATAGTTGGGAAATGAAATCACTTGTTTTCTGTGTGGACGGCCTGGACCGATTGACCCGAAAAAAATAATACGTGGAATCAAAGTGATCCGCACGCACAATGAACAAACGTACGTACGACCTGGAAAATCTGCCAAAAACACAAAATAATCGCTCGGATACGCTGTACGCAGATACGCATAGGCACAGTACGCAGATAGATACATCGTGATGAAATACCAGGTACGTCGGGTACGTACCAGGTATCAATTAATCAAATACCGGTACCATCATCAGGCATGAGCTTTGCTCGTCAGATAAGCTCTCTCGGCGGGTGGATGTTCCTCCTTCGACCGGCACCTTGCCACCACATGCACACGGGTGGAGAGAACATTTAGCACAGCGACTGACTGCTTGACGGGGGTCAAGCTTGTGTGTTTTTTATCGGGAGAGGTGTGGTTATTACCGCACCCACTCCTACTACTATGCACTTTGTATTTTTTGTAGGTGATGCGGTGTCTGATTATTCCGTGTCTTTCTACGTGTATGTCGTACACTGGTGTGCATTCTTCACTACGTAGCCGACGACGGCACCTCGGAACATACGGCTGTACACCTGGTATGTTTCCCGTGGTTTAGAGTAACAGAAACAAAGGGCAACCAGGCGGTGCCGTGCATCAGAACATCGAGAGGGTGGAGAGGGCTTGTCTCGCGTGTGTTCGCCATGCCGCCAGCACAACTACTGTTAATAGCTGTTGTCTATGTATCGCCCGCAGCATGCACGATGCACGACCTGCAGTATATTCGTATGGGACGCAGTGCCTGTATGACGGGCTGCTCGAGAATGCGGCGGATCATCTAAAAATCGGGCAAGGATTTTGAAAAGTAGCCGAAAAA
This sequence comes from Saccharina japonica, assembly GCA_008828725.1. Classification (NCBI taxonomy): domain Eukaryota; class Phaeophyceae; order Laminariales; family Laminariaceae; genus Saccharina; species Saccharina japonica. The sequence goes on along the minus strand of MEHQ01000579.1, from coordinate 154,181 downwards.
AATAATGACTTGATTTCACTGTAGTGTCCTTCAATTCTGACAACTAGCTGTGTTCGACCAACTCCCCCCCCTTATATCACAGATAAGCCGGGGAGGTGGATCACCATATGCATGCAAAAGTAATAGTACGCAGCAGTACACGTTGCCACAGCCTATGTTATATGTAGGTATACAACGAAAAAAAAAGGGTAAAACATGCATGGGCTTTGCACGAAAGAAATGGGATCAACGACAAGGCATGCCTTATAAGTAACACGCCTTATTGGGTAGTTCCCCACTTATACTAATAGTCAGTAATAGTCAGTCAGAAATATTTTGGCCAGAACAATGTTACCTTCCTAGTAGCACGGGCCCGACGCCGTCTCCATGTTCGCTGATATGCGAAAGGTGGATTTGACTGACAGCAGTGATTCGACTTCGAATTCACAGCATCAAGTGGTCATCCGTTGAGCCGATCAGTAACGTACCACTGCTGTGTATGTCCGGAAGTGAAAGGACCGTTTGAGTATGAATAGGAACACCCAACCGGTCCTTGAAATTCCCGGTCAAAGAGGGACAGCACGTACGGCGTCCATGCAGCACGAGCCAACCAAGCCATTGACAGGCGCACCAGAGTAAGTAGATCAACCTCCTCATCGTGCACTTCCGACTATCGTGTGATTCGGACAATATCGGGGTAGGCATTCACACTAAGGTTTAATGTAAAATCAGCGTCAACCTAAAAAAGGAATTCCGTGTAGAGGGCTGTAGAGGTTCGAGCGGTCTCTTTGTTGCAAGTTTCGTGCCTCAGTAGCTTCGACTGCAAACTATTTGCAGCCTTGTCATATGATACTACAGTATGTATCCTGCATCATACGCCGTAGTAGTCTACGAGTAACTCTGCGTCTCTTTCGATCCTGCCTCACAGGGAACCAACCCATCGACGTTGTGGGAGGCAAACCCCGCAGCAGGGTGTAAAGGAAGGAGTTTCCCTAACCCGCCGAAGGGAAGGGGCCTCTTTGTGGTTGGCGTCCTGGACAACGCATCTTGTGGTAGGAAGCTTTGTCAGCGTGTGCGTGTAGGATTGCGAGCGAGCCGATAAATGCATTCATCACACGTCGGTAGATAGATCATCTACAGATAGATCACCTACAGATATATCATCTACAGATACATCATCTACAGATAGACCATCTAGATCCTAACCTGCCAGTGTGAGATGATGTGCAGGACCTGCACATCAATACACAGCACCGACCCAATCCAGGAAACATGTCCTAGTAGATCATGCGGGTGAATACGGCTCCCACCTGGCAACATGAGTTAGATCATACAGATCATACAGATCATACAGATCATACAGATCATACAGATCATACAGATCATACAGATCATACAGATCATACAGATCATACAAATCATACAGATCACACAGATCATACAGGTCATACAGATTAGGAGCCTGTCTGCCGTAAAATATCTAGATCATCAAGTGGGAGCTGACGATGATCTGAATGATCTGTCTGTGCGAGGTGCGCAACGGAAAGTTCGTCGGTGCCAGGAGCCTTCCATCGTACCTGGTACGCGCACTAAATTTATAGCCGTAGCAGACGATTGATTGTCTCCAAGAGCAAAAAAAAAACGACTAACCCATACAGGTACAGAACCCGCTAGCTCGTCACTGAACATTACCAACCTTGAAATACAATAAACTAAACATATCAAACGATTGTCTCGAAGAGCAAAAATACCGACTATTAATAACCCATACAGAGCCCGCTAAAATTCGTCGCCGTAACATTTTATACCAACCTTAACCTTACAATAAAATCAAAATGGACGAAATTAGTCAGCACCAGGAGCATCCTCTTCCCCTACCCGCCGGCGGGCGATGGAAGAGGATGCTCCGGGTTCTGACAGTACGGTATGGCCATTGCCGCGGCTGGTTCAAAAGCAAACCCACGTGTTCTGGGGGCATGATGCTCGGCTACCGTACCAGCTTCAGCTCGGTGTGTACTTCGCATGACCATCGCCCTCCTCGGACACTTCAAGGGCAATTACTGTGGGGTACGTATGTGCCGGCTGCTGCGCCACGGTGACTTGGTGTGTAGTGAGACAGACTGAAACACCTCGTTCCTTGCTCGGGTCGCTTTTCCAGCCGGGCCTCCAATCATCGGTTGTTGTTGGATGATGCTCACGCCGTACCTACCTAATCCCCTCTCGAGTATACACAAGGCACGCCACGCGTATAGCGTGTCATCTGCATCCTCGAGGGGGTTGGGCATGTCCCACAAGGGCAACGTCCGAAACTCCCCGATGATTGGAGGCCCACCTCCTGCGCAATCAGGAACTCGCAACTCTATGGGGGGCTATAGAGTACTTGAGTGTACGTAGTAATTGCCCTCAAAGCGTTCAAGGAGGGCGATGGTCATGCCATAGTCTACGCACCCAGCTAAAAAGCTGGTACAATAGACGAACAACATTTCCTCCCAGAACGCCGGAGTTGCTCCTCGAAACAGTCACGGAAGTGGCCACATCGTATAGTCAGCACCAGGAGCACCCTCTTCCCTTACCCACTGGCGGGCGATGGAAGAGGATGCTCCTGGTTCTGACAGTACGGTTTGGCCATTGCCGCGGCTGGTTCAAAGGCAAACATAGCGTTCTGGGGGCTTGATGCTCGGCTACCATACCAGCTTCAGCTCGGTGTGTACTTCGCATGACCATCGCCCTCCTCGGACGCTTCGAGGGCAATAACTGCCGGGAATATGCCGGCTGCTGCGCCACGGTGACTTGGTGTGTAGTGAGACAGACTGAACCAACCCGTTCCTTGCTCGCGTCACCTTTCCAGCCGGGCTTCCAATCATCGGTTGTTGTTGGATGATGCCCACGCCGTACCTGCCTAATCCCCTCTCGAGTACGCACAAGGCACGCCACGCGTATGGCGTGTCATCTGCATCCTGGAGGGGATTGGGCATGTCCGACAGGGGCAACGTCCGAAACCCACCGATGACTGGAGGCCCACCTCCTGCGCAATCAGGCCTCGCAACTCTATGGGGAGCTACACTTGCGTGTACGTAGTAATTGCCCTCAAAGCGCTCAAGGAGGGCGATGGCCATGCCATACACACCCAGCTCAAAAACTGGTATGATACGCCGAGCAACATTTCCTCCCAGAACACCCGAGTTGCTCCTCGAAACAGTCACGGAAGTGGCCACACCGTATAGTCAGCACCAGGAGCATCCTCTTCCCTTACCCACCGGCGGGCGATGGAAGAGGATGCTCCTGGTTCTGACAGTACGGTTTGGCCATTGCCGTGGCTGCTTCAAAGGCAAACTCAGAGTTCTGGGGGCATGACGCTCGGCTACCATACCAGCTTCAGCTCGGTGTGTACTTCACATGTCCACCGCCCTCCTCGGACGCTTCGAGGGCAATAACTGCCGGGAATATGCCGGCTGCTGCGCCACGGTGACTTGGTGTGTAGTGAGACAGACTGAAACACCTCGTTCCTTGCTCGCGTCACCTTTCCAGCCGGGCTTCCAATCATCGGTTGTTGTTGGATGATGCTCACGCCGTAACCTGCCTAATCCCCTCTCGAGTATGCATAAGGCACGCCACGCGTATAGCTCGTCATCTGCATCCTGGAGGGGGTTAGGCACGTACGACAAGGGCAACGTCCGAAACCCACCGATGACTGGAGTTCCACTTCCTGCGCAATCAGGAACTCTCAGCTTAATGGGGGGGCTATAGAGTACTTGAGTGTACGTAGTAATTGCCCTCAAAGCGTTCAAGGAGGGCGATGGTCATGCCATACACACCCAGCTGAAAAGCTGGTATGATAGACGGAGCAACGATTCCTCCCAGAACGCCGGAGTTGCTCCTCGAAACAGTCACAGAAGTGGCCACACCGTATAGTCAGCACCAGGAGCATCCTCTTCCCTTACCCGCCGGCGGGTGATGGAAAAGGATGCTCCTGGTTCTGGCAGTATGGTTTGGCCATTGCCGCGGCTGGTTCGAAAGCAAACCCACGCGTTCTGGGGGCATGATGCTCGGCTACCGTACCAGCTTCAGCCCGGTGTGTACTTCGCATGACCACCGCCCTCCTCGGACGCTTCGAGGGCAATTACTGCGGGGTATGTGCCGGCTGCTGCGCCACGGTGACTTGGTGTGTAGTGAGACAGACTGAACCAACCCGTTCCTTGCTCGGGTCGCTTTCCCAGCCGGGCCTCGAATCATCGGTTGTTGTTGGATGATGCTCACGCCGTACCTGCCTAATCCCCTCTCGAGTATACATAAGGCACGCCACGCATATAGCGCGTCATCTGCATCCTGGAGGGGGTTAGGCACGTACGACAAGGGCAACGTCCTTAACTCCCCGATGATTGGAGTCCAACTTCCTGCGCAATCAGGAACTCGCAACTCTGTGGGGGGCTATAGAGTACTTGAGTGTACGTAGTAATTGCCCTCAAAGCGCTCAAGGAGGGCGATGGCCATGCCATACACACCCAGCTCAAAAACTGGTATGACAGATGAACAACATTTCCTCCCAGAACACCCGAGTTGCTCCTCGAAACAGTCACGGAAGTGGCCACACCGTAAAGTCAGCACCAGGAGCATCCTCTTCCCTTACCCACCGGCGGGCGATGGAAGAGGATGCTCCTGGTTCTGACAGTACGGTTTGGCCATGGCCGTGGCTGCTTCAAAGGCAAACTCAGAGTTCTGGGGGCATGACGCTCGGCTACCGTACCAGCTTCAGCTCGGTGTGTACTTCGCATGACCACCGCCCTCCTCGGACACTTCGAGAGCAATTACTGTGGGGTACGTATGTGCCGGCTGCTGCGCCACGGTGACTTGGTGTGTAGTGAGACAGACTGAACCAACGCGTTCGTTGCTCGCTTTTCCAGCCGGGCTTCCAATCATCGGTTGTTGTTGGGTGTTGCTCACGCCGTACCTGCCTAATCCACTCTCGAGTATGCACAAGGCACGCCACGCGTATAGCGCGTCATCTGCATCCTGGAGGGGGTTAGGCATGCCCGACAAGGGCAACGTCCGAAACTCCCCGATGACTGGAGTGCCACCTCCTGCGCAACCACGAACTCGCAACTCTACGGGGGGATATAGAGTACTTGAGTGTACGTAGCAGAGGCCATCTGGTGTGTCCGTGGACCCCTGTGGTCGGTGCTGTGTCCCTCAGTGTCTCGGTGTCCTGATATGTGACATCCTGTTTCACGTTTCCTGGTAGTTTTTTGTATTTGGGATATTTTTACTTATACAGCTACATAAACGCAAACACCCATAATAGATAAATACCCATACTTTATGCAAGTCTTATTCGCCGATTTTTCTCCCCAACAGCAACATTTATTTCCACAATAGTAGAGGAATACCTATACTTTATCGATTCCTATTCACCGATTTTTGTTTCTCCCCAACAGCAACATGCCAGAAAAACAATTCTTCTTGCAGGAAGCTTATAGAAGAATAGTGCGTTTGTGCCATCTTGTGACCACTGAATCATGACGACAGGTTCTCACAATACACACCCGAACTTCCACACCCCGGACCTCGGACAGATCATCGATTCCCGCTTGATGCTCTAGATCGTTTAAGGGCACATATATTCCTGATCGATATGATCGGTATGATCTGTATGATATACAGCTCATGTTGACCTCATGGGAACAATCTGCATGATCTAGGACAGGTTTCCTACTGTAGGTTGGATCTGCACTATACAGATCCTGCACAACATCTCATGACGGCAAGCTAGGATCTAGATGATCTATCTGTAGATGATCTATCTGTCCAACGTGTGAAACCTTTAGAACGTGCAGCAGCAATGATATACTGGTACGGGCACTGGTATTCGCGAAGTTTGGGTTTTTAGAATGTTTGGATCACGTCCCAGGGAGTTCCTATCCTTTCCTGTGCTTTCCTTGCGCGGAGGGAAGACTAATGAACGTTAGCCTTCACTCGTATACCCTCGTAATCACATAATATGGTGGCATAATATTATACATGAGTTACGCAGAGAGATTAATCCATACTAATTCCAAGACCGAGGCACACGATACACGAAGAGGCGGATAATTCGCTATTTGTCCGTATATACAAGCATAAAATGTCCCGCGCGCCTCTCCGCATGCCGTTCCGCATGCCCGTGCTTATTTGGGTTCCCTTTTGCATATACGGTACTGGAATATATGAGGAGAGATTGATGTGGGCAACTCAAATAATTCTGTACGAAGGGCTGTGAATCGCAGCCGATTCAACAGTACGATTCAATCGACATCGGAATCGCCAACTGGAGACGATCGTTTGGCCTATAAAGTATTCCTAAAAGCCGTTCATCGGCTGCTTATTTTGATAAGCCCCCTCACCAACAGGGGGGGGGTACTCATGTCGTGCACGGCCGTAGTCATATGACCATAGACCCTCGCATCCCTACAATGCCGGGACGGAGCACGTTGGGTTTTCACCAACCAGGCAGACATTGCTTGCACCAAGCGCGAAGCGCCGTGAGGTATTGGGCGAGTCGCATGGAGGGTGAGCTGCATCCTGCTAAGAACCGCCTCTGAGGCGGACTTGCATATGGACGACAGCTTCAATGAGTTAATTTAATTTCTGGTGTGGCCACTTCCGGAGACAGCAATGGGTTATACTATGTAACTGCCTCGCGGATGCCTTACCATATTAACACTCGTACGTGATACGACCATTCCCCTTGTGCGAAGCAAAGGTTCTCCGCCCCGCACAAATGATCTACTCGACCGCCAGCTTTGGTGTCCGCCAAAAAAAAAAAAATAAACGGCACCCTGGTTGTCTAGCTCACGCAGCGAGTGGCGTGATTTTACAGCGTCGTTGCCAACCGACGCCAACCCGACCTATAAAGATATCATATATTTATAGGGGGGGGGGGGGGGGGGGGGGGGGGGGGGTGATTGGAGTTCGGTTCGTTCACCCGGCTCGCTTCGCTCGTTCGATTTCACTCGAAATTCAAACGAGAACCGTTTTTTCAAACGAATTCGATTTTTGCAAAAAAAACTTCGCCGAGAATCGAATCACAATTCAATCCAACGTTTGCTTCGATTCACAACCCTACTCGTATTCGTTGAGGAAAAAAAACACAACACAAACACAGCTGTGATTTTTGGTTCCGTCGAAACTCATCTTAGCAAGCTCAAGCTTGGTGTGATAGTTCGATCACGCGTACTCGTATATAGCAATAGTGGCATTGTAGCCGATTCGTCGCCGTGGTAGGGACACTGGGTGTGCTGGATGTCGACGGGTAGAAAGGAAGGTTTAATGTGAAGAACACACACACACACTTGGTGTTAGCACTGCCGGTGGCGATCGATACTTATCCGGCGTCACGATTGGAGGGCTCAAGTCCGGGTGGGATCAGCATGCCAAAAACTCCACACACACCGAAGGGCATTTCTGCACGTACGGGAAAAAAAATCACGCCGTTTGTGCTCTCACGATATACTTCGTATACCATAGTCGACTTATGTTTTACGGAGCACCTTCCTTCCTTCCCCCCTTGCGTATCCATCATACATTTCGTTTGTTGTTATTTCCCAACTTTCCTTTCATTCCGATCTCTCTTTTTTATTTTCTTCTTTCTTTCCCATGCTCTCCTGTCTCTTGCAAGTTTTTGTCTTGTTTGCTGCTTGCTGGCTTTTGTGTATTTGGCGCTATATCTTCGTCCCCAGTCGCACGCTGGCATGGCCTTTGCCCTATATGGTCTCTTTGCTGTAACTGCGATGCATTTTCTTTGCCATGCGATTTGTCACCACAGCAACGGTCGAGTAACAATATCTCCAGGGTGAAGAATCAGCTACGAACACTAACACTGGATGGCGAGCTCGATGTTTGATGTCGATGAGCAGAGAAAAAATAAATTAATGCCAAGGTCACACAAAACACCACCCACCGTACCCATCAGGCCAGCCAGCAGTTCTTGCTACGAGTAAACGATGCATTCTGTACACACCTGATCTTGCCTGATATACGGTTACGAGAGCCGTTAGACTTCTGAGTGCAATACAAGACGCTTTCCTCATAATCCACAAACTGCACCCCACGCGCTTCGAAGCATCGGACCACTTAAAAGTCTTGTATGCCCGTATATGTGAACATTCATCCGACAATCATCTGCCTATATATGACGGCTGTGACTCGGCTGGACTTCACGGCTTATGAGAAATCAAACAAGCCATCCGACAAACAAGGAAACCCGTTAGCCCCCGAAAACCCCTATATGCCGCACGGTTCTACAACCAAACTCACGCAGGGCGTTCGTCTCATGGGTCGAGCCCGGCTGAGATTTATATTGGAAAAACAACCTCGAGTCCCCTATATATGTACAATATCAGGCTGGGGTTGGGGCTGTAGGGCGGGGGTTGGGGCTGTAGGGCTGGGGCTAGGGCTGTTGGGGGTCGAGTTGGGTCTGGGGTCAGGTTGGGTCTGGGGTCGGGTTGGGTCTGGGGTCGGGTTGGGTCTGGGCCGAAGTGCAAGATAGAATTAGACAGGTGTCTTGCCAGAGTTTTGTTGCAGGGCCGTACTGCTGCCATTAGCAATTATTAATACAGCAGTAGGGCAATCCAATAGTTGGACAGCAAGTTGGCACCAATGCAACTAGCCGTGACACAGTATATATGTACTGAATAGCCAACGAATAATTCGTCAGCGACTCGTAGCGAGCTAACTCACGGCAGTTCGTATAAATCGTATTATACAGGGTAGTTCTATGTACGCACTGCTGCTCTCTACCTTAGTCAGCAGCAGCGCTACGGGTACGTGCTACCAGCAGTATATTCGTACGTAACCGCTCGGCGACAGGGTTACGAGGTACGACGGCTATCCGACTTGTTTGATCCATTGGTGTCCTGCTTGAGGAACGTCTCTTGTCTTTGTTACCATCGCCCTCATGATAGCCACCCTTGCCCTTCACCGTCACCATGCCCGAAAGCAACACCGAGAAACGCCTACTCTTCAAAACACAGGTAGGTACAGGTAGACGGTGATCCAACACGAAGGAACAACGAATCGTCCACGAGAGAGAAGAGAAGAGAAAGAGCAAGGCACCAACAGCATTTTCTCTCGCAAGTCTTGAGTTTTACGCACCACACTTCACAATCCACTACAGTACCAGGTAGTTCACAACAGGGGCGGTGCTACTCGTATCATTCGCAGTAAATCTACGGGAGTGCATCCGACTCCTCGTCTCCTGCTCCGCCGCAGCAGTACCGAGCTGTCCTGCTACGTAAAGTAAGTCTAGACCTACAGCAGTAAACTGCGCCATTCCTCCAGAACTGGTCCCATATATTTGGGGACAAACTACTTAGAATTAGTGTCGGATAGGTTTGTCAGTTCTGAATGACGAGCTACGAGCACACGATAAAGAGCACGACGAACGTGTACGAGGAAGGGCGGCGGAACAACAAAGACAACGACAACAGCGACGACAACTTTGGCGTAAAGCATCGATCGACTATTAATAGCAATACTTATACCATAGCACAAGACCACAAGGCCGTACATACAATCGTCGTGCACCGCACAAGAGCAGTACACACGGGTGTATACCGGTAGGCACTGCTGCTGCTGCGGCTGCTGCACCGCCGTACGTAGTCGAGGGCAGCCGTCTATCCTCTATCGTCCACCATCTGTCGTCCTGGTAACTTGGGCACTCTGGTGTTGGTTGATACCACTCTTTACCACTCTGTACCTAAATATAAACACATGTTGTATATTAATATTCAATACAAACAGAGCTTATATTTTGGGACATATTGGCACAAGACAAACGAAATCGGACCCCCCCCCTCTCACCATTACGTACTCGGTACTCGGACAACAGGGGGGGGGACCGGGGAAAATGTGAAAGTCTACACTGTACGCAGTACGTTACAGCAAATGCATGCCAGGCTGAGTACGCGGAGGCACAAGCACCAATGGGAAGAAAAATGCAAGAGGTTGCTTGCTTTTACGTCGGCGTTTCGCGTCACGCAAAGGGGAACATAGGGGCACGAGAGCACGGGGCACGGACGGAGTGGGTTTCGGGCGGAGCTCACCGATGAATATGGTCCTGGTCTCCTTCTTCTTGGAGCAGAAGGCTTCTCGCTGGAGAGAGTCCAACAACGCTTGTGAGGCCTGGGCAGCCATCGTTGACACAGCAGAGCAGAGCACAGAAGAGCGGAATTTGTTGGTCACTCAAGTGATGATCCAAGATATTTCGATGAGCGGAGCGAAGCCCCACACGTCGGTTTCTAGGGTGCAACCACCGCCATCGCATCAATCAGAAGCGCGGCCTGGTGATGCTCTTGGTTACCCAGACACAGCGAAGGAGCTGCGCTGGTTCTCATGCGCTGGCCCAAGCAAGCGAGGCCTGAAGCGAGGCTACGAGCCTCGTTGAGTGGGTGTACGTTTATAAATGGGTAGGCGATCGCTAAACCACACTTCGTTCTTTGCATGATAGGACAGGCGTGAGGCGACGCCGACCACATCGATGCATTTGCATCACGGAAGGGACTCACCGGCATGGTCAAAGAGGTCAGAAACACGCAGTGCCTTCTTCAGCGTGCTCTTGCGCCTCCTCCAAGAATGCCGACTGAGAAGTTATGCCCGACCTTCGAGCAAAGGCTGTGAGCGAAATGATTCAGAAGCGTGTTTTTACAGGGGACGCATACTAAATATCCCCTCCCCCATTTTTCGAGTGCTGCAGGCAGCAGTCAACAGACAGCACAGCGAGTAACGATAACCTTGGGCAAACATGGCTTTCAAGCAGATGATGGCAGCGAGCGCGCTGGTGTTGGCGTGCCTCTTGGCGAGTTCGATGGCCTTTGTCGCCCCGATGACGCCCGCGGCGGGGTTCCGTGGACCCGCAACGACGTCCGCACGCAGCACCACCTCAGGTGAGGAGTTGCAGTATGTCACGAGACACAAAGCGCATCCAATGCGACCGGGATTTGATCCTCACAACCTGTGATGGCCACCTAGCTGAGCGTGTCTTGCACACGGTGGGTCCGTCCACGGGGGGGTGGTGTCTATATAGGAAGTGACGTAGACGAGAGGGTGAAAGCGGGTCCTCATGTTTACGAGTCATTCGTTCATTCGCTTCATGTGTGTTGACGTGTTGACGTAGTGGCCAGCCCCTGATGGCAACGTAGGGCCGAGAGCACCAGGAAGGGAGGGCACGTTTTTGGTGTGAGGGTATTCTCACATGCGATAGGTGTATGTTGTCATGTATCTGTGCACCACCCCCTGACCTGTTTCGTTCTACGCCTTCCTCGTCCTTCCAATTTCTCGACGCTGACTTTTCTCGTCTGCGTGCTGGGGGTGTGCTGTTTGCTCGCTTGGCTTTGGTGGGGGAGCAGCGCGGGGCATGCTCATGTCTTGCAGGGTCAACGCCAAGAAGGAGAAGGTGAGCTATCAATACTTCCAGCACAGCAGCAGCAGTGCCTGCGGCAGTGTCCGTGCCCATGCTTGGTCTGCCTGTCTCGATCCGTCACATAAGTCGTTCCCGTGTGCTTCGTGTGCTTCGTAGCTTGTACGCCTGATTTACGGATAACGTCTGGGGCACAGAGTACGTACATAACCTAAAAGCTGTACGCAACTCGCAACACTCTGACGATGCAGAAAATTGACTTGACAATCAGCACACGATTCGTAGCAGTTTGGGGGAACGGTGGGACATCTATGAATTGGACTTGAGATGCACCAGGCAGGGTACTCGGCAGTCTACCAGTAGAACTGCCAGACAACAGACAACGTCAGTAGATCAGCAGTCAGTCAGCAGCAGCAACAGTGGGTGCCAGCTTCCCCCCGGAATCTAGTTTTTATGTGGGTACGTTGTCAAGCCCTACGAGTACATGCAAGTGTGTACGATGGACAAGCAAAATACGACGTATATACCTCTTTTCGCGTACAGGCTGTTGTCGCTAGTGTACACAGGGTTACAGAGCGACACCTCGAACAACGGCTTCCCACGATGGGACCTCCTATTCTATACCTGGTACCTGGTATATATCGTATTATACATACGTACGTACAAACATTCCCACGGGTGCTTCCTTGTATGATATGTACGTACTGAGTCGTACATACGAGTGTTCGAACGACTGAGGCTCGCGTTATAAAAGAGCGAATTTACGAATGTGCCGGTCACAAGAGCTCCGTCTCGTTGCCCGTGATTCGAGAAGACGGCTCGACCTATATACGGCCTCGTCATCAGCAGCAGTACGAAGTTGTACAAAAGTAGTGCACAGCACAGCAGTTTGGTTTGGTTCTCTCCGGCGTGGCCTGGTAAGTTGTACTAAAGGGTTAAAACTACGTATGATATGTACGTATATAGCATCGGCTTGTGTTGGACTAACGGTTAACGGCGAACTATGCCGTACGCTGCCGCTGCTGCTCCTGCTCAAGGCTTTTTACAGCTTCCAGTCATGTTCGTTTGATCGAATATCGCTATCGATAGAAGTCTAAACCAAGTACACAGTAGTAGTTGGATGAACGTACCGTTACACACAAGCATCAGCTACGGTCGTCGCAACGTCTACAAAGTGTAAGGGATGATGATGCGTGTGTACTGCTCTACGACAATCACTGCTTTATAGGAGCCTCTGTCATGGGCCACCATGGTGAACCTCCTTACCTGAAAAATCTGGTGTTGACGGAGCGCCAAACCAAACTATGACCATGAACAGTCGTGTAGCCTACATATTTGTCTACTGCCTGGTAGACCCTAGCTACGACGGTGACGGCCGTCATGTGCCCTCTGATACCCATCCCTCTAGACTTAGGTGGTAGTACATGGGCCGAAGGGACTCAGGTCGCACGTAGAACGTACCCTGTAGTACACGAACAAGAAGGGGAAAAGGCAGGGTCTCGTCTCTATACTTGAAAACTCGCCACCTTTTACGAGAGTACACGGCTGTATCACTACGTATCAGCAGAGCAGTCGTTTCCTCCGCGCACTTAGCTTGACCTATCGGCATACGGTAAGGGGATCAAAGAAGGTATGATAGCGTGGACTTCGTGAAATCCATACTTGGAGGCCCCTTCCCCCCCCTCTTCTCCGGCCCGCAGCAACTCGTTGGAATTTCGCGCGGTGGAAACGGTGTGTGTCGGAGAGTGGGTCTTAGATAGCAGCACTTATCATGGCGGCAAGGTAGCCCCCGCCACAAGCGGTGGTACTTGGGCGACGCCGGTACAAGAGCGGCTGGATGGTGCTTGCGCAGCCCTCCCCCCCCCCGTTTTTCACGCGTCAGAGGACGAACTGTACTATTAATACCCTCCTTCGCGCTCGCGACTTCCTTGTCATAGCTTTGCCGAGAATAAGCACTTCCCTGTATTTATGGAGAAAACTCCCCGCCCGCCGTTTTTGTGCAATGTGATGATGATGTAGTCAGATTTACGTGGCTCATTTCCCTGAAATCTACTCCGTAGTCTCAAAAATATATCATATGCACCTATATTTTATAGGGGACTTAACGCTCGTATATCGGAATGTACGCTTGTGATCGCGGTACTCTCGTCTTTAAGCGCTACGGGTGTATATGTTGGTACTCCATAAATAAAAATGTTGAGTATTCGTTCGCCCGTCCCCACCCCTCCCCCCTTGGTTTTGACATTAACGGCTATATACGTGGTGCGTTTTTTAAGACTCTCCGTATACAGTTTGTATGTCAATGTTTGCGGTATCCGTTGACGTTATTTTTCGACGCGCACGCTGATGACGTGCTGTCTGCTGTTGGCTCGCTTGTAACTCGCTTCTTCTCGTCCCACCCCCGCCCTGCTTGCGTCGTCGCTTGCACCGAGCAGAGGCAGCGTAACCGCGACAACATGCGCAGGTTCAACAAGAGGGTGAGTGCCCCCATCAACCGCGCGCAAGAGGGGTCCGCCCCGTGTGCCACCCCGTGTTTGGTATTTTGGCTTTTGTCGATTCTTCTTCCGAAAGAAACATAACACCAGCCGCCGATGTACAGTCGTAGTCAACGACTCGTATCCACAAGGTTACTGTAGTGGTTTACCCCGCATTGGCTTATACTTCGTACCTGGTACTGCTCTGTCCGGGTATGAAGGGACTTTTTGGGGATTACTCGTATTTACCTCTGATCCGAAATATAAGGATAGTTTCAATTCAATTTCAGTGTACATAAGGTCCTCATATTCCGGGTCAGAGTGGTATACACAAACTCCTGTATTTGCGGACGGAGTGGTATAGGCCCGCGTCGTGCTTCCACTTTCGCTTGCTTCCGCTGTTGACTCGCGAACCCAAGCAACGCCAAGTATCCCGCTGGGGTCGTCGCAATGGTGTCTGCATAAAACATTGCACACCTCCGACACAGATCATCGATTCCCACTTGATCTAGATCTTTCAGGGCAGATATATTCCTGGTCTGTCGGATTTGTGTGATCTGTATGATCTAGCTCATGTTGTCGGGTGGGAGCCGTATAATCTGCATGAGCTAGCACATGTTTCCTGGGTTGGATCTGTATCGTAAAGATCTTGGATAACATCTCATATGACGGCAGATTACGATCCAGATTATCTAGATCGTAATCTCTCCGACGTGTGTAAATAGTATCGGTTCGGGTGCACATATTGTAACGCCATCGGTGTACACGCTGTGACGCCATGGTTGCTTCGGCGGGCGAGCCCTTTGAATATGTGCGTTTTGTACAGAGGGGGGCAGTTTTAGCCGCCCTCGTCGTGTACGGTATGTAAAAAATTCCAGGGGTAAGCCGGATAGTCAGGCGAGCTTTTTGTCCCGTTTCGTCTCTCGCCCCAATTCGCGTGCGGTTCTGTTTTCGCGACGGACGGTCAAAAGCGTGTGAAGGCCATATGTTTTTCTGTTTTTCTGTTTTTCTGTTTTTTTTTCTCGTGCTTTTTTGCTTACACGGCGTCACGTTTTTGATAGTTTTTTTTCTTGCAGTTTTTTGCTGGCACAGCGTCACGTGTCACGTTTGATGGAGCGACAAATAACAAATAGTGTTCTCGGCCGTGTTTCATTGCTTCCGGCTGTCGTGCTCGGCCTTGCGCGTACGGCGCACGTCACTCGCACCCCGATGATGTGTTTCACCATGACATCATGATCATGCCTGCGCTTCGTAAGCCCTCGGAGCTCATATTATCGTAGGTCATTGGGGAAGTTGTTACCCATTCCTTGTATATACTGGTACAGTAAAAAAGTTGAGACCAAACAACTTTTTTTTTTTTCGAGCTCTTACTCGTTAAGGCCGTTGTGTTTCTGCATCATTCATACAGTCGTAGTAGTAGTAGTAGTAGTAGCTGTTTTGTTGCGATATTCATACCGATAGGTTTTGCTGTACCATTCGTACTGGTATGTTTCGTTTGTCTTTTGTGTCTGACGCCGGTGGCCTTCATCTCCCCTCCCTTCCTGTCTGGTGGCTATCTTTCAAAGCGAAGCGAGTTGCTGATGTGCACAGCCGCCTTGGTTTTGTTCTGGGTGGCCACTTATGTAAAGCATAATAGGGGAGATAGGGCATGCCTTATTTTACCCGTTTTACCAGGGTGAAGCCGAAGACCCGATACAACTCTGAAGCCGGAGATCCGCGCTGTCCGACCGAAAGAAAACCTCCGAGAAAAATCCCGTTTTTTCTTAAAAACCCTTTTGGACCTATGCCAATGGGAAAGCAAAGTTGGAAATCGATCTTTGAAATATTTGCCTGGAATTTTCAGGCTGAAGATCGGCTCGTACCGCCGCTGTGGGAAAAAAAGGGAAAAAATGTTTGATTTTTTTCTTACTTTTTTTCAAACGGCTGCCGGCGGCGCAATTTGCCTTTTCTCGCTGCGAATCGTCAACACCCTGATGAAAATCAGCTCGTGCGACGATATACCTTCGATCTCGACATACACTCAGCCCACGGCCAACCCGCTTCGGGTCGGGCAAGGCCAACGAGTGTAAATGACGGCCTCGAAGGTATAAGGTGGATCCATGGTCTAGGGGGCGAGAGATTGCCGGCGGCGTCCTACGCTCTTCTCCTAAACCCGAAAAAAAAACTATTTTTTGCCATTTGACACGGATCGAGAATTTTTGTCATCTGTTTTATGCACACCAGCAGCCAATTGTTTGTTTATCAGACGCCTGGCCAGCGCCCGCCACATATCACCGGCCATCGTGTAAACACGGTGACCCTAGGATGGGTCGGGGCCCGTAACGAGCGCACCGCGTTCAGAATTCATGACGCCGATCCATGTCTGTCGAGGACTCGGAATCTCGCCGCTTCGAACAAATATCCGCCTGAGTTTTTCTCGAGCCGATCTTGCCCCAACATCGGCCTGAGAATTGCCTTTTTCGGGCTTTTCCAAAAGTTGGAAATATTCCGTTTTAATAATCGGTCCCATAGCAAGCTTGTTCTGGAAAAATCTGGCGAGGATCTTAGGAATTCAAACTTTTTAGGGTACCTTTGTTTTCCCATTGGCATAGGTCTTAGTGCTGCACTGGTATGGACACCTGATTCTGACTCTAATTCCAAGTAATTTGTCCCCACAACGGAACTGCACTCCTGAAGGCTTTCCACCATTGCACCCGCGCACGCACAGACACATTTGACGACAGTTCCCAATCTACCCACCAGCGCCATAATACCCACCAGCGCGAGTTCCTAACGAGAGCTACTGCTGCTGCTGCTGCTGCTGCTGCTGCGTGTAATACCGTTTTATCTTTTGTTGTCGCCAGGGTACCTCGCGAAAGAAAATCATGCGCGTGGAGCGCCAGGAGCGCGCCGCCGAAGAGGAGGCGAACTTCATCGCGCAGATCTTCCACACCGGCATGGATGACTGGGAGGAGGTTGACATCTTCAACGAGTAAAAAACGCGCACACGAAGACACGTAACGATTGTTTTTTTTCTTTATTCGTACGTTGGTGGAGGGGCGGGTCGCGACTCATCTGATTGGTCGACTAATTGATTGATGGATGGATTGATTGTTTTGATTGGTTGGTTGGTTGGTTGAGTGGTTGGGTTGCTCTCGGGGGGGGGCGAAGGAGTACTTGGCTCGCCCGGGCGGGACCGCTCGGTCCTGGGGTGGAGCGTTGGGTTTGTAGATGCCGGTGGCTTTACGGTGGGGGGGGGAGGGGAGTCTATGACTGGCTTCTGCCTTCCGGTCCGGATCGGATGGCGAACGCCGCTTTAGCTGGTGCGGTGTAGGTGCACGCCCTATGATAGGTGTTGGTGTTGCTTGGCGTTTTAGAAATGAAGGTGCTTTTCGCCATTGGAGACAGGTGAAATACGTTTTTTCTGTTTTCTGCCTTTGACGCGGTGTGCTGGTGCCCTTTTCTCCCAAGGGTAGCCGCCGGAGCGAGCGGGGCTATTGCGGATCTTGGGATTGGGATTATGATTCGGGAGATGGTATAGAAGCGTTCACCAGGGCAAGAAGAAAGCGTTAGCAACGAGGAAGGAGAGAAGAGGTTTGATTGTATTTCTTGACACACGCGGGACGCTTTTTTTGTTCCCTCGGACGAAACCGCATGGCGGACTGACGAGCGTTGGCCGAAGGCTGCTCACTTATGATTCTGCATACAGCGCATTCAGCGCATACAGATACCATCAGTACATTTCAGAAGTACCACGATCGATCGGGGTGCGTAATTCTGGATACAAAATCGTCCCAGCGTTATGGGGCGTATTGATGGCTTGTTCCGGTTGCAAAACAAACTTTCTCGTCATCTTACGGCGGCACCTTGGGGTGCGTGTTCATATTTTTTTTCCTCTCCTTCTCTTTATTGCCGCTCGAAGTAAATTCCTACCGCCACCACCACCACGGTGGATGAGTGTGGCTATAAGGTGCGATCGTGTGTTGAGCACAGAGAATAAGACAGCAGCAGTAAGCTGTGTCCATCATGTACGCTGCAGCGCGCGATCACGACCAAAACAGATTCGTAGCTGTTTTTATTCAAGTGAAGCGGGGTTGAGTGTCACCTACGAGTATACCTTTGTGTCATTTTGACAGCTCTGATTACATTAATCTCTAGAGTCCCACACACGTGGCACAAGATGGACACCCACACATCATCGCCCGCTAGTTTCCCCTACTTTTTGCTCACTAACCCTTACTTTTTTTCACATTATTCACTTTTTTTTCGTTCTTGCCCTTCCTCCTCCTTGTAAGTTGTTTATCTGATCCGGAGTCACGTAAGAGCAGCGCTGCTTACCCCCGCAACGGCTGCAAGCTGTAAGTCTCTTACGTATGCCTGGTACAGATTAAAGTGCGGAGTAAATACACTTCACTCAGTGAGTACCGATGACATGAACCACACACGTGACACAAGCTTGACACCCACGCAACATCATCGCCCGCTAGTTTTCCCCACTTTTTTTTGTTTTTGTTTTCGAGCCCTTTCTTTTTTACCCTGTTTACGTTTATTATTACCCTTTCTCCTTGTTGTAAGTTGTTAATCTGATCTGGGATCACGTAAGAGCAGGGCTACTTCCCCCCTCCCCGTACCGATTGCAGGCTGTATAGTCTACTATGAATATGTATGCCAGGTACAGAGTGGTGCGGGGAGTAAATTCAGTTGTACTTTGTAGTACAGTATTGTAAGTAGTAGTAGTTGTATTGTAAGTAGTCTTTCTTGTGGCCACGTTTTATTTGAATTACTTATCCCCACACAGCACCATGATGGGGCCATAAAATTAGTGGACAGACCCCCCCCCGCCGGTCACAAAACATGGAGAGACCCTTGCTCTGTTACTATACGTTGACCAGTGAGCAAACGGACGTTGTCAGACTGAACATCAATTCAACAGCGCCGGGTCGTTCATACACAATACACAGAGTACACAGTAATAAATAAAGCAGAACGTACGTATAATAAGCAAGTGTGCTGTTACCGTTTTGCCGCAGGTACTTGTTTGTTATTATTATACTTGTTTGTTTGTATCAAACGTACCAGGTACAGTATTGCAGTACTGGCTGTAGTATTATACGTTGATTGAGGACGCACGTTGTGCTTGTTGCTTTTTTATGCTTTCATGAATTTCACCTTGACAGGGTATACGAATAGTGTTGTAATAGAGGTACGTGGCGGTCGAATGCTGCCGAGTGCCGGAGAGGTTCATGAGATAGATGAAGATCCTCATCAAAAACTAGAATCCGAGGTTAGTACAGGCTCAAACTTTACTTGTGCTGTTTGTTGTTGTTGATCAATATTATTTCCTTATTTCGCTGCGTAAAATTATTGAGTATCTTTGTCGGCTGGAGGCATATGGTTTGCGTTGACGAGATCGTAATCAATCGAGGGTTGTCAGGGGCTTAGTAGTAAGCAGCACGAGCACCCCAATCCTTCAGTGGGCTCAGCTTTGTATAGTCAGAGATCTTGCGAAAAGATCTTCACGCTTTTCACGCTCAAACCAAGAGCAAACCAACCATTTTGTTGAAAGTAGGGTTTCCATGATATTTCGGATGCTTTCGTGCGCGGGCGAGCGGGACAATACAGTGCTCCGCGAACACGGGCTGAGCAGCAGCCAGCGGCCGTGCTACCGGAAGCAGGGGCCCAATCCGAGGAAGATCGTGGGCTATAGTATTGTGGGTGTCTAGTGGTAAATATGTCTTCCTTGTGGCGCAAAAGACCCGCCGTGCTGGCAGCACTGTGCTTGGCAGGATTCTCCCTGTTTGTTCTTACAAGCACGAACCATCGTCACAGCTCACTATTTGGGCATGCCTCGGCTGCCCCAGGAGCGGGAGCAGCAGCAGCATCACCACCGCCACTGTCCGGAGTGCATCGTCTGTTGAGAGGGGAAGGCTGGCGAGACGTCGCAGAGGGGGACTCCTTGGCGTCGAGGGCTTTCCGCAGGCTCACGGGGGGCACGTCGCCTCGAGCGCCGCCCGGTCACCCATACTTCACTGATGACGAGACCGTGATCTTACAGGTCGTGGAGGGCGAGCACGAGCACGGCCACTGGCACAAGCCCTTGCACCCCATTGGTGGATGGGATGTGGTGGGCGTAGGGCTGGCATGCATCGGTCTCATGATTGCCGCCGCGGGGGGGATCGGAGGCGGGGGCATCCTCGTGCCCCTGTATATCCTGGTGCTGGGCTTCGACCCGAAGCACGCTATCCCTCTCTCCAACATAACGATTTTCGGCGGAGCAATCACGAACACCGTGCTCAACCTCAGCAAGCGGCACCCGGACGCGGACAGACCCCTGGTCGACTGGGATCTGATCCTGGTCATGGAGCCGCTCACCATCGGCGGCGCCCTTGTGGGAAGCTTTATCAACAAGGTATGCACCCACCCGGCCCGCAGAAATACTTTTGCTACGCACGTAATAGATCTGGTTTTGAGTTTTTACCTCTCTTTGGAGATGTTCGGTACTTCGTACGTATTCGTACGATGTGGTGAGTGTTTGATATCATACCAGGTACAGAGTACGGGTGAGAGGAAGTCGCAAAATCGCGAAACCACGGCGATGATTTTTGTGCTCCTACTGAGTGAGCAAAAGGGATTATTTACGATCGAAAATCGGAACTCCGTGACCGATGACCGATTGCCGAGCAGGCAGGCTGCTCGTGGCCTGCTGTTCATCGTAGGCGGTCAGGGGTGCAGGTGCATACATACATATATGCCGGGCCACACCGCGCCTTGGCACAACGCTTCCTCTCGAGTATTCCTAGCACGCAAGCAAATAAATGCCCTTGCAAGCATGCCCTTCAGGTGGAAGTGGAAGTACGTGGGAGAAGTTGTATGCCTTCATCATTGGAGGTGGTTCACTTGCTTGTTCGTTTGTGGCGTACGTGCGAAGTTTGAGTTTGATTTTCTGTGGTCCTGACCTGTGCATACGACCGCAGCAGGGGGTCGGGTTTCGTCCATAATCCGCAATCCGCACCTTTGGCAGCAGCAGTATACCTGGTAGATAGCAGTACGTAGACTACAGCAGCAGTAGCAGTATCGTACCGATACGGCTGTACTGGTATTATATCATACTGCGTTCTGCGCGTGCTTCACTGCTGGTGGTAGCAGTTGTTTGTACATTAGCTGTGCGGTTCCGGCACGTACTCGTTTACGCATCCTGTTGTTAAAAAAATGTTGAAAATACGTCAGCTTTGAGTAACTCTACTATTAATACTGCCTGTACACAGCAGTAGTACATGATCACTTTTTAGTCCCACGAGTAGAAGCAAAGCAGTTGGAGTACGTCGTATAGGGTGCAAGTATGGTATCATAGGTGCGGTTGCATCGCACATTGTGGCGGTTCAGGCAGGGGGCATATGACATATATCCCTCGTGTCGCGTTACCTACACCCATTTACGCTATTACAAGTCCTCTTTCTCGACAAGTCTTACATATAAACATATACCTTGTTTTACCTGGTATGCACAATTCTTAACTTTCACTTGGTGTTCGCTGCTTGTTTCTGGGGATGTTTATGAGTGATCGGCGCTGAAGCTCGTGCCGCACGTCATTGTCGGGTGGCACATATATATTACATCTATATTCAGGGGAGGTTACAATTAAGTAATTTCGCTATTATGACACGTTTATACGAGGACTGCTAATCGGTTTTTTTATATCTCGCATAGGGTCCATCCAGCCATCCACCATTCCCACTCCTCGTCCATTCTTTCATCCATTTTTTTTCGAAGTCATTCTCTCTTTAGCTTTGAGCTGTTAGCGACCGAAGAAGATGTACCTGGTATGGCTTCACCTTTCACCCTTCACTTTTCACTTATTCATCGGGAATGGAGCGTTCCAAAATTCCAACCCCCAAACTTCAGCCGCCAGGGTTGACGCAAACGGCAGTGTGACGGTCGTTTGGCCGTTTATACTATTAATACTACTAAAGCCCTTTCTGGTTGGTGGCATATTATATCATACACATATCACGAATACAAAACTCAAAGCAAGAGAATGCTCCTCGGGTATACTCGTGTCATACCAGGTGATATAATACGAAGACTCGGAACAAAACAGCAGTGTGTGTGGTCTTCCACGTCAAACCGTCTTTTCTTATATACCCGTCGACATGTATGTGTGTATGTGTGTTCTTCACATCAAACCGTCCTTCTACTTTCTACCCGTCGACATCCAGCACACCCAGTGTCCGTGCCGATTCTTCATATCCTAGAGCAGTAGAGATACCTGTGGTACCAGTTCTGTGGTCACAAAAGTACGACACAGAGGTACTACGCTGCAATGCAGTAAGCAGAGAAGACAATGCAATATGCCATGTACGACAGGCGTGACCTACCCTGCTAGCAATCCAGCTCCGTGGCAAGATAATACGCTCCTCGGGTATACTCGTGTTATACCTGGTATATAATACGAAGACTCGGAACTAAACAGCAGTACGAGTACGTATAACAAATAGTAGCTCGGGGATTTGCAGCGTGATTTCTCGAACGCTTTGGTCTGCCGCGGGTCCCTATACATCCTTTATACAGCCCTACATAGATTATAACAGCAATACTACCAATAGCGAGTATATACGAGCTGGGCCAGCCAGAATAATGTTTTTAAAGCAGATTGGCCATGCCCCGACCAATTTGACGAATTTGGACCTGGAATTTGGACACAGTGTAGATCATGTACTAACCAACACACTTGCCGCCTGCCCTTTTTTTTTTTTTTTTCCTCGAGAGAGATACGACGATCCAAAAATCGAAAAAAAATGCAAAAGCGATCAAAACTACTCGAAAAAAAAAAAAATCAAAGAGGGCAGGCGGCAGGTATTTTTGCACGTACGGTTCAAAGACGTGGTTAAAATGTCAGAGTAAAACTCTCAAAATTGGTCGGGGCATGGCGGAAATACCATTTTTCCGTAATTACTTGACTTATATATGGAATCGAGTTTTGGTCATATCTCTTGTGGGTGGAGAATTGGGCAACGAGACTTACATCGATCTTCTCCTTGTGTCTTCAGCATTGTCTCACCAAATTTCATGTTGATCGAAAATGACATTTTTTTACGAAATTAGAATGAAAAAAATGTTGTTTTCGAGTTTTCGCGGATATCTCGGCGAGATCGAGTCGAGAAAAAAATATGTATATAATTTTTCATAATACCGTTTTTTGTTTGCACAAGCACTGGTATGTCAGGGTTGGCGCTTCAAATTTGTGTAGCCTAATTTGCAGTGGTTCACGAGATTCAACTTTAGGAAGCTTTGTACGTTTCTTGGCTGGCCCAGCTCGTACCTTGATTGTTAATACTGATTATTTCACGCGTGTAGGAATAATTCCTCTTACCTTAAGCTATAAGGAAACGAACATTTAGTCTGCACATCGTGTCATGATGTACGCCATTTATTTGTTTCCATCGATGTCCATGTCCGTATCGGCTATTTTGCTATTCGATACCGTTTGGAACCAAAGGTGTCAGTAATAAGAGACATGCCAAGCAAGGCAAAACACGTGCTGTCAAGGGTGTAGGGCCGAATTGTTCCACACTAAAACCTAGTAGTTCGGTGTCAGTCACGGCATGTCAAGGCAAAGCTGCTGTCTGTCAAGCGTTGAAAGTCCTGTCTCCCGACATTTTTGTTTGGAACATATATATTTTTCAGCGTACAGTATGTATGTAGTAATCCACACATCGGGCAGGTCACGATCTATATCATCTATAGATCCTAACCTGCTTTCATGAGATGCTGTACAGGAGCTGCATCACACAGATCCCACCTCACAAATACCTGGCGTGTGCATACTTCAGTATGTGCGCAACAGCCGTGCCATACAGATCTCACCGCCCGGCAAGCGTTATCTACTGACTGTACTGACTGTTGTTGTATACCTGGTATAACGTTGTTGTTGCTGTCCTTACTAATTGCCACTAAAGATACCTTATAGGTACAAATAAATAATGCACACTATAAAAAACCCAAATCACTAATTAATTAAAATTTCATCCAGGTGCTTTTAAGTTTTACTCCATAACCTGTCCTCACACACCTCTTCTTATATACCATACATGGCTACAAATAGTAGAACCACTCTATCACGTAAACTCGTCGGAACACTATAGTATACCTGGTACGTTTATTTCAGACTGTTTAATTTTAACTTTAATTTAATTTAAATTATTTCTTCCCCCACAAATAGACACACTTCCTGAATTCTACAGCCTCAGATTGTGTCCCCCTCATACGGGATGTACATCCTACATGAGGAGATATAAAACCCGTAAGTACGCGCGATCGAAGTATTACACTCAGCTAGCAAAGATGAGCTTCGACGAAATCCTCGAGCTCACAGCTGTTGTTTTTTTTAATTTTTTAATATGGGGGGGGGGGGTCACGACAAGCGGGTTGGGCGGAATGTAGCCTCTCACATATGAGGCTGCTGCAGTCAATGCTCCAGCACTCCGTCTTGTTTGTGCTTTGTTTTCTAGCTGTACGAGTAATGCCATGAGTGCCACTGCTGCACTCCCCCCCCCCTTTCCCCCGCCGTCACTTGTAACTGCATTGCTGCTGTGAAGTGACACTATTAATAACATGTTCATACTTGTTGGTGCGTATCATGCCACTCTGTCCATAAATCTAAGGACATTTTGTGTATTAACAGTGAACCCATAAACAGTCCTTCCATCTCGAAGGACAACGATCTCGCAAGTCAATGCTGCCGACCCCCCGCCCTGCCGACCCCCCGCCACTGCCCCCACCCGTTGACGCCTCGCCTATCTGTCCCCTCGCCTAACCATGCACCCCTGGTATATGATGTACGCTGTCGCTGCGTGAAACTTTGGTTCGGTGCCCACAGAAGGAGAGGTTGAATCGGGGGAGCGAGCTGACGGTGGTGCACGAGAGCCTTTTGGAAGAGGACAACGCAGACGAGGGGGAAGCCTTGTTGGGCGCCTCTGAGAAGGTATGGAGTTTGTATGTACGTTGTACGTACTGCTGTGTTTTGGTGGGAGTTGTATTGTACGTAAACAGGCTTGTTTATTGTTGTAAGCAGGCTTTTTGTTGTTGTAAGCAGGCTTTTTATTGTTGTTGTGACCAGGCTTTTTTGTTGTTGTAACCAGGCTTTTTCATTGTTGTAACCAGGCTTCTTGTTTTTTGTGATTAGTTGTGAGCAGGCTCTTTTTGATAGTTGTACTTGTATGTATCATACGTGGGCAGGATTTTTTGTGATAGTTGTACGTATTTGTAAGCAGGTGTTTTGTTATGGTCGTATATGCGTAAGCAGGCGTTTTTGTGATAGTTGTAAGCAGGTGTTTTTGTGGTAGTTGTAAGCGGGCGTTTTTTGTGCTTTTGGGACATTGGGTCTTGCCTTTTTCTGCACGTCATTTGTTTCGACAAGTGGTGCGGTACGTCAAATCAGATCAGATTCCCATTTTCACGGTCTACGTAGATGTTTCGGGGTAGATAGATTCCTGATCTATATATGATATGTGATCTGCAAGATCAAACAGTAGATCATGGTCGGCTTGTGGGATCTGTATGATCTGTTTGACGCGGACGTTTGCCTGGTGGTATCATCTGGATAGCATGACTCTTGCACAGCTTTTTTTACAGTGAGTAGGTACCCCGATTTAAGAGCACCCCGTGACTAAACTCATTCAGAACTGAAACAAACATCCCACACTCATTCCAAGTAGTTTGTCCCCCAATACGCCGGACCAGTTCTTAAGGGGTTAACCCATTCAGAACTGAAAAATACTTATCCCACACTATTTCCAAGTAGTTTGTCCCCAAATACGTGGGACAAGTTCTTAATTGCTCTCGTCTGTAGTGGACAATACATATATATACATGTATATTATATTATATTATATATATATGTCTAGCTTTTAGTATAGGCGGGACATACA
>MEHQ01000579.1:104451-128302 GCA_008828725.1 Saccharina japonica | reverse complement strand
CCCTTTTAGCACCGCACTATACATAAACAAACATTTCCGTCAAATTTCAAGTGTTTTGTCCCCACATCGGTACTGCGGTACTATAGGGGTTAACCCATTCAGTAACTGAAAATAATGTCACACACTAAATTCCAAGTAGTTTGTCCCCCAAATTCGCGGGACCAGTTCTTAAGGGGTTAACCCATTCGGAACTGAAAACATTATCCCACACTAATTCCAAGTAGTTTGTCCCCAAAACGGGACTCCAGTCCTATAAGGGTTACGGGGTTAACTACACATTGCTCTTATCCGTAGAGGGCAATAGCTAGCTTTTAGTATAGGCGGGACATACATGCCGATTTTTTACCGCTCTTAACCCATTCAGAACTAAAAAATGTATCCCGCACTAATTCCAAGTAGTTTGTCCCCAAAAACGGGGGACCGGTTCTTAAGGGGTTAAATCCTGAATGGTCTTATCTTGGACACTCTCTCTTAAATAGGAGTACCTACCCACTGCTGCTGTAACGGGAAAAAATGTTAACGTTTGCCGGTTGGGATCATTTTGGGTGAAACAGCTCTTTTTGCACACAACATCTCCTAAACATGCGAGAACAGATTGGACCCAGATGATCCGTAGATGATCTACTATGTCGATCGTCATCTGATCTATTTCGGGACCCAATGTTATTACTAAAAATACTGGAATATATAGGTTTTTGTGTGTGTCATGCGTCCTGTATATTACCCCGTACTAGATGATCTAGGTTGTAATCTGATCTAGAGGATGTAGATCGTTATCTGATATAGAGTATCTAGATCGTCATGTGATCTGTCCGGCATGTGACCTGATCTGATTGTCGTCGGCGCGCGCAGAGCTTGACTGGCGACCGAGAGGTGGACGACCGGGAGTTCGAGCTGAAGGAGCTCATGGAGGGGGAGAGGTTCACGCCCTTGTTCAAGGTACATTCTAAAATATGTCCCATTTTTTTTTTTGTGTGTGTGTGTCCACGAATTGGGTGCGCCCCTCCCCTGCTGGCCTCTGCTGGTACGCCGATGCGCACCATTTACGACCTACACCGGTGCATATATATTTCCAAGTTTGGTACGTAAATTGTCTGGTCTCCTTCTTCCGCGGATTTAGGGGGGGGGGGGGTTCTGATGTCGTGCACGGCCGTAGTCGTATGACCATAGACCCTCGCATCCCTACAATGCCGGGACGGAGCATGTCGGGTTTTTACAGACCAGGCAGACATTGCTAGCACCAAGCGCGAAGCGCCGTGAGGTGTTGGGCGAGTCGCATGAAGGGTGAACTGCATCCTACTAAGAACCGCTTGTGAGCTTTAGGGGGGGGGAGGTTAAGGGGTGGGTGGTTGTGTCTGTGTTTTGTGTATGCCAGTCGACTTGTACTGCTTTTGGACTGATACTAACCGGGGCCGTCTACTCTGCCGCCGTTGGCGCCAACCCGTCGCCCACCCCCCCCACCCTCCCCCACTACAAGGTGCCGAAAACCGTCCCACAAGCGGTTCGCAGTAAATATGATAGGATGCAGAACACCCTTGATGCCACTCACCGAACACCGCACCGCGCTCCGCGCTTGGCGCAAGCAGTTTCTGCCTGGTTGGGGAAAACCCGACTTGCTCCGTCCTGGCATTGTAGGGGTGCGAGTGAGGGGGTGTAAGCCGCATGTCGTGCACGGCCGTAGTCGCACGACCATAGACCCTCGCATCCCTACAATGCCAGGAAGGACCACGTTGGGTTTTCACCAACCAGGTCGACATTGCTTTCTCTCAACGCGACGCGCTGTGCGGTATTTAGGCGAGTCGCATGGAGGGTGAGCTGCATCCTCTGCTAAGAACCGCTTTGTGAGGCGGACTTGCATCTGGACGACAGCCTCCAATGAATTGACTTGGTTTCTGGTGTGGCCACTTCCAGAGACAGCAATGGGTATTTCTATGTATCTGCCTCGTGGGTGCCTTACCGTATACCTCGTACACACTTACGTGATACGACCATTCCCCTTGTGCGGAGTTGAGTAAGATGCGAGGTGGAGGGTCTATGGTCATACGAGTCATGGCCGTGCATGGCACTTTTCACCCCCCGCCCCTATGATCCCCCCCCCCCCCTCTATAAATATATGATATATATATATACATATATAGGTTGGGTTGGCGTCGGTTGGCAACGACGCTGTAAAACACGCCTCTCACTGCGTGAGCTAGACAACCAGGGCACCGTTTTTTTTTTTTTTGGCGGTCACCAAAGCTGGCGGTCTTGTTAGATCATTTGTGCGGGGTGGAGAACCTTTGCCCCGCACAAGGGGAATGATCGTATCACGTAGTGTGTATATGGTAAGGCACCCAGAGGCAGATACATAGTAATACCCATAGCGGTCTCTGGAAGTGACCACACCAGAAATTAAATTAACTAATTGAAGCTGTCGTCCATATGCAAGTCCGCCTCAGAGGCGGTTCATAGCAGGATGCAGCTCACCCTCCATGCGACTCGCCCAATACCTCACGTCGCTTCGCGCTTAGTGCTAGCAATGTCTGCCTGGTTGGTGAAAACCCAACGTGCTCCGTCCCGGCATTGAAGGAATGCGAGGGTCTATGGCCATACGACTACGGCCGTGCACGATATGGTACAGCGCCCCGCCCGCGACCCGGGGGGACCGCGCGCGGCGTTTGTAGGAATGGCGAAGGGCTCTATGGCCATACGATTAACGCCATGGGGCGACGACATAAGTCACTGGCCGCTCCCCCGTCCGGCCCCGGCCTCGCGGCAGGGCGAACAGCTTTGGTGAGGTTTCCCGTGCCCTTCCCTTTAACGCCGCCCACGCCCCCCCCCCCCCCCTCGCCTCTTTCGCGCGGAACTCCTTGGTGGCGTTTATCTACCCTCGCCCCTCTCGCGCGGAACTCCTGGGTGGCGTTTCTGTAGGTTGGCGTCTTGAGTGGGGTGTTCGTAGTGGTGCTGGCGGTGAACCTTCTCAAGGGGGGCGGCGCTTTCCCGAGCCCCCTGGGGATCGAGTGCGGGTCGTACGCTTTCTGGGGGGCCACTGTCTTCATCTTCGTCTGGGTGCTTGGCGTATCTCTGTGAGTGTTCGCCACTAGCCTTTCTCCTCATGTGAGGTACAACAGCAGTAGGGGTATAGAAAACGGAGGGAAGCTACTGTTGTGCTTTTACGTCATTTGGTTTTTCATACGGTCGAGCATGTATTTTTTTGCAGAGTGCATTCTTGTTTTTTTGCCGGATTTTCGCCTTGAAAATTTTACAGCCGATTTTACTAGTTGAGAGTTAGTTGCCTTTCCGCTGAGAATGAAAAATCGAAAATATTGGGTTTTGAATTGTAAAAGAGATATCCTTCCCTCACAGTCAAACATTATTCTGTAAACTATTGTCAGTTGTGACAGCCGTCGACGACGAAAACATAACTAAAAAATCGGCATCGGCATCGGCAGTCTCAAGATATCGAAGATCCCAGAAAATCAGGACAAATTCTTCTTCGGGTGTCATGGAGATTATTCGGGCGGAGTTTGAACTATATCGTGCAATACTGCTGGAACCACGTGGACGGAGGGGGCATATGGCATTCCCCGAACCCCCATATGGCATTCCCCGAATCCCGTTCTGAAACCCTACGTATCACTTCTATAAGTTTTGAGAGAATGCGGCTCCAGTGTTCCGGCAGGACGAGCGGAGGCGACATGAATCGCTTGAGGCGAGGGTGAGGTGTTGGTCACGCCCGGCAAGACATATTGGTGGTGGTGGTGCTCGGTACTTGCAAAATGTTGGGACTCATTTGGCATACATGATACAGATCACGAACTACATCACGATCTAGATCGCGATCTGCACCATCTAGATCCTGTACCTGCCGCTTATGGTGTGATCTGTTGTGCAGGATCTGTGCATAATAACAAAGATCCAATCGATAAAACATTGTGCTACCGTAGATGATGCAGGTTATATACGGCTCCCACCCAGCAAACGCGAGAGCTAGATCATACAGATCAATCAGATGAGGCATATGAAAGACCTATATCATGAAGGGGAAATCAATGATCTGTGCTCAAACTGGCACAAAGGGGCTATATATATATACGTGATGTTTTGGCTTCCGCTTTCTTGCAATGGTGATGGTACCAGTCACGTTACGTTCTACCGTCCCCCCGCGAGAAAAAAACGCCGCTTTTTGCCAGGCGGCTAAAGGAGTACTCCGCCCCGGCATTGTAGGGATGCGAGGGTCTTTGACCATACGACTACGGCCATGCATGAATATGAAGTACACCCCCCTTCCCCCCTCCATCCCGGCATCGTAGGGGTGCGAGGGTCTATGGTCATACGACTACGGCCATGCATGAATATCGAGTACACCCCCTCCCCTCCCCCCCCCCCCCATGACATGAGTACACCTCCCCCCCCTCCCCTCTCCCCTCTCCCCGTGCCCCTGCCCGAGCCCAGCGAGGGTAAAATCCCATATCATTCCTCCACGCCACATAAACACCCCCTCTCCCTTTCATCGGGACGCAAATCACAATGCCCCAGAATTTTGGCGACATAGAAAAAACAAACAAAAAAGTAAAAGACAGCGGAAACATCCTGGAATTTTCCTGAAAATGTCCAGCGGATTATTTTCCACGACCCCCCCCCTCCCGTCTCTCCCAAGTGGTAACAGGACGAGGGCACCGGTCTTATGGCAGGCAAGCGACCCCTGTAGCCTCCCCCTCCCCACCCCGGTGTAGGGATGCGAGAGTTTATGGTCATATGTACCACTACGACCATGCATGACATGGGTACAGCCCTCCGCCGCTCTCCCCCAGCCACCGCTGCCCCCCTCCCCCCTCCACTCGACAAGCCTCTCTCTTTGATCCCCCTTCCCCCCCTGAGGGGGGGGGGGGGGGGGGGGGGGGGGGGGGGGGGGGGGGGGGGGGGGGGGCGTCGTCAACATTGCTTTCAATCGGGTGATGCGTGGCGAGATGGCGTAAGGGGCGGGGTGGAGCTTCCGCGCAGCTATTTTACCGGCATCACAACGGCAAGCATCGGCGACAGCATCTGCAGAACCGGGAGGGTAGCTTACCACTTGCTGGCTGTGGCAGACCCTCGACCTTGGTCGGCGTGGGATCAGCACAACCAATCGGGAGCAGGGGTGCAAAAACACATCACACGACTTCGAGAATGCACTATTACTGGGGACCATACGACAAACACGAAAACCTACCGGTATATACTAACAAAATATTTTGGTCCGATGTATTTACTATGGCCTATGGCCCCCCGTACTGCTGTCGGGGTATTTCTTCAGGAGAATAATGGCTTCAACCTTTTTCCTACACACTGCAAAAAAACAACCTATTATACACTTAACTCCACGTCAAATAGCGTGTCGGTCGACCAAATGAAGCATAATATGCCGAAACATCAGGACTTGACCGAAGAATGGGGTGGGGTGTTTTTCCATATTTTTTTTTGTGGTGAAAAAAGCTCTTCTACGTACGTACCAGGTACGAACTGATTTTTGGAAAATAAAAGAAAAACAACAACGAAGCCCCACCTTTTTGACGAGGTGGTTGACCACCACCTGTCCCACGGCAGTCGCCAAGAGTCCCACGATAAACAGAGCGATGGCATAGTCTTCCTGCGGGACGACGAAAACAAGCGAATAGCACCAGACGGGAATCAGAGGCGCGGGAATACCACACGGGACATGCGTGGAAGGGATAAAAAACGGCGGGGGGGGTCCCCGTGCCCCTGCCCGAGCCCAGCGAGGGTAAAATCCCATATCATTCCTCCACGCCACATAAACACCCCCTCTCCCTTTCATCGGGACGCAAATCACAATGCCCCAGAATTTTGGCGACATAGAAAAAACAAACAAAAAAGTAAAAGACAGCGGAAACATCCTGGAATTTTCCTGAAAATGTCCAGCGGATTATTTTCCACGACCCCCCCCCTCCCGTCTCTCCCAAGTGGTAACAGGACGAGGGCACCGGTCTTATGGCAGGCAAGCGACCCCTGTAGCCTCCCCCTCCCCACCCCGGTGTAGGGATGCGAGAGTTTATGGTCATATGTACCACTACGACCATGCATGACATGGGTACAGCCCTCCGCCGCTCTCCCCCAGCCACCGCTGCCCCCCTCCCCCCTCCACTCGACAAGCCTCTCTCTTTGATCCCCCTTCCCCCCCGCCCTCACTCCCCAACAGAACAGAAGCCCCCCCCCCCTTCCTCTTCCGGCCTCGGGAACATAAAGTTGTAGAGGCTGTGCCCCCCCATCATAACCGCGCTGAGTGCCACCACGGCTCCGATAGACAAAACGATGAAGCTCGTTCGCTTGTACTAAGGGGTGTGATGTAGCGTGGTATGGTATGGTATGGTATGGTATGGTATGGTGTGCGTGTGGTGTGGATGTGATGTGGAAGAGGGAGGGGGAGGAGGAGGGGAAGGGGGAGGGGGGAGAGGGGGGGGGGGGGGGGGGAAAGGGGGGGGGGGGGGAGGAGGAGNGGGGGTGGGGGTGGGGAAGGCGTTTGTGTGGTGGTGGTGGTGGGGGGTACTCATTTGTCGCTTGCCTTAGTAATTTGACCATTGACCACGCATTCCTTTCGAGACAGGGGGACAGGGGGGGGGGCGGTAACTTGGGGGCAAAAACGCGCGAAAAAACAAAAAAACTCGAGATCATGGACGATTGAAACTATTGACTAGGGATGTTTGGTGTTGTGGAACACTACTGCTTTCTCTGATCACACCAGCCACCGGGATAATCCTAATCAAGTGCAAAACTAGATAAATAAAAGCAATTTCAATACTTAAGAGCCATGCACTGGGGACAAGATACTTGGACTTACAGTCTGTTCATTCTGAAGTAATAAAACGGTTAGCGCGTGATCAAAACGGGAGGCAGGTACACGAGAGAGAGAAGAGGGGGGTGTACTTCATTGTCATGCATGGCCGTATTCGTATGACCATAGACCCTCGAATCCCTACAATGCCGGGACGGAGCATGTCGGGTTTTCACCGACCAGGCAGACATTGCTAGCACCAAGGGCGAAGCGCCGTGAGGTGTCGGGCGAGTCGCATGAAGGGTGAGCTGCATCCTGCTACGAACCGCTTGTGAGGCGGACTTGCATATGGATAACAGCTGTAATGAGCCAATTAAAATTATGATGTGGCCACTTCCTGAGACAGCAACGGGAGCACTATATATTTACCTGCCTCGTCGGTACCTTACCATATACCAGTACCTGGTACACACTACGTGATACGATCATTCCCCTCGTGCGGAGCGAAGGTTCTCCACCCCGCACAAATGATCTACTCGACCGCCAGCTTTGGTGACCGCCAAAAAAAGAAGGGGAGGGGGGGGGGGGGGGGGGGGGGGGTAGAGAGAGGGCTTGCCTGCAGGAGGCCGAAGACAACGAAGCTAGTCGTCGCCGTGAAGCTGGTGTAGAGGATCATCACCGCAGAAGTGGCTGATGCCACCATAGGGTGAACTCCTGCGCGAAAACAAAAAACAAAACAAAAAACGAACAACAAAAAAAACAAAAACGACAAAAACAAAACAAAACACGACGAAAAAATAATATTAGCGGGCAACCCCTCCCCAGAAAAAGAGTGCGAAAAAACAAAACACACCAGGGCGTCGGGGAAAAGAGAAAAAGAAGAAGCAAAACACGACCAAAAACACGACCAAAAACAAAACAAAACATGAAAAAACAAGATTAGCGGGCAACCCAACAACAAAAGAACGCAAAACAACAAAAACACACACACCACGGCGTCGGGCAGGACGAAAAAAAATCCCCACTGATAAGAGCTGACGCCCTCTTCCACCCCCAAAAACCGCCTACACGAAAGCAGTGGAACTCCACACCCCCCCCCCACCGCTCCGTCCCGGCATTATACGAGGGATGCGAGGGTCTATGGTCATAAGACTACGGCCATGCATGAAAATGAAGTACCCCCCCCCCCCCGTCTCGAAAGGGATGCGTGGTCAATGGTCAAATGACTAAGGCAAGCAACAAATGAGTACGCCCTCCCCCCCCTCCCCCGCTCCCCGCTCCCCACCCCCCCTCCCACTCACCCATTTCGAGCATCAACGGCCCCTTGACGATACCGCCGCCGACACCGAACAGGCCGGCGAAGAACCCGGCGAAGAAGCAGACGGCCGGGTAGCGCAAGGTGTTGGTAGGGTTCCACTCAACGTCACCCTCCCCGTAGCGATAATTAAGGCGCGACTTCAAGCGCCACCGTTGGACGAGGTATTCCCTTACCCGTCTGTCAAAAATACGGCGTTTTTTTCAGGGGGTCCGGGGGGTACGTTTGAGGAGGGGTGGGAGGGGGGGGCGGGGAGATATTCCTGTACCCGTCTGTCAAGAATAGGGCGTTTTTTTTAGGGGGGTCCGGGGGGTAGGTTTGAGGAAAAGGGGTGGGGCGGGCGGTCGGGGGAGGGGGAGCAAGAAGGGAGAAGAGGGATAGGGGGCAGATGGGTCAGTGATCAATTCGAAAGCCAGCGCACTTCGGACAGATCATTGTCAGCTCCCACGTGATGATCTAGGTTTTTCAGGACAACTAGACCTCTGACCAGTATGATCTAGCTCATGTTGCCGCGTGGGCGCCGTATAATCGGTGTGGTCTAGGACATGTTTCCTGGTATGGATCTGTATCGTATACAGATCCTGCACAGCACCTCAGAGCTGCAGGTTAGGATCTAGACGATCTATCTGTAGATGATCTATCTGTAGATGATCTATCTATAGATGATATATCTGTAGATGATATATCTGTACATGATATATCTGGATCTATTTGTAGATGATCTATCTGTCCGGGGTTGTGAAATAGGTACGGTTCGGTTCCCAAGATGTCGGCTGACGGTCTAGTTTTGACCCGTCAAGGCCTCGTTAGACTCGCGCAACATCATATTTTTAGTGTGGGGCGATGAGTTCCTTGACGGCGGTCCGTCAAGGGGCCCTGACGGCTGTCTGTCAAGGGGATTGACGGCTGTCCGTCAAGAGTACGTGACGGCTGTCCTCAAGGGGATTTGAGGGCAGTCCGTCAGGGGGCCCTTGACGTATTTTTCCTTGACGGCTGTCGGTCAAGGGACTTGACGGATTGCCTTGACAGCTGTCCGTCACGAGGGAAAGAGTGACGGCTGTCCGTCAGGGAGATTGACGGCTCGTTCCTTGACGACTGTTCGTCACGGGGGCAAAAGAGTGACGCCAACCGACATGCCTGATTTCTTTGGCTTGAAACGCAAGCGGTCATGAGCAGCAGCAGCGTCGGCAGAGAAGATGGTTGCTACGATAGTATGCAAAATGGTTGGTATTGCCGCGCGGTGGGAGTTGGTGTACGTAGTAGTAGCCCATGGTTGGCGTGCTAGTATACGGCGGGTACTGTGATCAGTTGTGATGGGGTGTTGGTATAGCCTGGGACTCGCTCACGAGAATACGAGGGGGCAGGGGAGGGGTGGAAGTGCTAGATTTTTGGGCGATGATGCGGCCCTTCGAACCGCGTGAAAGCGACGGGAGAAGTAAGAATAAAATTAGGAGGCGTTTTCTTCTCGCGGGCTACAGGGGGTGCAGGGCTGGACGAAGCAGAGACAGGAGGTTTTATTTCCGGGGGGGGGGGGGGGGGGGGGGGGGGGGGGRGAGGAGGGTGGAGTTCCAGAAAAAGGCTTACATAGACTTGCAAGCTCCAGAAACAGTTTGAGAACTCGTTTTGAAAGATAGCGCCAACTCCAGTAGTACGGAAACAGAAACAACAATCAGTAGTTGTATTAATAGCACCTAATAGTATGCGCGTTATTATCGGCGAGTTGAACTGTTGCCGCACACCAGCATTTCTTCTCCCCCCTCTCCCCCTTTGGCCACCTCCGCTTTTGAGTGAGATGGTTCTAGCTCGCCAAGGGAAAACTGGGGTGGGGGGTGTTACTTGAGACGGAGATTTCAACTACTTTTAGGGCTTTTCCTCGGCGTGTTGCTGTCAAGTTCTACTTGATGAGTACACGCGAAGTTATCTTGGGGAGTAAAGAGTTGGGTAACTTCCGCAGCACGTACCGTAGCTAAGTAAGGAAGGTTAACCCCTTAAGAACTGGTCCCATATATTTGGGGACAAACTACTTGGAATTAGTGTCGGGATGTTTTTTTCAGTTCTGAATGGGTTAAGGAGCACACGGCGCATTCTGAGGACGAGTGTTAGTGTTAGTGTTTACCCCCGGTGGTCCTAAGAGTGCTTTCGGAAGGGTCTGCTCCCGCCTCTGTTGTGTTTTTGTGCTGCTTTCGCCATCGCCAAAGAAAAGGGTTAAAATTTCCCCCCCACCATCCAAATTTCCCCCTTTTTTGTTTGTGTCTTGCCTGAGGTTTCTCGTCGCATTCCTAGCATGGAACCTGCACCTGTACGAACAGGTCATAATGCCGGACTCATTGCCGTCTGGATCTTGTTTTTCGCCATTCCAGCCCAACGGAAGGATGCTCGACCCGCCACTGCTTGGCGAGCCCTACCTACCCTATCGCACCATTGCACAGCGCGACACTCTGCTGAGTTACAGCAGAGTACGAGACATGTTCGCGTTGGTGCATTCTTGATGGCAGGCAGCAGCTTACATTTATACAGTGAAAGCCTTCTCGCCCTCTCTCTCTGGGATAGTCAGGGGACACCCTTGCTACATCCCTGGGTATCGTAGGTGGATATGGATTATGCGCATGATATCACGGATGGATGTGGTCCACAGGCGACATCTTGGATACATCCTCGGGTGTCACAGGCCTATGTAGGTGGATTATGTAGCGTGTAAAACGGAACTATTGTTTCTTCTGCTGTGGGCCTGCACACAGAAGTCATTTATTTATTTTTTAAATATCATCCATCACTTTCGTACGTACGTCATTTATTTGTGTCAAATAGGGTGATGATCTCACTCGGTCAGGTGCTTCAGTGATGTTGGTCCTGGGTTGAGCGTGGTCATCCGGCTTGCCATCATTCTGCAGAATTCGAAGGGCGAGCGTCTCTCTGTCTGTGTCTGTCTATCTCGCTCCCTATCTCTTCGGCCACTTCCCTGCGACGTCGAGGGCGTTTCCCGACTTCATCCTGCTTCTGCTGCTGCTGTTGTGTGCCTGGTATTACATACCTGGTATTATGGTATCGATAGGCCGCTGCTCCTTTGTTGTATTTAGGGTTAGCACCGCTTTTCTGTAGGTAGTAGTTGAGCTCTGAAGCATTTACTATCTGAATGTATGTGTGGTAATTCTACGTGTAAATCGGATATAGATGAAGACCATCAGCATCATCACCCGTCATCGTGGTTCCCGTGAATGATACACGCACGGCTTGTTGGTAACATGGTGTCCAATCCGGGAGTCGAGTTCGTTCGTGTTTTCCGAGAATGGAAAATAAAAACGGGTTTTCCCCTCTCAGTCTTGGTCGACGTAGAGTATTTGTGCCCGGCGCCCACCGTCTTCAGTATCCCATGGCCGACCGTTCCCCGGCCAACCAGCTGGGGGGGATGTTACAAATCCAAATGGACCTGCCAGAGGGTTCCAGGGAAGGACGAAGCAAAGGGGAGCAACTACGACTAAATCCCGGAGAGATACACCTCACTGCGTGTATATTCAGCATGCAGGAA
The DNA here is from genome assembly GCA_008828725.1 of Saccharina japonica. Classification (NCBI taxonomy): domain Eukaryota; class Phaeophyceae; order Laminariales; family Laminariaceae; genus Saccharina; species Saccharina japonica. The sequence goes on along the minus strand of MEHQ01000579.1, from coordinate 116,710 downwards.
GCCGTAGAGGCCCCCAGCCTCGTTCTCTCCTCTTCTTTGGCTAGACCGTTACGTTACGCTCGAGCTTCCGTTACGGAAAACTAGCGTAACGAATGAACAGAAGACAGAAGATGGCCCAGGGGTACATGTAATACGACCCGCAGGCTGCCACGGACCCTGCCAACTTGACGCGCGCTACGACAGGGTTAGCATTTGTTGGCCGGGATATTTGTGACTGACTACTACTGATTACTACTGGCTATTACTGATTAATATTGACTATTACTGACTATTACTGACTACTAGTATGCCGGTCGCCCCGGTGGTCTAACTGGTAGCCACGAAGCCTGCAGGGCCGGATGTCGATTCTCCCCATGGAGGTTTTTATTCTCAAATGACACCGACTGTCGAGAGCGCATATTATAGCGTGGGTAAGCAAAATTCGACGAAAGTTGACGAGGGAAGAAAGTGCTGAAATCTTCTCGCGATAAAAACCAAGGCAAGAACCGTAGTGGGGGAGGAGGGAGAGGAGCCTACTTTGTGACCCCGGATCTGAGTTACGACTAGGGAGGGAGAAAGACGGAAGTGCGAAGATAATGAATAGGATGGACAAAAAAAAAAAAAAAAAAGTATACCTCCTGAACCGAGGAATCACCCGGAAATTACTCGGTATTCCATTTACGTTGTACATTTGTTTTCGTTGGCGCCTATATACAGGTCATGGGATTGTCCATCGGGCTACGAGTACGCCTACTTGTCTTCTCAAAAACCAGTGTTGAGTGTTGAGTGGGGTGTGGAACTCCTACACTATAATCAAGTGAGGAGCCGCAGAAATAGTAGGTGTTACTTTTATCGTAGCACCCATCACCTATTAATAAGTAGCAGCCCTTCTTTGCGTCATGAACTCAGCAAGCTTCGGCGTGTCGAGGAGGAGGAGGAGATTTGGTCTTTAGCGAGCCACACGAAACGTGGGGCTCGCGTACCCGCAAACTTATGAAGTAATAATACATCATGATACTTGGTAGATTTTTTTCTTGGCAAGCCAACGTGGCAGGAGTTGCGACTCCACATGAACGATAAAACGAGCAGCTTGTTCGTAACAGACGTCCAGAAAAAAACGACCGAGCGAGCCTGGATGGGTTGGTATCTACGAAAGACTGAAGTAAAGCATCATCAGTGAGTGATGTCCTCGACCCACCCCTGAAAAGAAGCAAAACATATGTTGCCCCCCCTGAAATGTTTTCAGTGTCACTTTTTTCCAGTTTCATCAGCCAAGTAAATTATTATCCTGAAGTAGGAAAAATACGAGGTTTGTTACTGCTGCTGCTGCGTATAGGCGACCGTTTACGGCGGCAGTTCCTCTCTCCTTAACAGCCCCGCTTTGGCGAGAGTGATTCGTCGCCGAAGATGCCAGGCTCAGTACCCTAAAACACACACACTGGTCTACAGCAGTACTATAGAACTACAGTACAATAATGTACGAGTACGGTAAAAAAAAAAGAAAAAAAACAAGAGGGGCGTGCATCACAAGAAGAGTGGCGTGGCTCTCCTTAGCTTCAAAACCCTGGCAATAGGACTGCTGCCCGTCTATATGTCTGTCTTTCTGCACTTCGTTGCTCGTATTTACTTTTCCAATCGCCAAAACGCCACCTTTTGGCGGAGGGGGGGGGGGGGGGGTGGGGGGGGATATGCTCTAAAAAACTATTTCGGCCTGCCGTGGCTCCACATACAACCTACAAATACTCGTACCTGGTAATTAATACACTTTCACCCGGGCTATTTTCAGCTAGCACTGCTACAAAAAGCTTCGTAATGGACTTTCAACACTCACTACAGCGCCGGCGATTTTTGCGACAGCTGCGCCTCTCCGTGGCACTCTCGCGTATGCAGGCAGGCAGACCGCCCGTCGTGAGCGAATGACAAAGCTAAACGCCGCTATCTCTGCCCCTGCCTCTCTATCCCCGTCCCCATCCCGTTTCAGGTGCGGAGGCGCGGCAACGCTTGCGTGTCTCTCTCAGGAGGACGGTGGCCCTGTACTTTCACGAAGACGGTGCTAGCTTGCTGTAACAAAAACGACGGCGACAGCCTTTGGTCCCACAAAGACGATCACCCCTTTGCTCTCACGAAGACGGTGCTTCCTTTCACGGCGACAGCGCGTGCTCTCACGACGACAACTCTTGATATTCCTGCGGCAACAGCCTTAACTCCCACGGTGACTTAACACTACAGCCTTCTCTAACACGACCACAACAGCCCTGAATTATCACGACGACGACAAAATCCGCTGCTTCACTACTGTACATGCGACGATAGCGCTTGCGCTCACAACGTCGACAGCCCTTTCTCTCGGGGCGACAGACCCTTCCTATCACGACGACAACGACGACAGTCCTTGCTCTCACGACGGCACTACGACGACAACAGCCTTACCCCTCGCGATGACCACAGCCCCATCTATCACGGCGATCACAATAGTCCTTGCACCTATGCGACCACGATGATAGTCTCTGAAAGCGACGGTGCTCTCCCTCTGACGACAGCAGCCTGAACACTCGCGACGACCACAGCCCTACTATCCCATCATGTTGAAGTCAAGTCAAGGGGAGAGAAACCTGGCACTCATTTCTACCTGAATAAAGCCTCACCAAGTATATGAACTCCCCAATATATGTAACCGTCATCGTACCTGCTGTATCGATTACAAGCACAATCAATACATCACAACAACGACAACAGCCCTAGCAACAGCCGTAACTCTCACGAAAACCGCCCTAAAGTTTCACGGCGACGGCACTCGCAAGGCGTCAGACTGGCGGTACGAGTACCACCTAGGTCCGCCTTGCCCCACCCCCCTCCCTCCGTGCACTGTCAGCCTGTCCGACAAAGGACCCGAGGGCATTTTCGACCGACTACGCCCGGAGGATGGCGCCTGACAAACCGGGATGGAGGGATTGGGGGTGGGTAGAAGGGTGGCGCACCGGGGTGGGGAGGGGGAGGCTACAGGGGTCGCTTGCCTGCCATAAGACCGGTGCCCTCGTCCTGTTACCACTTGGGAGAGACGGGAGGGGGGGGGTCGTGGAAAATAATCCGCTGGACATTTTCAGGAAAATTCCAGGATGTTTCCGCTGTCTTTTACTTTTTTGTTTGTTTTTTCTATGTCGCCAAAATTCTGGGGCATTGTGATTTGCGTCCCGATGAAAGGGAGAGGGGGTGTTTATGTGGCGTGGAGGAATGATATGGGATTTTACCCTCGCTGGGCTCGGGCAGGGGCACGGGGAGAGGGGAGAGGGGAGGGGGGGGAGGTGTACTCATGTCATGGGGGGGGGGAGGGGGAGCAAGAAGGGAGAAGAGGGATAGGGGGCAGATGGGTCAGTGATCAATTCGAAAGCCAGCGCACTTCGGACAGATCATTGTCAGCTCCCACGTGATGATCTAGGTTTTTCAGGACAACTAGACCTCTGACCAGTATGATCTAGCTCATGTTGCCGCGTGGGCGCCGTATAATCGGTGTGGTCTAGGACATGTTTCCTGGTATGGATCTGTATCGTATACAGATCCTGCACAGCACCTCAGAGCTGCAGGTTAGGATCTAGACGATCTATCTGTAGATGATCTATCTGTAGATGATCTATCTATAGATGATATATCTGTAGATGATATATCTGTACATGATATATCTGGATCTATTTGTAGATGATCTATCTGTACATGATCTATCTGTCCGGGGTTGTGAAATAGGTACGGTTCGGTTCCCAAGATGTCGGCTGACGGTCTAGGAGGGGGGCAGCGGTGGCTGGGGGAGAGCGGCGGAGGGCTGTACCCATGTCATGCATGGTCGTAGTGGTACATATGACCATAAACTCTCGCATCCCTACACCGGGGTGGGGAGGGGGAGGCTACAGGGGTCGCTTGCCTGCCATAAGACCGGTGCCCTCGTCCTGTTACCACTTGGGAGAGACGGGAGGGGGGGGGTCGTGGAAAATAATCCGCTGGACATTTTCAGGAAAATTCCAGGATGTTTCCGCTGTCTTTTACTTTTTTGTTTGTTTTTTCTATGTCGCCAAAATTCTGGGGCATTGTGATTTGCGTCCCGATGAAAGGGAGAGGGGGTGTTTATGTGGCGTGGAGGAATGATATGGGATTTTACCCTCGCTGGGCTCGGGCAGGGGCACGGGGAGAGGGGAGAGGGGAGGGGGGGGAGGTGTACTCATGTCATGGGGGGGGGGGGGGGGGGAGCAAGAAGGGAGAAGAGGGATAGGGGGCAGATGGGTCAGTGATCAATTCGAAAGCCAGCGCACTTCGGACAGATCATTGTCAGCTCCCACGTGATGATCTAGGTTTTTCAGGACAACTAGACCTCTGACCAGTATGATCTAGCTCATGTTGCCGCGTGGGCGCCGTATAATCGGTGTGGTCTAGGACATGTTTCCTGGTATGGATCTGTATCGTATACAGATCCTGCACAGCACCTCAGAGCTGCAGGTTAGGATCTAGACGATCTATCTGTAGATGATCTATCTGTAGATGATCTATCTATAGATGATATATCTGTAGATGATATATCTGTACATGATATATCTGGATCTATTTGTAGATGATCTATCTGTCCGGGGTTGTGAAATAGGTACGGTTCGGTTCCCAAGATGTCGGCTGACGGTCTAGTTTTGACCCGTCAAGGCCTCGTTAGACTCGCGCAACATCATATTTTTAGTGTGGGGCGATGAGTTCCTTGACGGCGGTCCGTCAAGGGGCCCTGACGGCTGTCTGTCAAGGGGATTGACGGCTGTCCGTCAAGAGTACGTGACGGCTGTCCTCAAGGGGATTTGAGGGCAGTCCGTCAGGGGGCCCTTGACGTATTTTTCCTTGACGGCTGTCGGTCAAGGGACTTGACGGATTGCCTTGACAGCTGTCCGTCACGAGGGAAAGAGTGACGGCTGTCCGTCAGGGAGATTGACGGCTCGTTCCTTGACGACTGTTCGTCACGGGGGCAAAAGAGTGACGCCAACCGACATGCCTGATTTCTTTGGCTTGAAACGCAAGCGGTCATGAGCAGCAGCAGCGTCGGCAGAGAAGATGGTTGCTACGATAGTATGCAAAATGGTTGGTATTGCCGCGCGGTGGGAGTTGGTGTACGTAGTAGTAGCCCATGGTTGGCGTGCTAGTATACGGCGGGTACTGTGATCAGTTGTGATGGGGTGTTGGTATAGCCTGGGACTCGCTCACGAGAATACGAGGGGGCAGGGGAGGGGTGGAAGTGCTAGATTTTTGGGCGATGATGCGGCCCTTCGAACCGCGTGAAAGCGACGGGAGAAGTAAGAATAAAATTAGGAGGCGTTTTCTTCTCGCGGGCTACAGGGGGTGCAGGGCTGGACGAAGCAGAGACAGGAGGTTTTATTTCCGGGGGGGGGGGGGGGGGGGGGGGGGGGGGGRGAGGYGGGTGGAGTTCCAGAAAAAGGCTTACATAGACTTGCAAGCTCCAGAAACAGTTTGAGAACTCGTTTTGAAAGATAGCGCCAACTCCAGTAGTACGGAAACAGAAACAACAATCAGTAGTTGTATTAATAGCACCTAATAGTATGCGCGTTATTATCGGCGAGTTGAACTGTTGCCGCACACCAGCATTTCTTCTCCCCCCTCTCCCCCTTTGGCCACCTCCGCTTCTGAGTGAGATGGTTCTAGCTCGCCAAGGGAAAACTGGGGTGGGGGGTGTTACTTGAGACGGAGATTTCAACTACTTTTAGGGCTTTTCCTCGGCGTGTTGCTGTCAAGTTCTACTTGATGAGTACACGCGAAGTTATCTTGGGGAGTAAAGAGTTGGGTAACTTCCGCAGCACGTACCGTAGCTAAGTAAGGAAGGTTAACCCCTTAAGAACTGGTCCCATATATTTGGGGACAAACTACTTGGAATTAGTGTCGGGATGTTTTTTTCAGTTCTGAATGGGTTAAGGAGCACACGGCGCATTCTGAGGACGAGTGTTAGTGTTAGTGTTTACCCCCGGTGGTCCTAAGAGTGCTTTCGGAAGGGTCTGCTCCCGCCTCTGTTGTGTTTTTGTGCTGCTTTCGCCATCGCCAAAGAAAAGGGTTAAAATTTCCCCCCCACCATCCAAATTTCCCCCTTTTTTGTTTGTGTCTTGCCTGAGGTTTCTCGTCGCATTCCTAGCATGGAACCTGCACCTGTACGAACAGGTCATAATGCCGGACTCATTGCCGTCTGGATCTTGTTTTTCGCCATTCCAGCCCAACGGAAGGATGCTCGACCCGCCACTGCTTGGCGAGCCCTACCTACCCTATCGCACCATTGCACAGCGCGACACTCTGCTGAGTTACAGCAGAGTACGAGACATGTTCGCGTTGGTGCATTCTTGATGGCAGGCAGCAGCTTACATTTATACAGTGAAAGCCTTCTCGCCCTCTCTCTCTGGGATAGTCAGGGGACACCCTTGCTACATCCCTGGGTATCGTAGGTGGATATGGATTATGCGCATGATATCACGGATGGATGTGGTCCACAGGCGACATCTTGGATACATCCTCGGGTGTCACAGGCCTATGTAGGTGGATTATGTAGCGTGTAAAACGGAACTATTGTTTCTTCTGCTGTGGGCCTGCACACAGAAGTCATTTATTTATTTTTTAAATATCATCCATCACTTTCGTACGTACGTCATTTATTTGTGTCAAATAGGGTGATGATCTCACTCGGTCAGGTGCTTCAGTGATGTTGGTCCTGGGTTGAGCGTGGTCATCCGGCTTGCCATCATTCTGCAGAATTCGAAGGGCGAGCGTCTCTCTGTCTGTGTCTGTCTATCTCGCTCCCTATCTCTTCGGCCACTTCCCTGCGACGTCGAGGGCGTTTCCCGACTTCATCCTGCTTCTGCTGCTGCTGTTGTGTGCCTGGTATTACATACCTGGTATTATGGTATCGATAGGCCGCTGCTCCTTTGTTGTATTTAGGGTTAGCACCGCTTTTCTGTAGGTAGTAGTTGAGCTCTGAAGCATTTACTATCTGAATGTATGTGTGGTAATTCTACGTGTAAATCGGATATAGATGAAGACCATCAGCATCATCACCCGTCATCGTGGTTCCCGTGAATGATACACGCACGGCTTGTTGGTAACATGGTGTCCAATCCGGGAGTCGAGTTCGTTCGTGTTTTCCGAGAATGGAAAATAAAAACGGGTTTTCCCCTCTCAGTCTTGGTCGACGTAGAGTATTTGTGCCCGGCGCCCACCGTCTTCAGTATCCCATGGCCGACCGTTCCCCGGCCAACCAGCTGGGGGGGATGTTACAAATCCAAATGGACCTGCCAGAGGGTTCCAGGGAAGGACGAAGCAAAGGGGAGCAACTACGACTAAATCCCGGAGAGATACACCTCACTGCGTGTATATTCAGCATGCAGGAAGCCGTAGAGGCCCCCAGCCTCGTTCTCTCCTCTTCTTTGGCTAGACCGTTACGTTACGCTCGAGCTTCCGTTACGGAAAACTAGCGTAACGAATGAACAGAAGACAGAAGATGGCCCAGGGGTACATGTAATACGACCCGCAGGCTGCCACGGACCCTGCCAACTTGACGCGCGCTACGACAGGGTTAGCATTTGTTGGCCGGGATATTTGTGACTGACTACTACTGATTACTACTGGCTATTACTGATTAATATTGACTATTACTGACTATTACTGACTACTAGTATGCCGGTCGCCCCGGTGGTCTAACTGGTAGCCACGAAGCCTGCAGGGCCGGATGTCGAGGGTTCGATTCTCCCCATGGAGGTTTTTATTCTCAAATGACACCGACTGTCGAGAGCGCATATTATAGCGTGGGTAAGCAAAATTCGACGAAAGTTGACGAGGGAAGAAAGTGCTGAAATCTTCTCGCGATAAAAAACAAGGCAAGAACCGTAGTGGGGGAGGAGGGAGAGGAGCCTACTTTGTGACCCCGGATCTGAGTTACGACTAGGGAGGGAGAAAGACGGAAGTGCGAAGATAATGAATAGGATGGAAAAAAAAAAAAAAAAAAAGTATACCTCCTGAACCGAGGAATCACCCGGAAATTACTCGGTATTCCATTTACGTTGTACATTTGTTTTCGTTGGCGCCTATATACAGGTCATGGGATTGTCCATCGGGCTACGAGTACGCCTACTTGTCTTCTCAAAAACCAGTGTTGAGTGTTGAGTGGGGTGTGGAACTCCTACACTATAATCAAGTGAGGAGCCGCAGAAATAGTAGGTGTTACTTTTATCGTAGCACCCATCACCTATTAATAAGTAGCAGCCCTTCTTTGCGTCATGAACTCAGCAAGCTTCGGCGTGTCGAGGAGGAGGAGGAGATTTGGTCTTTAGCGAGCCACACGAAACGTGGGGCTCGCGTACCCGCAAACTTATGAAGTAATAATACATCATGATACTTGGTAGATTTTTTTCTTGGCAAGCCAACGTGGCAGGAGTTGCGACTCCACATGAACGATAAAACGAGCAGCTTGTTCGTAACAGACGTCCAGAAAAAAACGACCGAGCGAGCCTGGATGGGTTGGTATCTACGAAAGACTGAAGTAAAGCATCATCAGTGAGTGATGTCCTCGACCCACCCCTGAAAAGAAGCAAAACATATGTTGCCCCCCCTGAAATGTTTTCAGTGTCACTTTTTTCCAGTTTCATCAGCCAAGTAAATTATTATCCTGAAGTAGGAAAAATACGAGGTTTGTTACTGCTGCTGCTGCGTATAGGCGACCGTTTACGGCGGCAGTTCCTCTCTCCTTAACAGCCCCGCTTTGGCGAGAGTGATTCGTCGCCGAAGATGCCAGGCTCAGTACCCTAAAACACACACACTGGTCTACAGCAGTACTATAGAACTACAGTACAATAATGTACGAGTACGGTAAAAAAAAAAGAAAAAAAACAAGAGGGGCGTGCATCACAAGAAGAGTGGCGTGGCTCTCCTTAGCTTCAAAACCCTGGCAATAGGACTGCTGCCCGTCTATATGTCTGTCTTTCTGCACTTCGTTGCTCGTATTTACTTTTCCAATCGCCAAAACGCCACCTTTTGGCGGAGGGGGGGGGGGGGGGGTGGGGGGGGATATGCTCTAAAAAACTATTTCGGCCTGCCGTGGCTCCACATACAACCTACAAATACTCGTACCTGGTAATTAATACACTTTCACCCGGGCTATTTTCAGCTAGCACTGCTACAAAAAGCTTCGTAATGGACTTTCAACACTCACTACAGCGCCGGCGATTTTTGCGACAGCTGCGCCTCTCCGTGGCACTCTCGCGTATGCAGGCAGGCAGACCGCCCGTCGTGAGCGAATGACAAAGCTAAACGCCGCTATCTCTGCCCCTGCCTCTCTATCCCCGTCCCCATCCCGTTTCAGGTGCGGAGGCGCGGCAACGCTTGCGTGTCTCTCTCAGGAGGACGGTGGCCCTGTACTTTCACGAAGACGGTGCTAGCTTGCTGTAACAAAAACGACGGCGACAGCCTTTGGTCCCACAAAGACGATCACCCCTTTGCTCTCACGAAGACGGTGCTTCCTTTCACGGCGACAGCGCGTGCTCTCACGACGACAACTCTTGATATTCCTGCGGCAACAGCCTTAACTCCCACGGTGACTTAACACTACAGCCTTCTCTAACACGACCACAACAGCCCTGAATTATCACGACGACGACAAAATCCGCTGCTTCACTACTGTACATGCGACGATAGCGCTTGCGCTCACAACGTCGACAGCCCTTTCTCTCGGGGCGACAGACCCTTCCTATCACGACGACAACGACGACAGTCCTTGCTCTCACGACGGCACTACGACGACAACAGCCTTACCCCTCGCGATGACCACAGCCCCATCTATCACGGCGATCACAATAGTCCTTGCACCTATGCGACCACGATGATAGTCTCTGAAAGCGACGGTGCTCTCCCTCTGACGACAGCAGCCTGAACACTCGCGACGACCACAGCCCTACTATCCCATCATGTTGAAGTCAAGTCAAGGGGAGAGAAACCTGGCACTCATTTCTACCTGAATAAAGCCTCACCAAGTATATGAACTCCCCAATATATGTAACCGTCATCGTTAACCTGCTGTATCGATTACAAAGCAACAATCAATACATCACAAGCAACGACAAACAGCCCTAGCAACAAGCCTGTAGACTCTCAACGAAAACCGCCTAAAAGTTTTCAACGGCCGACGGCACTGCGCAAGGCGTCAAACTGCGGTTACGTAATACCACCTAGGACCGTCCTTGCCCACCCCCTCCTCCGTGCACTGTCAGCCTGTCCGACAAAGACCCGAGGCATTTCCGACCGACTACGCCCGGAGGATGGGCCCTGACAAAACCGGGATGGGGATTGGGGGTGGGTAGAAGGGTGGCGGGGGGTGGGAGCGGGTTTAGGGGTGGGAGAAGGGGGGGTGTACTTCATGTCGATGTCATGATGGCTGTGTTCGTATGAACCTGAGGGGGGGGTGTGCTCCATTATTCATGCATGGCTGTAATCGTATTGCCCATAGACCTGAGGGGGGGGGGCGGGGTGGGGGTAGTCTTACTGCTGTAAAAACAAATGTAAACACATCTTGTGTTTTCTTTCGGATTGCTTCACTCAGACGCACACTCGCCAAACCGTCCACAGCGAATGTCATGCAGGCGTTGGATAGCACCACTTCGTAAACGATGACATAACACTACAACTCCACGCACGAAACATGGAAGAGAAGAAGACACAAAACACCACACAGCACCCCTGAAAAAAAAAACATCTACAACACCGTACCAGGTATATATGAAGAAAAAAAACACATACACACAACGCGCACGAGTTATTTGTGGCAGCTTCTCACCTTTGCCGGCGCACCCCCGGCTTCACAATCCGCCTCCGCCTCCCGGGGATCGTCGAAACCCGTGCTGCGGCCTCTAGCCCTTCTCGCCCTCTCGGCCCTACCTTCAAGCATCTTCAGGCTGTCCTCCAGGCTGACCTTTTCGTCAGCCGCTTCCCTGATTTTATTCGTCATGGTATGATATGCAGTAGTGACGGTAGGAGGGGGGTGGGACAGGGTCAGGAGGGGGGGGTGTGGGACGGGCTGGTGGTGGTGGTGGTGGTGGTGGGGGTGTACGCATGTCATGCATGGCCGTAGTCGGGGAGGGGGGGGTACTCATTTGTTGCTTTCCTTAGCCGTTTGACCATTGACCACGCATCCCTTTCGAGACGGAGCACCGTTCCTACTCCTAATAGACACCTCCAACAGTTAGGCGCTCATTACGTTGTTTCCAAGTATTGCATAGTTTCGTTTTTGCTAATCTTTATCGCCTTTCCTGTTTCGCCGCCTGTGGCCACCATCTATCTCCTAGGATAGCGATCGTGTTCTCGCTACTACCTAGTGTACCAAACTTCTCCAGGTCACATTCGTCTATTTTCCTCGTCTCCTCTAACAAATCCCGTTCCTCCTTGTCAATTTCACATTCTCCCGCTATGTGAGTTATCTTCTCTATTGCTTTGCCACAAGGGACGGGGCGGCGAATAGAGGGGGGAGGGGGTGACGCGAGGCGGTGTATGCGGAATGAGAGTTAGACAACCTTAATCTCCTGCTTAATGGAGGGGGCGACGGGGGGGGTACTCTTGTGTCTTTAGCTAAAGTTAGTGGGCGCCCCTTTAACACAACCTAAGACTCGAATCAGGTACGAAAGCACCACCACAGACATGTTTTCTATATAATCATTTATTTCACAAATCGTGAAGGTAAAGTTTGGTATGGGCGGACCTTCCTTTTTTTTTGTTACCCGTGTTTTGCATGCGTGCGTCTCTCCCAACCGCGCGATCGAGTATGTGGCTCGCGTTCGAAGTATTCATAGATTCGCAGCGCCATCAGGAACAACCCCAACCACGCCAGCAACGATGAAGACGACCACAATAACACCAACATCACTACCAACACCAACACACCACCATCATCACCAACAACAACAACACTAACACCACCACCAACACCACCACCACCACCACCATCACCATCACCACCACCACCACCACCACCACTACAACCACCACTACAACCACCCACCTACAAGCTCGCTGTAGCCCTTCTGTCTTGGCCAGCAGCGTCCGCTGCGCCGCCCTCAACGAATCGATTTCGCCATCCTTAGATCGGATGGAGTCCACCATATACTTCGTCGGCTGCTCGACGCTCTCTAGCAAACCCTCAGCCTTCGATGCTCGGGTTTCCAATGCGTTTGCTCTAATGGCACACCAACAAAGAGGGCAGCGGAGGGGGGAGAGAGGGTAGGGG
>MEHQ01000579.1:36777-96512 GCA_008828725.1 Saccharina japonica | reverse complement strand
GGGGGGGGGGAAACAACGAGAAAGGCTGTGATATTTTGGAGCATCTAACCTGGTACCTGGTACCAGGATTACCTGGTACCAGGTATACATTACTACATGTTCAAGGACGTGAAATAAAACGAAGAAAATCGGGACAATATGACCGTCCATACGAGTAAAGCCTGAAATGGACCCTTCCTGCGCAGAACAAATGAATCACGTCCGCATACGAACTACGAACTACGAACACACAAAACACGACAGGGAACAATTCCGACAGAACAACAACAGCGACAAAGACAACGACCACGGCAATAACACCAACAAAGGCAATGACAAGAACAGCAGCAACAACAACAGCAGCGACGACGGAAACAGGGGCTTGCCATCTATCGCAGCTATCGCAGGTTAATGCAACGCTCGGCGGCGTGGATTAACACGCGCGCACGACTTCCCAACTGCCTTCCCGCCTGGTTCTGGTTCTTCACCTCTTTCACGTGACGCCCCTCTACACTACGCAGACAAAACACTATCCGACGTAACTACTAACTAACGTAACTAGTACTGTTCCTGTTACCGTTATCGATACTGTCGCCGCCATCGTTATCGTTACCGATACCGTTTTAATTACCGGTACCGTTATCGTTACCGATACCGATACCGATACCGTTTTAATTACCGATACCGTTATCGTTACCGTTTGCGTTATCGTTACCGTTTCCGCTACCGATACCGTCACCGGTACCGATGTCGTTATCGTGACCATTGCGGTTATCGTTACAGTTACCGTTACCGATGCCGTTACCGTTACCGATGTCGTTTCCGTTACCGTTACTGCTGTTGCCGTTGTCGTTGCCATTACAGCTACGCCACTACCGTCACCGGTACCGTCACCCACACAGCTACCGTGACCATAGCCGTTACCGTTACCGCTACTGTTGCCGTCACCATTACCGTTACCGCCACCGTTACCGTTACCGTTACCGCCACCGTCACCGTTACCGTCACCGATACCGTTACTGATACCGATACCGTTACCGATACCGATACCGTTACCGATATCGTTACCGTTACCGATACCGATACCGTTACCGACACCGATACCATCAGCAACGAGTCTCGGACAACGTACGGCGTCAGCGACAGGACAACGGTGAGTGACTAATGTTGCTGCTGCTGCTGCCGTTGTGATTACCTTCGCGACGGCCATGACGAGGTCCTCATGAGCCCTCTGCAGCTCGCTCAGCTCGCTCCGAAGTCGCTGGCACTCCTGAAAAGGGGTTTCCATCACCGAGCGTTAGATGGGTTTCCGGGCATATCGATTATTTTGTTTTTCGATCATCGAACGTTTTGATGACAACACCAACAAAAAGTGGAGCACGCAAGGAGGAAGGAACAGAGGACGGGGCGAACGGTCAACCTACGTCTTGCAGCCTCTCGACCCCCCCCCACCCATCCACCCACCCACAAACACGCCTCACATAGATGAAAAGGCGGGGATTGCGGGCGCTGTAGGTGGTGGGGTTGCAGGATGCGATTGTTTATCGACGTGGAACAACAGATTGAGGGGTTGTCTTGACTGGATGGACGCCAAAAAAACGTGCTACGCCGTACGGAAACCCCTGCCGCGTCAACTACTGTAAATACCAACTCATAATCCTAACCCCAACCCAAATCCCACCTCTAAGCCCAACTCCAACTCTAACCCCTGCCCCAACTCTAGCCCCAACCCCAACTCTAGCCCCAACTCCAACTCTAACCTCAACACCAACCCCAATCTTAACCCCAACTCCACCTTTAACCCCCAACCCCAACCCAAATGCTACAGCTATCTATATATACAGTACAGGACACCTAATAAGAAACAGGGAATCTGGTCCAGGCTGGATTTCCTATGTGGGAGATAGTGTTTTTTACACTCATTTTAAGATAACTACGCCCGAATTTCTTATTTTACTCTCAATATCAGTCTGGCTTTCTTGTAAGCCTGTTTCTTAAGAATAAGAAAAACTGTACTGTACAGCTCAGACAATAAAAAAAAAATAGACCATAGTTTGTATGTAACGTTGCCAGTAGCGCCGATAGCGCGAAGAAAAAGCGAGAGCAACGTTACTGCCATCGCGATAGGAAGAGGGCAAAGAGTTGCAGCGAGACACTAACGGATCAGCGTTGGCAGCAGCAAAAGGTCACAACAGCGACACGTATTCGGGTGTGTGGTCACCCCTCACCATATACAATCGATGGTATCGACCAAAACGTTGCAGAAGAAGCAGAAGCAGCAGCAAGCCGTACACCAATCAATGCGTGCCAAGAACCACACAGAAATGAGCAAGTTACAAACAACAAACGCCTACGTATATACCTGGTATTTAATAGTACGTAACAGCAAAACATCGAAACAGCAGTAACACAACAAAACAAACAAACGAACAAATGCATAAAATGCTCAAACAACCACAGAGTCAAAATAAACGAAGAAACGACACACACAAACAAAAAACACAAAAAAAAAACATGACGAAACACAAACACAAAAAAAAACACATCAACAAAACAGAACTAAAAAAAAAAACATTGAAAAAATATCCCGTAAACTCAATCCACCCCACCCCACACCCCGTGGCGGCACCTGCAGAGCATCCTGTCGCGACTCTCTCAGCGCGCTGTTCTCCCTCTCGAACACCTCCCTCCCGCTGTTCCGAATGTCCGCTAGCTCCTTCGCGCTCTGCTCTCGCAGCCTCCCCACCTCCGCCTCCAACCTCTCCTCGTGCTCCGACCGCGTCCGTTCCCGAACCGACAGCAGTTCCGCCGCAAGCGCATCCTTGGCGCGCTCAAGGTCCCGCAGGCGTTCGCTGCCTGCTTCGCACTCTCGCCCAAGCCGGTCCGCCCTGCTCTGTGCCTCGGTTAGCTGGTTTTCCAAGAGGCAGGTGATAATGCGGTAATGCGGGGAGGGGGGGGGGAGAGGCGGGCGAGAGGGGGCAGTGGGGGAGGTGTACTTATGTCGGTGAGGGGACGGGGGGGGGGGGGGCAACCAGGCAGCTAGCAGGCAGTTAGTTCAACCATCTCCAAGATAACAAAATCGTCCGAACAATGGATCAATCAATCAACTAATTAATCAATCAACCAATCAACCAATCAGTCGACCAATCAATCAAGCAATCAATCAATCAAGCAATCAATTCAACCATTCAAGTAATCAATCAATCAATCAATCAATCAATTCCACCATCCAACCAACCAACCAACCAACCAATCAACCAATCAATCAATCAAGCAATCAATCAATCAATCAATCAACCAACCAATCAATCAATCAATCAAACAATCAACCAACCGACCAAACAACTGCCCTGCAAGCAGGAACCCCACCACTTTCCAGTCCCATTACGCCAGAGTGTTTCGGAGCAGGCGGCGCCGGCGCCGGCGCTGGGAGGGGGGGGCAAGGCTATCAGAGGAGCGTAACTCGAACAACGGGCCCCCCTATGGCCCTCGTTGCTCACCTCTCGGTGCAGGTACGTCTTGTCCATTTCCAGCATGGCACTCCGTTGAGACGCATCCTAGTGATAAGGATAAACGAGAAACCGAAACGACATCGTTCTGCTGAGATTCAATAGTTTCGTATCATTCGGCCGAAACAGCTTCAAGACTGTAAGGTTTGGTTGGAGGTGAGGCAACTTCCGGCTAGGTTACGATTGGCGGTTGGGGCGGGGCGGGGAGGGGGGCGGGATGGCATGCAATAACAGCAGTATGTACCTGCATTAGCTACAGCCCCACCACAACCAACACCGAAACTATCACCAACACCAACACCACCAAAACCACCACACTCCACCCCCACTAGCACGAACATCGCCACCACCAACACCAACACCAACACTACCATCACCACACACCAACACCACCACCACCACCACCACCACCATCGCCACCACCAGCACCCGCCCTACCTGAGACTCCCTGGCAGCCGCCTTCTCCGACGCCGCGACGTCGACGAGCGCCTCCGCTTGACTCCTGGAAAGTGTCCGAGCCGCGTCCAGCTCGAGCCGCGCCGAGCTCAACAGAGCCTCAACCTCGTCAAACCTGACCGCACGCGCAAAAAAAGAGTGAAAACAAAACCGGCCCATATGTACGTGTCACCCACATGTACATGTCACACACATGTACGTGTCACACGCGAAAAACGCCCACACGCCAGCCACAGCGTTTTCATCGTAAGTTCCGGCTATCCTTAGACAAAAATGTGAATCGTTTTCAGCGTCTTGCGCGGGACCGCTGCTGAATCGTGAAACTGTATATGTAGCGGTGCCACGCGCGGCGGTGGAACTCTTCTACCCTCCCAGCTCAACTCGTGGGGGGGGGTTTCATATTACCCTAAGCGGCATTCTGGACGCACCGCGGTCACAGGTGTTGGAATAATAAGACAACAGAAACAATGACGCAAATGATTATTCTTGGAGGGGGGGAAACATACGTTTTCACATCGCTTCCAATTGGCTGTCTGTCGCCCTTCTACTGCAGAGTGTTCAGCGAGGCATTGGCGGCCTAGCGCCACGGAAGGGAAAGGGCACACCTTCGGGCCTTGTCTCTGTTCTCGTCGGCCAGTCGCTGCGCCTCCCTCGCCCTCGCGCTCATGTCCTCCGCCCGCTCCTTCAACGCCTCCAAATCTACCTTCAAACCTTCCTGCAAACACGCGGCACACGTGATAGTTTCAAACAATAACATTGCACCTCCCGAACAGACAGATCGTTCAGATAATTCAAAATTTATGATCTAGATATTTCAGGACAGATGTATCCCTGATCTGTATGATCTGTATGATCTGTATGGCCTAGCTCATGTTGCCGGGTGGGAGCTGTATCATCTGCATGATTTAGCACGTGGTTCCTGTGTTGTGTTGGATCTGTGCTGTAGATATCCTGTGCAGCATCTCACAACGGCAGGTTAGGGTCTAGATGATCTATATGTAATGATTTATCTGTAGATGACTTATGTGTAGATGATTATCTGTAGATGATCTACCTGTAGATGATCTACCTGTAGATGATATATCTGTAGATGATATGTCTGTAGATGATCTATCTGTACATGATTTACCCGTAGATGATCTATCTGTACATGATATGTCCGTAGATGATCTATCTGTACATGATATATCCGTAGATGATCTACCTGTAGATGATCTATCTGATATGTAGATGATCTATCTCTCCGAGGTGTGAAACGTTGATACCAAAAACGGCTACTACTAATAATAATGGTGCTGGTTTTCGGCGTGGGTAGGTTGCGGCAGGCAAGTGGGTGCGTTGCGCGAGGCAGGGCGGGGCCCCGCACAGCCGCAACAGCTGCAGTATTACTAGCAACAGTACGTAGCGATAGCAACAACAAACAGCAACAACAACAACAACAACAACAACAACAACAACAACAACAACAACAACAACAACAACAACAACACCACCAACAACAACAACCAACAACCAACAACAACATCAGCAACATCATCAGCAATACGAGCTGTATATAGCAGGTGCAACAAAAGCGGTGGAGGCAAAGGGATGACGCAATTGACCGACCGCCACGGCTGCATTCGACCGATTGACCGACCGATTGTTTGACGACGGTTCACCGACCTCTCGCGCCGTCGCGAGGCGCCTGGCACGCGCGTCCTCCCTGCGCTGAAGCTCTCCCGTCTCAGTCGTGGCCAAGAGCTGCTCCTGCGTTTTCTCCAGCTCCCTAAAAAACAAAACATGGCACAAACAGTGTTACGGGGGGAACGTAGTAAATAGGACCAAATGTTATTCGTATTAATGGGGAAATACAAGGCTTTCCTACGGAGTGGTCTTAATATAGTAAAGGCGACGCAAGAAAAACGGGTTACCTCGCCAGCAGCAGAGCGTCAACATAATGCACAGCAGCAGCTGCAGCAGCTGCAGCAGCAAAATAGACAGAAGCAACAAACTGCACTGCTGCATCTTCATCTAAAGCCGAGGAGTGCGGACAAAGCGTTTATTGTGTAGACGAAGAAGGAAACTAATAACAATAAACATTGTGCACGCAGATATATACGAACTCTCGTTTTATGTTTTATAGGGAAATATGTAGGTGACTGTGTGTACCGTAGGTGCTATTAACTATGCTCCACCGTAATAGTCAACACCAAGATGTTCGGCCGAGATGGTGATGTCGCTTTGCTTCTTGGCGGGTTTGACCGACGACAGGTGTTCGGTCTGACGGTGATGGTATCCGAGGCGGCGACGACAACGCTGACCGGGTATCAGCGCTGACACCAGCACGCACATCGTCGACACTACTACCGCCACCACTGCCACTACCAACAACAACAACCACAACAACACCAATAACACCACGACCACCACCGCCACCACCACCACTACCATCACCACCACTACCAACACCACCACCACCACCACCATCATCACCACTACCACTACCACCACTACCAACAACAACAACAGGACAAAGATGCTTTCGAACGAACAAGCCGTACCTCCGAGTGCGCTCTAGCTCTCCCTTGCTGGAAGCAACGAGGTCGTAGGCCTTGAGCGACACGTACTCCTGCTCACACAGACATACACATCAAGGAAAGAGATAGAGAGAGAGACAGAGAGTGCGTCGAACCTAATCTACTAAAAGCGTGTAAATGTTGAACGGCACGAGCAAATGATCGGGACGGAACGGGTAAAGTAGCACCTTTGTCGAACCCACTACTATAGACGTGCAAACGTTGAACTACACGTACACCTTCGCACCTTCGTCGTCTGTTCCTCCTCGGGGACCCTCCTCAGCTCTCTCGCCAAGGCATCGCTCATGGCCAAGTCCTTGTACATCTCTTTTTTGTCCCGCAGCCGCGCCTCCAGCTTGTCTCTGATCGTCAACAACAAAACGCGGCGACATTTTCGACAATAACTAAACTGAAAAAACACACACAGAAATACACACTTCTACAGAAATACACACTTCTACAAAAATACACAGAGCATCAAACGCAAACACAAATACACAAAAGCACAAACGGAAATATGCCTCATGTTCTATCTCAGGGCCTTCCCGAACTTTCCGTGCCTTGCACCTGCCTGCCGGAGAGACTTCACTAGCCAGTCCGTTGCCACAAACCGCGCTCAAAAACAAAAAAAAACGTCTGCAATATCCGTATCTCGAACTTTGCTACTACTGCACTCTCAGCTGTGTAGAAACATATGTTTCAGTCAAATTCCAAGCAATGTTTCCCCTAAAGCGCCAACACGGGAGGGCAGTTCAAAAAGGGCTCGTAACAAAACTGAATTTTCACCCTTCCTAAGAAACGTGGCCACCCTCCAGCTCTCCGTTCTTAACCTCCTCTCGACTATATCATGGACCCGTTTTAAGGGCCCCCGCGATAAGTAAAAACGCTATATAAGGGACCTCAAATTTCTGCCCCCCGCCATTTTTTCCTCAACCACTGACTGCTGTAAGGGGCCGGTGCCAACTCTGATAAGGAACGTCAGTACCGTATATAAGGCACCTGCAGTCCCGAACGCACTACGTACTAGCGCCCCTTAACCACGAATTTGGGGACAAACTACTTGGAATTAGTGTAGGATATTTTTTTCAGTTCTGAAGGGGTTGATAGGGGCTCTACCTACTGTGCTGCAAACCTTATCCTACACTAACCCCGAGTAAATCGTCCGCCAAAAAACGCAGGTGCAGTTCTAAAAGAGTCACAAATGAATATGAATGAACTAAAGCCTCGTTACAAAGCCAGTCACGCTCAGATTCCGCGCAAATTGTACGCCGAGTACGCCAGGGTTTCCATTTGATCATTAGGCGTTTCGTTTCCATGGCACGTTTCTTTGCGAGGGAGGGCAAAAGGGGACCGGGCGGCGACAGGCGACTGATGCACACCTCTCTATCTCCAGCAGCTCCTCGCCCTTTTTCAGGCCCGCTATTTGTTCCAGCCAGCGCTTCTCGAGGTCTTGTACTTGTGACTCATGCCTGCGTTCGCCGCGGCAAGTCGACGCAAAAACAGGGGGGGGGAGGGGCGAGTGGTTGGGTGGGTGGATGGGTGGGTGGGTGGGTGGATGGGCGGATAGGTGGATGGGTGGGTGAGAGGAGAGTATTGCGAAGGCGCAGAATGATGAAAATATGCAGTAGATGATGCTGACGTCTGCTGTGTGTATTCTTTGATCGGTGCCGGCAGATATGCGATGTGCCGCCATCGCCGACTGCGAGAAGGACAAAATCTCTCGTGGATGGTGCGCACGGCACAGAGCTGCTCAAGACACACCACAGACGCTCCTGAGAGATGCGCCGCGCACACCCAGCGGCTGCTGCAGTTACAGCCTCGTGCGCATGTAGACCAACAGGTTGCGGACGGCATACCGTACATACGTGCCCGGTTCGCTTTTGTCTGTCTACCCTACGTAGTCACTCGCGATGGTGCCAGTCCCACCCAAAACCAACGATACTTTAGTATATCAGGTACACAAGCATCGCACTCCCGCTGTGTGGACAAATTACTTGTTATTAAAGTGAGCTCTGTGTCTCAAGTACAGTGCAGTAGTAAAAGGTCAACCGCTTGACTACTTGACTACGTAATGCACCGGCGTTTTAGGGAAATACCCTACTTTGGAGTTACATAGAGTGGGAATGTTTCAGCAGCAGTACGTAGACGGTTTACAACCCCGCTTTAAAGCCGCACGCGGATTGTTTTTTGGGGACAAACCCACTTGGAATTACAGCAGTAGAGTGGGATGCTTGTTTAGCAGTGGTTTATAGAAGGTTTTAAGGCATGTCTTAAACCCTGTTGAGACTTGGGAGCAATGCCACCTTACAAGGGTGGTGCCTTATTATTTTGAGCTTCTCACGTGAGTAGCGCAACAAATCTCATACTACCCGAAGACACGACTTTCGAAGAAGTTTGTTTCGCGCTACCCGACCAGGAGTTCGAAAATATTAGCCGCAGAAGGGGGAGGGGGTGTACTCATTCGCCGCATGTCGTGCACGGCCGTAGTCGTATGACCGTAGACCCTCGCATCCCCACATTGCCGGGACGGAGAATGTCGGGTTTTCATCAACCAGGCAGACATTTCTACTGTAGTACCAAGCGCGAAGCGGAACATGAGGTATTTGGGCGAGTCGCATGGAGGGTGAGCTGCATCCTGCTAAGAACCGCATGTGAGGCGGACTTGCATATGGAAGACAGCCTCTAGTTGATTGACAGAGGGGAGGGGGGGGGGGCGGGTACTCATTTGTTGCTTGCCTTAGTCATTTAACCATTGACCACGCATCCCTTTCTAGACGGAGGAACAAAATGACGATATAAAGTGACGGTTACAGCGAGGGGTGGACAAAGGGTGATATTGGATCTTTAAAATGGGGGTTTTGTCTTGGTAGTAGTATGTTGACCCTCAGATCGAACCCTAACCCTAACCCTATGCCAGTGGTCAGTGCTCGCTTGGCGGATCAGAGTGCCTAATTAGCTACCTTAGGAAGATCCACTAACAGTGTTTGTCCACTACTGGTTACAGCAACGGTCACTGCATGAACAGGGAATGCCACAAAATGACGGCCGGATTATACACTGTGAGGACTCGTGTATACGGGTACATACGGGTGTAACACGATCTACAGGTAGTGCTGGGAGCCCCCGTCGCTCGCAGACGATTGATAATAAAACACACCAAAAAGCTATCATTTGTTTGGTATCCTATCTCAGGGGGGGTGCAAAAACGGTTATAACCCCCGTTTCAACTGCACCCAGTGTTTTTGGGGACAAACTCATTTGGAATTAGACGGGGAATATTTCAGCAAAGTGACAAGAAAGTTTTTCAAGACATGCCTTAACATCTTTACAACAACACCTCGCGTTTTGTGGGGGGAAACGTCTTGGAATTAGAGTTGAACGATTTTCGCCGTGGTGGAAAGGGTGTAAAGGCACAAAAAACAAGTGAAAAAGACCCACTATCCGTCTTATACCGTCTCCTTAAACATAAACTTACTTCATATTTATTTACGTATCACGTTTTGTAACCATGTATGGTATTTACCTCGCTCTCTCCGACTGAAGCTGCCCCTCCAGCTTATCCCGGGACCTCTCCAGGTGCGCCATCTCCTCGTCCAGCTGCAGCACGCGCGCCTTCACCGCCTCCCCCGGCAGCCCCTCCAGCAAACCCACTCTCTGTCCCGCCGTGAACCCCAGCGCGTCTGCTGTGGCGTGCATGCCGACCACGCCCCCCCGCGCGCCCATGCCGCCGGCGCCTAACCCTCCGCCCCCGCCTCCACCTCCACCGTTGGCGGCGAGGCGGAACTTTTGACCGAGGACGCTCATCAGCGCGGCCTCGTCCTCCGAGAAGGGTAGCTGTAACGATAGCGTGGCCGAGGAGGACGACCCCGTCTCTTCGGAAAACATGCCTCTGTCTCTACCGCCACCACCGCCACCGTCACCACCACCGCCACCGCTAGCTCCGCCTAAGCCGCCGAGAAAACGTAAAGAGGCGTTCCTATTCCTATTGCCCCCCCCTCCCCTCCCTGAATCCCTGCCACCCCCCCGTCCCGCCCCCGCCCCTGAACCCCCTTCCGCCACCGCTACCACCGTCGCTACGGCTTCGTGCCCATGAGTCGGTGTCATCGTCTCCAGACGCGGAGGAGAAGGCGCTCAAGCCACCGACGCCGTGTCCTGTTAGGCCGTAACCTCTTGTCACGGTACCACCACCACCACCGCCACCACCACCACCGCCGATGCTGCTGCTGCTAGACGCGTCAGATATCGTTTGGTGCTTGTTGCGGTCGTCGCTGTTGTTGTTGTTGTTGTTGTTGTTGTCACTGCTGCTGCTGTTGCCTCGCGGGCGGCGGCGGCGTCGGCGTGCGGGCGCAGACGTTGCCGTTGGCCCGGCCGCAGACGAGGGCAAGGATGACTCGGCCGTTGCGCTGTTGCGTGAATAGTGTTTCAACAAGGAAGAAGGAGAAAGTTACGTGCCAAGGAAAAACATGCAGGGGGGGAGGGGTGTACTTATCCGTTGCTTGCCGTAAGTCATTTGGCCATTGGCCACGCATCCCTTTTCGAGACGGGGGCACCGTTCCGAACTCTAGTAGAGAGTACGTTGCATTTCATACTTGGGAAACGGCAAATCGTCGGAGATTTTTACCAAGGTATGTGTGCCTCATCTTAGTCGTATATAACCAGGTAGCTCGTTGCCTCGGCTTGTGAGCCATTACAGACAACGAGCTGCAGATACCTCGTACCCTGGTACGTACGATATACAACCCCAACCTTGTTACTGGTTCACAAATACTCCCTACGACCCCCTACCCGTATTTACAGAGCGTACGTACAGCTATCATACAACATCGTCGTATCAATACATACTACGAGTACACTGCTGTACGTGAGTAAAGTAAAAGTGTGCAGCAGCAGCCACTATAGTGTACCAAGTACCAGATACGAGTCTACCCGGAGGTACGAACAGACAGCACCATCTCCACGTGCAACTGGAAAACGCAACAGCAGCAGCAGCAGCAGCAGCAGCAGCAGCAGTGCGAGCAGGAGACCATCGGAGCTTCGGGATAGATGCTGGTACATACGAGTATCACAGCAAGTCTATCCGTGTATCGATCCTTACGTAGAGCGGGGCGCGGGTCCATCACTCTCGGTACACACAGGGCCTTTTTTTCAGTGCCGCGTGCTGCTTGGCTCGAGCCTAGAGAGAGACAGAGCGTTTTGAGCTAACTTACGGCAAAGGAGAAACATGACACGAGGCACGAGGCATGAGGCATGAGGCATCACATAGAGTAGCAAGACCGTTAGTCTGCAAACTCCAGGACACCAGAGTGGAAGATCTTCCCGCCTATGTCACAAAAACAGCAGTACAAAACAAGTAGTGAGTGACATTGGGATAGCGCAACGCACATGGCTGAAGAATCGGAGCTCCTGCTGCCACCAGCGTCTTCTTCTCCCCCGCTGCCACCCCCTCCCTCCCCTTGAGCGGCCTCCCCACCCTCCTGCTCCCCCGCCGTTTCCTCCGATGGGTATATGTCGTCGTCGCTTTCAAGCGGCGAGTTGCACTGAAAGGACAAGAGCTCGCGCGGGCTGATCGCTGACGAAATCCTGAGCTCGTTTGCCAGAGCCATCACTCGGCGCTCCTCGTCCGTAGCATCCATCGCAGCGGTGGATTCACCGTGGTGTAACGATAGCGCTGCACGGCGCGATCCGCGCTCGGTGTCGCTAGCCTTGTCCGCCATGAAAAGCAACACAACAGCAGGGCTACGGCTAACTGGCTTTTCGTGCGATCCAGGAAATCAGATATTTCCCCTGCATAAAAACGCCTGGTGTTAATTGTGGAACTCCCAAATTGGCGGTTGGCTTTCTGTCCTTCATCGTCTCATCTTCTGGTGTCTGGTGGCCGGTTTCGCCTGGATCGTCTGTGATCTACCTGCTACGTGTACCTGCTACGTGTGCTCGTACTCGCACGAGGCACACCTCCTACCCCATTGGTCGATGTACGTACGCGCATCCGCCTTCTTCGTTGCAGGGAAAACGGAGCCAGAAAAGCGGAAACGGTCCTTTTGGGGTATCGAGCACCAGAGGGCTGATTTAATTTCTTGCAGCAGCAGCAGCATCGTCTACGCCGTCTACGCCTAAAAAGCAAGCCACTCTGCACCCTCAAGCAGGAGAGGACTGCTGCAGCACTGAATACTGGCTGCAGCATTGCTGCTATATAGCACGTTAGCCCTTCAGCCCTGCAGCAACGACGTTCAAATCGTATCGGTTCCGTGTCGGCGTCCCACCATGAAAGACAAGATGGTCTCAGGCCGAAAACGCGGTGCCGGAAGCGGCGCTTCCAGTCGCAGGGCCAGACAGCTCATGATACGGCAAATGAACCGCATTTCTGACGTCGAAGTCGCGGCGCCTGCGCCAGAGCTGCTGCTCCTTCCCCGCAAGCCTGCTGCCGCTTTGGGCGACACCCGGCAGGACGGTGTTGAGGCGTCGGCCACTGCTTATGCCGAACCTGCAGCGTTCGAATCGGCCGGGGAGGCAGTTGCGAGAGTCACGGTCAAGAGCACGGCCAAAGCGGAGAGCGAGAGCCAAGCGAGAGAGGGCAACATCATCAGCAGCAGCAGCAGCAGCAGCAGCAGCAGCAGCAGCAGCAGCAGCAGTGCTTCCCAGGAGGGAACGACGCTCGGGTGTCACCAGGACGTGCAGGCTGCCAGGCCGCTGTCGAACAGCAGTAGCAGCAGCAGCAGCAGCAGCAGCGGTGCTTCCCAGGAGGGAATCACGCCTGGGTGTAATCAGGACGAGCAGGCTGCCAGGCAGCTGTCGAGCACGGCCGAACCGAAGAGCGAGAGCGAAGTGAGAGACAGCAGCAGAAGCAGCAGCAGCAGCAGCAGCAGCAGCGGTGCTTCCCAGGAGGGAATCACGCCTGGGTGTAATCAGGACGAGCAGGCTGCCAGGCAGCTGTCGAGCACGGCCGAACCGAAGAGCAAGAGCGAAGTGAGAGACAGCAACAGAAGGAACAGCAACAACAGCAACAACAACAGCAGCAGCAGCAGCAGCAGCAGCAGCAGCGGTGCTTCCCAGGAGGGAATCACGCTTGGGTGTCATCAGGACGAGCAGACTGCCAGGCAGCTGCCGAGCACGGCCAAACCGGAGAACGAGAGCCAGTGCAACAACAGCAACAGCAACAGCAGCAACAGCAACAGCGGCAGCGGCAGCAGCAGCAGCAGCAGCGGCAGCAGCAGCAGCAGCAGCAGCAGCAGCAGCAGCAGCAGCAGCAGCAGCAGTGCTTCCCAGGAGGGGGTCACGCTTGGGTGTCACCAGGACGAGCAGGCTGACAGGCAGCCTTCCTCGCCGGGAGCAGTAGATACCGAAAACCTTTTCCTGGCGGGCCACGCAACGACGCTCGGCTCTGGCATCCCTACGGATTGTGCAACCTGTAAAAGTCCGGGCCACGAGGTTCTTTGCGAGGAAGTTGGTGGTCGTGGGGGCGAGCGCAAGCCCAAACGCCGCTCGGCGAGGCGTAGATCAATGGTCATGTCCAGCACAGCAGCAGCAGCAGCAGCAGTTTCGGAACATGCCTCCGAGCGGGGTACCAGACGGATTCCACCTTGGTCTAGCAGCACCGACGCGAAGGATGGCGATGTTTCTGACAACTCGCACTGCTCCACCGGTATTAGCAACATCAATAACAGCAATGGCGGGGAAGAACTGTTACCGGTACCGGTACCGGTGTTTACAGCCACGATGACCCTAGGGAAGCACTCGATAACGAGGCGGCGCTCTTCCAGGCGTTCGTCTATGAGAGTGGGAGGGGGGCCAGGGTTCTCCCCGCTCTATACTGGCGAGTGTTCCGAGACGGCAGCAACAGCAGCAGCAGCAGCAGCTCTTCCAGAAGTTTCGAAACATGCCTCCGAGCGGGGTACCAGACGGATTCCACCCCTCCGCTGGTCTAGCAGCAACGACGCGAAGGATGAAGATGCTTCTGACACCTCACACTGCTCCACCGGTATTAGCAACATCAATAACAGCAGTGGCGGGGAAGAACTGTTACCGGTACCGGCATCTACAGCCACGATGAACCTGGGGAAGCACCAGCTAAAAAGGCGGCGCTCTTCCAGGCGTTCGTCCATGAGAGTGGGAGGGGGGCCAGGGTTCTCCCCGCTCTATTCTGACGAGTTTCGCGAGACGGCTGCTCTCCTGCGGTCCAATGCCCCTGCCCCCCACGCCACCACCGCTGGTGTGAAAAACAGTTCGCTGAACGGCGCGAATTCCTCTGGCGCAGAAGGCAAGGAAAACCTCTCTTCCATCCAAGAAGAGCGTCCCAGGCGTCGCCCGAGAAGAACTTCCTCGGTTGGTGGATCTACGGGGGCGCCGCCAGCGGGGTTGGCGGCCGGCGGTACCGCTGTCGTCGGTGACGCCTGCGCGGAGGCGTTTCTCCCACGGCCTGACGTCGAAAATTCCGTTGAAGCCACCACCACCGCGGCTACGCCTCCTCACGAAGAGACCCCCATGCGTTGCTCGACGCAGACAAAACCTTATCCGGTACGCGCGCACAAGTTGTCGCTTGGCGCTGGGGCGTTTCGAGGGGTGGACGACCCCACGCTTCTTAGCGCCGATGTTATCCTCGACCAGGTCGCGGAGACGGGTGGAGGCGGTGCGGGTGGTGACGGTGGTTGCTCTTGCGGTAGCCAAGGGGAGGAGGAGGCGGCCGCTCGAGGGGAGTTTCTTCCCGCACGCCGATCGGTTGGAGAGGGTAGGGATTCATTCGCAGGCGGGACTCCATCAGCAGGCAGGGCTTCGTCGCCAAGCGGGGCTTCACCAGCAGGCGAGGCCTTGCCAACAGGCAGGCCGTCATCGTCAAGCAGGGCTTCGTCAACAGAAGGGGGTTCGACAGCAGGCAGGTCTTCGCCAGCAAGCAGGGCTAAGGTGTCACCCGAAGGGTCTCCGGTTGATGCCGGGAAGCTTCACCGGTCACCCGCTGCGCTGACGTCGCCGCGTATCGAAGGGGCGATTCATACCGACCAAAGCTGTGCTGGGAAGCGGGACACCCCCCCCCCAAAGAGGCGGTCGAGGCGTCGATCGTTGAGGTGCCTGCCCACAGGCGTGGTCGATGAGGCCGGCAAGATGGTGCCGGCGGCGGCGGCGGCGGCGCTCGTGCGGCCAAGCGTTAAAGCTTCGGTCGATGGAGTGAAGGCTGCTGGCTGTCTTGGGGAGCGAGGACGGACGGGGGTAATCGCTGACGTGGTGAACGAGGTGAGATTTCGATGGTTGTTTTAGTTGTTGGAGTGGTTACGTTTTTTGTTTTTGTTTTTTCTTTCGTCTGGTAGGTGGCGCGGGGGAGGGGGGGAAGACATCACACACTTTTGTGCGTCTACAGTGTCCACACAGCACGAACTTTGACAGTCGGCATTTTCTTTCGCTTTTCGCTGTTCTGCTCGCTGTTGAGAAAGAGGACGGCAAGCACCAGCACGCTGTTTATCCCCCCCCCTACATGGCTGCTGCTGCTGCTGCTGCTGCCACCTCCATGCCACTGCAAAATAACGCGGTGGGTTAGCACAACAGCTCCTCCGCATGCTTGCTCGATCGAGAAACCTGCGAACCCGAACGGGCGTATTTGCTCTCCTCTTTCTGGTACCTGTGCTTAATGCGAGCCTGCAACAGACCGAAGGTACCTACCCCCCTGACATGGTCCCCTCTCCCCTCTCCGCCACGGCAATGCACGAAGTTTATGCACAGGTTGGAGGCGACATCGACCCCGCCCATAGAGGACGGAGTGTCGCGAATGCTGCGGTCGCTGTTGGCGGAACTAGTGGCGGCGGAAACGTGCGTTGTTCAGCACGAGAGAAAGGCAGCCAGGGAGCAGGTGGGCGGGGGGGGAGGGGGGGGGGGGATGGGAGGAGGGGGGGGGGGTGTACTCAAGTCGCGCACTGCCGTAGTCGTATGGCCATAGAGGCGGGGGTGTACTTCATTTCATGCATGGCCGTAGTCGTATGAACACAGACCCTCACATCCGTACAATGCCGGGACGGAGCATGTCGGGCTCTTACCGACCAGGCAGACATTGCTAGCGCGAATCGTCGTGACGTGTTTGGCGAGTCGCACGAAGGATGAGCTGCATCCTACGAAGAACTGTTTGTGAGGCGGACTTGCACATGGATGACAGCTTCAATGAGGTCATATAATTTCCGGTGTGGCCACTTCCAGAGACGGGGGGGGAGGGGAGGGGTGTACTCATATGTTGCCTACCTTAGTCACCTGACCATTGACCACGCATCCCTTCCGAGACGGAGCACCATTTCTACTCCTAATAGAGACACTTCTGACATGTGAGCGTTCGTTACGTTGTTTTTTTCCGAATATTAGATAGAAACTTGGGAGGGTAGAGTTGGTGGTCTCGTCCTGCTTGCGAGGCAGACGATGGTTGATTCCAACATAGCGGTAGCTTCTTGGCGCCTATTTTAGTAGGCATGCGCCCACTGAATACGCAGCGCTGGTGTTTGTAGATAGACACGGGAATATTAGGTTGGAGTCAACGATGGGGATAAGAGGGGCGGCGGTAGGTTCGCAGGGGTGGTTACGATACCAGGACCACTCACGAGTTTTGCTCGTGCCCGGGCAGGCTTTCACGGGTCGCTATCGCCAGCGCGATGTTGGAATACGCCCCTCCGTCTACACCAAGGAGTGCAAGCGTTATCGCGCAAGCCTATGGTAGATATGTCTCAGCGGCTACGATTTTTTTCCTTGGGGCCTTTTAGCCTTACCTCTGATCCGAAGTATCTTTGCGTGCAAACAGACGGCAAGAAGGTTGGAAATCTATACCCCCGCTACCTTAACCTAGGTTTTATTTTTCCTGTTTCGTTTTTTTATGCTTGGACTTTTTGTTGTTGTTGGAGCCTGTATTTTGGCCGCTTATGTCCATGGACAAGATTAATAAAGCGATGGTCCAGACCAAACGTTATGGTACCACTTTGTGGCTCGTTCACCATCTTACCAGCAACATAGTGCCAAAGAAAATGTGTGCACCCCTGGTATGGAGACCGAAGTAGGTCCACGATGTTCCCAAGATTGGAAAAATCCAACAAAAAGGGGTGTCTCGCCACTATCTAGCCCCTCAGATAGTGGCGGGCACAATACGCCACTTTTATTTCATTGGAGCCTGTATTTTGGCCGCTTATGGCCATGGCCAAGATTAATAAAGCGATGATTTTATTGCAGGGGAGCATAGTAAATGCTAGTAAATAGGACCTACGGTAGACACAAAAACCTATATATTAAATTTTTTGTACTAACCATATTTGGTCCTATTTACTATGGCCCTCCGTAATATCACGATAACAACAACCACAACGGCAACGTTACCCCCAAAAAGAGAAGCACGGCTCGTGTCTGTCCACATGGTCCAACCCGCGAGCCCTACGAGGCCTTCGAAGCTAGTCGCCGCTCCCGGACCCTACATACAAACGCCTTCGATATCGCTCTTACTTTTTTTGTTTTTCAAGGCACCGCAGACATGCGGAGAAAAGCGGCGGCGGCGGCGAAGAGAAAGAAGGTACGTTTCTGCTCCTTCGACTTCTCCACCGTGGACATGCCCTGGGACACTGCGGATGGTTCGGACCTTTCGGGTGAGCGGGGAGAATTTGTCGAGATTTTTCCTGATTTTTGTTTTTTTACGTACAGCAGTACGTAGTGGTCCGTCTATATAGTGCCGGTGTACGCTACGTATAGTAATAGCCAACAATACCAGCACGATAGCGGCAACCGGCATTATATACTCCGCACCCTGCCACACTGGGTAATCTCATCTGTGCCAAGCGAATTCACAGGCACTATATATAGTGGGCAGCCGGCACTACCACGTAGAAAACCGACGCGAGTCGGCGAGGGAAGAAAGTGCTGAAACATCCTCGCGATGAAAAATGCAAGGCACGTACCGTAGTAGGGAGGGGGGGCTACTTAGTGACCCCGGATCTGAGTTACGACTAAAGAGGGAGAGAGAACAGAAGGGCGAAGATAATAAATGGGATGGAAAAAAATAAATAAAATAAAGGAACTACGAGTATCGTAGTGTATTTAGTAAAGTCGTGCCACACAAGGCCGCTCCATACCATACCACGTCATAGCATACTATACCATATCGTGACATGCCACACCCCACCCCACCCCACCCCTCGTCACTCATCACACTGCACCACCTCCTCTTGTTCAACTTCCCACAGCTACGGAGGTCGCCAAGCGCCTGGAACGCGTGGCAGAAGCCAAACAGCGATTCCAGGAAGCCCTGCAGGAGTTCAGGGGCGAAGGAGGCGGAGACGGACAGGGGATCACATTTTGGAAGGCGTTATTGTGTGAATTGCGTGTCCTGTCTGAATCAGCCGCCGCGGGTCCCACCGTGCCTGGAGCGCGTCGAGGGTGCCTTGTGGCTGGCGACGAGGGTCGGGGTAGGGGGGTTTGGCGGCAAAAGTGGCATGTCGCCGATTCGGTGGGGGTGGAGGCGGTGGCGAGGGGGGACTTGTCAAAGGCGGCCCGGTTCTTGCTGGCTGAGCTGGGGCCTCTAGAGGGAGTTCAGGTGCGAATGGTGCACAGATCTCGGACAGATCACGGATCTCCCCACTTGATGATCTAGATCTTTCAGGGATGATTTGATTATGTTCTGTATGATCTGTATGGTCTGTATGATCTAGCTCATGTTGCCGGGTGGGAGCCACATGATCTGCACGATCTAGTAGCTCACGTTTCCGTCGGTTGGATCTGTGCTGTACAGATCCTGCGCCAATATCTCGTAACGGCAGGTTATGGGATCTATCACGGGGGAACGTGGAAATCAGGACCAAATAAGTTTAGTACAAATACTGTATTGTATAGGTTTTTGTGTATGTGATGGGTCCTGATTACTATGGTCCCCCGCAATAGATGATGTATTGTAGATCATGATCTGCCGTGTGTGTGAAATCGTGCTGTTGTGACCGTGAGGGGATACGCTGCGTAGCCCTTGTAGCACTCCACCCACGATATTTTGAGGATAAATTGCTTGGTACTCTAGTAGCGTACAAGGGTGCTGGGAGGGGATGGGGGATTGGGGGGTTGGCGGGGGAGGGGCGTACTCATTTGTTGCTTGCCTTAAATATTTTTACCATTGACCGCACGACCATCCCTTAAGAGACGGAACACCGTATTTCCTTTTCCTAGTAGAAACACCTCCAACTTTTGGGCGCTCAATACGGTTTTCCCATATATTACTGTAGCATTTTTTGCTTATCTTATAGAAGGGTACGGGGCGGGTGGGGGGGGAGTTAGTCTAAGGTCTTTGCGTATGTGGTGTTTTGGTGGGGCGACCGCCGAGACGCGAAACTATTTTTCGATGGGCGTGGGCAGCGGCTTATGTAACGTACCAGCACCACTCTGCCCGACAATATAAGCCAAGTTCTATATGCACACCAGAGTCCAAAGGGAGACTATATTCATATCAGGGTCAAAACGAGGGATTATGTCCACAACAGAGTCCAAACGGGGATGCTATTTTTAAAAGGTTAACCCCTAAAGGACTGGTCCCACGTTTTTTGGGGACAAAGTTACTTGGAATTAAGGGGGGATTTTTTTTTTTTCTTCTCTGAATGGGTCAAGGCTATGCTCTGTAAAACTGTTTTGACTTGATCGAAAGTAAAGCGACCAAAATCACGAGGATGATTGTGGTCTTGTCAGTTGTATCGTGCGGGGGGGGATGTGCAAGCCTCGTAAAAATTGTCAGGAGACGGAAAATAAAAATATACTTCTGTATATATACCATCCTTTGACTGACAGCAATTTCTGTATTATGCCCCTTGACTGACGCCGCACTACTAGGTTTTAGTGTGGAACACTCGAATGCACACCCTTTGTTACCCTGCTGCCTGCGCGCGTGTTGTCGTGCATACATTCCCTTGCATTTTGTTTGCTCCGGGTCGTCCCGATGCGTTAACAAACAAAAACCATAAATCTCTCTCTCTCTCTCTCTAAAATGACAATATATATATATATTATTCGTATATATATACATATATATCTATGTATATATATATATCAGGTTCCGGCCAAGAGTGAGACGAGGGAAAGGCTGGCGAGCACGCTGTCGTCCCTCGTCAGGTTCAAGCTGAGGAGTCTGTTCAACCCGCCACCGGAACCCCTCTCGGTGTCGGGCAGTGCCGTGGTGGGTGATGACGTGTCCGACAGGCGGAGGTCCTTCAGCAAGGTGATCCATCACGAGCAAGCAGTATATACGTAGAGTTTGGCATTACAATATATATATAAGTTGTAAGTTATCTTTATTTATATTTGTAGAAGGGATCCTGAATTGGTCCCAAAGGCTGTTGTGTTGTGTTGTGTTGTGTTGTATTGCGTGACCCTTCCAAAAAGCGGGGACACGAAACAAAAATCCCCGTCCAAGCAACGCAAAAAATAAAATGGTCGTATATACGAACGCCTGACAGCGTGATAGCGGCAGGGCGAATCTGCGATTAGAACGCCCATACCCGTTACGATGGCTTTTACCTGTGCCTCATTTTCCCGAGTGGTGTCATTTTGTTTACGATTTAGAGGTACGTACGTACGTACCGGTATGGCACCACGACGAGATTGCTTACTCATATCATACCAAAAGCGGGGGTCATTTTTTTTGGTGAAAAAAACGCCATTTGAAGCGAAACCGTGGCGTTTTGCCCGGACGGACGGCACAGGGGGAGATTAGGCTTGGCTCAGACTGCGTGTCTTTGTGTCAGCTATACCCCCTGTTCGCTTGTTCGCGCCGTCGACGCCAACGTCCCGTCGATTCTTGGCAGTTTTTTTTGCGAGTCAAGCATGGCTGGGCTTGGGCTATTACGGAGGACGATAGTGAATAGGGACCAAACGCTGTTAGTAAAAATAGGTAAATATATGGGTTTTTGTCTGCACCGTAGGTCCTATTTACTAGTATTTACTATGCTCCCCCGCAATAGAAAAAAAAAAAACAGAAGCGGCTCGAAATTAACAAAGCAAAAGCTGCATGAAGAAGGTGTAAAATGCGGGGGGTTTCAAACGTGTATTGCGTTATTCCACATTTTTTGCTCCAACTTTCGCTATTAATAGTAGTACGAATAACGAATAGTGTTTTTTTCGACTCTTCGATGGAAGACCAAAGGTCATTTAAGTGCGCCCTTAGGAATTATCTTGTTATCTCCTCTGAGTATCTTATCTTGTTATTTCGTGAATTATCTTGTTATCTCCTCTTATTACATTATCTTGTTGTTTCGTTACCTTTAGGAGGGAATGCGAGTTTCAAATTTTGACGACGCTTTTGTTTAGAGACAGACCCCTTTCGAAATCGCTGTCACGCCTGTATTTACGTATAATATGATATGCGGCCGAGACAAAAATCTGCGAAAAAAATCACAAGCGTTCTTGTGAATTTTGTGTGTCGTTTTTTCATCGACACGCATCAACGCACACAAGTTGACAGTCACGAATAGCCTGCTGCGCCAGTGAGTCCCTACGAGCGACAGCTTATGCTACCGTATCTTATGCTACCGTATCTTATGCTACTGTATCTTATGCTACCATATCTTATGTTATCATCTTTGCAGGTCCACAAGGTGGTGGAACTGACGCTACCGACAGCGAAGCGAGAGATTTCCAGCAAGCACGCGTACGACCACACCAAGGACACCGCACTGAACGCTGCCGTGTCCAGAGCATTGCGCTGGGTAAGTAAGATGTACTGCTGTACCTAGTATGAAGTTTTCCGCAAAGAGGGCGTGTTTAGTAGGGCATACAAGGCTCCGCATGGGCACCGGCATGATGTCACAGCTGTATGGAGTTATTTGCAGAGAGGGTGTGTTTGGCAATATTACGGGGGACCATAGTAAATAGAACCAAATAGTGTCAGTAAAAACAGGTAAACATATAGGTAATTGTGTTTAACGCAGGTCCTATTTACTATGGCCCCCCGTCATAATATACTTTGGCATAAGGGTATACAAGGCTCTGCGCTGCCTTTTCCAGAGCATTGCGCTGGGTTCTATTTTTCTGCATGAGGTTTTACGCAAATAGGGCGTGTTTAGTAGGGGATACAGACGCGTACTGTGTGCAGGTTGCACCTGCAAAAGTTTTTGTGCAGGATGCTGGTTTTAATGTGTGAGGCTGGCCTTTTGGGCCGCATGTTTTTTTTTTTAAAACGCCATCAAAACACATGACGGAGCCGCGTGACTGCCCCTGCCGACCTCGTGCTCCCCAAGGGGTTGGGGTTAGGGTTGGGGTTGGGGTTAGGGTTTGGGGTGTGTCTGGGGTTGGTATGGTCTGGGTCGACGGGCAAGGATGAAATTGGCCACACACAGCATGCACAAAAAAAAATGCAGGTGCAACCTGCACATAACGCACGCCGGGTATACAAGGCTTTCACATAGGTGCCGGCGTGATTTTACTCCATGAAGTTATCTGCACAGATTATATGTTTTGTGGGGTATACAAGGCTCCGCGCTGCTTTTTCCAGAGCATTACGCTGAGTAAGACCTTACTATATGGAGCTATTATCTGCAAAGGAGGTTGTGTTTAGTAAGGTGTACAAGGCTCCGCATGGGTGTCGGCATTCGCCGGCACCCATTGCTCCGAAAAAAGGGAGAAGAGAGGTTGAGGGATCACTTGGAAGATAATACTATTTATTGTCGAACGTGTTACATAATATACGTATTTATGGAGTTGAAAAAAAGAAGGCAAATAATGCCTCCAAATGCTGGAAAATATTATGCGGTTTTCGAGCATGTACGTATCATATGACCAGACGATCCTACCGGCTTTAGAAATGTTTTCATGCAATTGTCTGTGTTAATTATTACGGGTGACCATACTAAAACCTATATATTCCAGTATTATTACTAGCATATTTGGTCCCGATTAGTTTTTTTTTTTTTTTTTCCATCCCATTTATTATCTTCACCCTTCCTTTCTCTCTCCTCCCTATTAATAGTCGTAACTCAGATCCGGGGTCACAAAGTAGGCTCCTCTCCCTCCTCCCCCACTACGGTTCTTGCCTTGAATTTTATCGCGAGAAGACCTCAGCTTTTTCTTCCCTCGTCGACTCGCATCGAATTGTGCCTACACACGCTACTAGTAATAGGCGCTCTCAGCAGTTGATTCCGTTTTTAATTTATTTTTGCAAATGAACTCAAAAGTTCGACCCACGTGAGATTCGAACTCCAGACATCAACGTTTAGAAGCGTTCGAGGTTACCACTAGACCATCGGGGCGACCGACCTATGTCCGCCCGTAATAGCCTGATCCGAGCAAGCCCTCCTCTTTCCTCTCCGATGCCCCCGCGTGTCTTCGTCGGTCGGCCAGATGTACGGTTACTCCGACGAAAAGGCCTTGGAGTTGATGGTTGAGGTGGAGGCTTTCTTGGCGGGGATCGGGGGCAGCAATAGCAAACTCGCCGAGGAAGCGGCGGTCGATCTGGCGGGGCAGCACGCGATCGCGGTGGCAGACGTAGCGGGCGGTGAGACACAACGGCAGTAGATGGATTAATACTGGGGGGCGGGGGCGGGCCGGAAGAGATGTTTGTATGCATCGCAGATTTTGACATAACTGCAGGTATTGAAGCCGCGCCTCATCACCACCAGTCACTACGTGGCAGTCGCTGCGCACGCGGTGCTTTAACCTTTTTTTTCCTGTAAGAAGTGATCCTATACTAACTTCAAGTAGTTTCCCCCCAAAAACGCCCTTTTATTTCTGAGAACGTTATCCCACACTACTGTATTCCCGAGAAGTTGTCCCCTCCCCCTATGGTCATACGACTACGGCCATGCATGAAAATGAAGTTCGTACACCCCCCCCCTTTTTTATGTACATACATATTTGGTTTGGTTGCGCTGCTGTTGCATATATAAGCGATACGCGACGAGAGATGCAACGTCCGATCCTCTTGCTTCTTCTTCCGCTGTGTATATACTAAAACAAAAAAACAAGAAATAAAAATTAAAACTTCATCCGTGAGATCGTGAGGTCGCCGGCGGCAATTCTTCGTCGGAATTCATTATTACAAGTTTACGTACGTACGTATAATTTTCGATCGCGCGTACTATCATACGGGTTTTGTATTACCCCATGAAGGATGCATATTCCTCATGGAAGGGAGCACGCAGCGTCTGCAACTGCAAGCACCTTGGCGCCAAGGCAAAGCTGTGAAATAGCGTGCCCTTTTCCGTGTCCTCGGCCGCGCTTGATTCAACCTCGGCTATCCGACGCAAGCGACCTCCAATCCTGTATCATAGCCCTCCACCACCAAAGATGTTATATAGGAGAGAGGTATTTATGGACACGTCAAGGCCTTTTTTGGCATTGATATACTAGCTTTAGTGTGGGGGGGGCGGTCAGTCAAGCGGTCAAACCGCGGTCTGCCGGTATTTTTGAACGCTTCAAGGCGTCTGTAGGCCTTATTATATTAGTTTTAGTGTATGGGGCGGTCAGTCAAGCGGTCAAACCGCAGTCTACCGGTATTTTTCGACACTTCAAGGCGTCTTTAGGCCTTATTATACTAGTTACAGTGTAGGGGGCGGTCAGTCAAGGGGTCAAACCGCCGTCTACCGGTCTTTTTGGACGCCGTCAAGGCCTGTTTTGGCCTGAATATGTCAGTTTTAGTGTAGAGGGCGATCAGACAGGAGGGCTCAATCCGCGGTTTCCTGCTACACTGTTGCTATAGCGTCTTTGTCGAGATATCGTTCTGCTTTTCCCCGACATCTTGTTCTAGTCCCCGCACGTGATGCTGAATGCGATTTAACGTCCCATTGTCCTGACCCCACCGCTTTCGTCCCCGTACGTCGTCCCGCCCAGCGTTCCACGCGAGGCTGTTCCTGCGTTCTTTGCTGGAGTTGGAGGGGGTGGAGGCGGCAATCGCCCAGGCGGGAGGGTGGCGCGATGTTGAGAAGCTCGCTTCGGCTTTGAAGGGGTGAGTTTATTGTTCCGCTTTTACAGGAAGCGCGGTCTAGTGTTGGGGATAAGAGCAGAGGAGGAGAGATGAAGTGGTTCGGGTGGCGACGTGGTAAGGAGAGGGTGGGATGAAATGGATGGCCGTAGGGGGGTTGGTCTACTACTGTAGACGGAAGGAATACGTATCGTTTTCGATTTTTTTTTTTTCGTGATAACGGCGGGAGCGGTCTACAACTATGTATCTATCCATCACAGGCGAAGACGTTGAACGTGTGAATGTGTCGCCCGCCTCCACCTCACTCCACCCTGCCCTACCCTACCCTATGCCCTGTGCCCTAACCTACCCTACCCTACCCTACCCTTCCCTACCCTACCCTACCCTACCCTACCCTACCCTACCCTACCTTACATTTCCATGCCCGCACCGATGTGTCCGTTCCCACCAACCACATTTTTTTCTCAGGCTAAAGGGGTGCGCTGACATGGACCAGTCCCTCACTCTGCTGTCCGACGTCGGCAAGCTCAAGAGCTGGCTGCGCGCCGAGTCGCATTGGCGGCACGGTCGACGGGCTGAGGGCATCGTCCAAGAGCTGCTGACGTTGCTCGTCCCGCTGTTCGAGAACCAAAAGAGGCGATGGATGACAGCCGAAGCATATCAGCGGTTGCTCGAGGTGGGTCGGGGTACTAATCTGTTTATAGGGAGACAGGTCTATTGTAGGCAAATATGTCGGGAGACATGTCAAGCGAGGCAAAATATGCGCTGTCAAGGGTGTGAGCCGAAGTGTTCCACACTAAAACCTAATAGTTTGGTGTCAGTCACGGCACGTCAAGGCAAAGCTGCTGTCTGTCAAGGGTTGCAAGTCCTGACTCCCGAAATCTTTGGCTGTAGGGTTAAAGACAAAATGGGTACGTGTTTTGTAGCTTTTTAGTATGGCCATGCCAAGCCATTTGACCTTATGCACTGCTTTTAAACCGATACCGGTAGCTCTTAAACCGCGACCCCCCCACACTTGTACCACCACCTCTCTTTGTCTTGCTTGCCGCGCCTGCTGTTGCGCCTTTAGAATGTTTCGGATGTGCAGTCTAGGTTTGCGTTTCCGACCGTGACTAAGCTCCCGAAGGCAACCGTCGGCGAGACCCCCGCGCTACCAAGCTACGCGGCAGAGGACCGCCTGGGGTGAGTGCCGCTCATGCCGCCACCGTGTGCTACTTGCATAGTTTTGGGGGAAAGAGGCGGCGAAATTTTAGAGCGAAAGGCACGGGTGATTTACTGTAGTCGACGACATTGCCAGGGAGGTTGTTGGGTGCAGGGGGGGGAGGGGAGGGGAAGAGGGGAGCGGGGGAGGGAGACGAAGTAGATGATTTGATTGCGTGGCTTTTGCCGCACTTTTTTTGTTCTTCTTCTTTTGAAATGTCGTGATAGGTAACAGCAGTGCTGCTTGCGGCTTTATTTCGACACGAACGCGGCTGAAGAAAAGTGGCCCGAGCGTTGCTGCTGCTGCCGTCGCCCTGAGAAATTTGTCTACGTAGCTGCTTGGAGCAACACTTTTTGCCGAGCTCTATCTATTGTTTTGAAAAACGAAAAACAACAATATCAACAAAGCTGTGCGAATCGAAATTATATCGTGAATTAACCCCCCTATCATAGGAAGTTGACTCCCGTTTTGAGGACAAAGTACTTGGAATTAGAGTTTCGAAACTGCAAAACTTATCCCACACTATTTCCGAGTAGTTTGTCCCCAAAAACGTGCGACCGGTTCTTAAGGGGTTAACGTGTATGTACAGCAGTGTAGCACTAAACGGGGTAAAAAAACGACGCTAACCCCCCCCTCGAAATAGACTCGAAAAAAAAAACACCTGGGACCGACACCCGATAGTTGTTACTTTCATACCCGAACGTAACGCGATCGTTACCCTAACCCCAGGGGCCAGGGGTCCTTTCGGGGTTCCTAGAAAATGCAATGGCATGTTCACGCCATACAAACAGGAAAAATGTGCCAGGCATGTTTTATTTCCGTTCAATTCGTCGCTATGCCAAAATGAAAAGCTGTGAAAAAAAATTGGGATACGTAGCGTCCCTGTTTTCGGAGTCGGGGAAACATCGTTGCTTAGAAATTGCGTTGGGGTCGTTTTTTGCACTTTTGAAAAAAAGGCGATTCATATTTGTATCCCTCTGTCCTGTAATATAATATCCATTTGATGTTGATATCAGAGTTTACATGTTCTGTGGGTCAGATATGATCTTCCCTTCCAACTCATGTATGCATCAGCAACAAGAGTAGTTACAAATGGCACCGACATATCGAGCAGGAGGAATCAGGCGGTCGGTCGATATAAGGCGGTCAAAATCGGCCATCATGACCAGAGAATTGCACTCACGGTCGAAATCTCGGTGCACTACGTATACCGCCTTATATAGGCCCCACTACTGTATATCGACATCGCCTACTTGCACGAGTAAAACCGCAGCTTAGACGCGCCACGTCAAGGTAGGGCATGCCTTAAACACTTATTTGGCCAGTTTTTTGTTAGCGACTACGTAATGGCTAATGGGGCTTCTCAACTGGAGAAATACCTGACCTATACGCATAATACCCGATATCGTTTTCTTTTTTACAGTATTTTTCGTCATAGACTTATATATAGATATATATATAGATATAGATATAGATATATATACCATGGGGTTGCTCACCGGGTTTCGCAACTGCAAAACTTATCCCACGCTAATTCCAAGTAGTTTGTCCGCAAAATAGAGGGACCGGTTCTTAAGGGGCTTTTATAACCTGTTCTGTGACCGCGGGCGAGATTTCAGAGAAATGAGCTACTAACATTACGGAGAACCATAGTAAACAGGTCCAAATATTGCTGGTAAAAATAGGTTAATCTATACTGGTAGGTTTTTGTGTACCGTAGGTCCTATTTACTGCTGTAGTCTCCCGCCATAGCGTACCATTTTTCTTTAAAAAAAGCCTGCCACGGTAGGGGTGCACCCTATAGAGGAGCTCTATAACTCACCCAGCAACCCGAACTTTTGAAAAACAAAAAAGTACACGCTTGCAACCGGAAAAAAAAAACTCATGGCCAAGGTCTATAAGGACCGCTTGTATAATAATATCTAATATTTAATACAATCGGCACTTGCACTATATAGGACAGAGGGGTATGACGGAACAATATGGTAAAAAAACGGTTCAGATTTGGTACGTAGTCTCCCCGGTTAAGGCACCCCACCCCACCCCGCCCGCCCGTTCAGTCGTAATTTATGGGGGGGGGCAAAAAAAATGCTATATACGTACCTCCATCGGGGCACGCGTGGAAAGATAAGAGCCTCCTCCATTTGAGGGGTGGCCCCTCAGAAAAAAAATGCAGGGGCACCCCACCCCCCCACCCCCCACCCCTTACCGTACCAATCGTCCCCTGTTTTCAGTCTCAGACGTTAACGTTGAACGCTTCGGGCGTTGGTTTGATCTAAACAGGGAGTTCGACCACCAGCACCGGGTGAGGGCGCCGACCCCGAAGAAGGCTGCGAGGAAACCGTCGCCGGTGGTCAGGGGCAAGCCGGTCGGGGGCTCGTCGTTGAAGGCCGGTGGGAGGTGAGCGCCGCCGAGTGTGCGTCTTTGGTACTGCTGCTCGTGGTGTGGTGGTGGTGGTGGTGGTGGTGGTGGGGGGGGGGGGGGGGGTGGGGGGCGGGGGGTAATGGTGGTGTGCGGTGGTGGTGGTGAGGCTGATGGTGTAGTGGGGTGGTGGTGGTGGGGGGGGTGCGGGTGTGGTGGTGGTGGTGGTGGTGGTGTTTGTGTCCCGACGACGCCTTTAGGTTTGTGTGGCATGTCAGTCAGGCTTTGGTGGCAGATTACTAGCTGTGTTTTACATAAAAACCCTTTTCCTATTACGATATTTCGTACCAGGTATTCTGTATTATGCTGCAAACCCAAACAGTGGGTACAGCGAGCAGTCGCAAAAAGCTTATTCGCCTGTATGGGCTACGTATGACGACCCAAACTAAAGTCCGTGTGATAAGTCCTAACGGGGTACGAACTGAGCCAGCCAAGAAAAAAAAGAAATTATTAAAGTCGTACCTCGTGAACCACTGCAAAGTACCAGAAGGAATTGGAAACTGGAAGCACCGACCCTGGCATAATACTCGTAGTGCATATACAAGTCCCTTTTTGTTTTCGAGAATCCGCCTCGATCTCGGCGACGTATGTGCAGTATCCAAGAAAATTCAAAAGTACCAAATTTTTTCCGACATAGCATTGAAACTAGAGGTGTGAGACTGGTGACTAAAAGTCGCCAGCTACAGTAGTAGGTGCCAGTTCGGTAGGTATTACACGGAGTAGTTGTTAATAGTTGCAGCCGCACCAATTATATCCGAATGCTCGGGTTTCCTTGAATACGGAAGCTTTATTTGCTACGGGGTGCGCGCTTTCCCCGTAAGATCACTCGCTCAGAGAGAGAGAGAGAGAGAGAGAGAGAGAGATGAGAGCTGAAAGGTCTACACTGCATCTCATGGCGCATCAAAAACCCATGGCCATCGACGGTGCTGGTGCCGGTGCCGCGGTGGCAGTGCCGAAGGACGTTGGCGTGCGTCGTTTATTCTCTATTTTGTATGTCTGATGAAGCCAAATAGCGCCAGCCGACAGCCGACTATTACACTACGGGGGAACATAGCAATCGGGACCAACTCTGCTCAGTAAAAGTACTGGAATACATGTATATATATTGTGTATGTGATGGGTCCTGGTCACTACGTATTGGTCCCCGGTAAGTCAGATACTTGGCCAGCCAACTGAAAACTCATAGCGCTTGCTTGCAGAGCTGAATATCGACTACTAAATCGGTCGAAATCACAGCTGACGTACGCATCATATCATATCATATCATATTATATAATATCATATCATATCATATCATATCACATCATATCATATCATATCATATCATATCATATCATATCATATCATATCATATCACATCATACCATATAATATCATACCATACCATATAATATCATACCATATCATATCATATATCATATCACATCATATCATATCATATATCATATCACATCATATCATATCATATCAAATCATATTATATCATACATATCATTCTCGTACGCATTTGTGTTTTCTTTATTGGCGAATGTGCTGCTTCGGCAAAAAGTTGTTTTTGCGTGTTGACCTCGGTCGCTAACCCATACCATGCCATGCCATGCCAATGTGAACGCCCTTGCAGGGGGGCTGGTCAAGCTTCGGCTGTGGCGGAGGAGCCGCTGCCAAAAAAACGCCCTGCACGGAGCAAGCGCAGAGCCAGCATCATGTAGCGCACCGTTCAACCCTTCTGGAGAAGTGAAGTTTTCCCTCAGCATAGTGTCTTGGCGCTGCTGCTGCCAACGTTTTAATGTACGCAGGGTGTCGTACTCGTGTACACCAGGTTTAACGTTATACATACCTGGTGTTCAAAAGTTTACTGCGGATGCTTATGGGTGGCCGATGTTGAACAAGCTCTCATGCTGCACATCATTGTGTTTGTGGGATCTGGCAAAGATAGGAATACTATCTTAGGATTGATCGTGGTATTGATGTTTATGGCAAGATTTTTTCTTGGGATTTTGTTTTTCGTATGACCGATTGGTTTCGATCGGGTTTGAGGGGGCGCGGACAGCTCCTATTAATAACAGCAGTATCAAGTATTTTGGTATCATGGTACAGGTGCCAATTTTTTACGATTATACACGGGGGGAAATAAACATGGTGTGTACGTAAGCGAGCGTATTTAGGAGAATGCTTGGTTTTTCGGTTCACCATGGGTTGGTATTACTATTCACGGGAGACCATAGTAAATACTAGTAAATAGGACCTACGGTACACACAAAAACCCATAAATTTACCAACTTTTACCAACAGTATTTGGTCCTGTTCACTATGGTTCCCCGTAATATATATATATATATATATATATATTACTATGACCCCCCCCCCCCGTACTACTGCAGGAGTGATTTACTGCCAACTAAGATCAGTTTTGTGCCCAATTATGGGGCGTGTTTCTGAAGGGGACCCCCCTATCTATCTACACGCGTGCATTCTACGAGTCTGTCCCGAAATATAGGGACCGTTTCTATTGAATGTGAATGTAGCAACGATCCTTATATTTCGAGACAGAGTGGCACCTTCTACGAAGTATATAGAGCACCCGCACCTTTAACGCCGAACCCAATGGAAACCCTCCGTAATGTTGACTCCAGATACGAGCGGTATTGTATAGGAGTGGATGGGATTATTTGCGCTCGTACAGCACGCGACAGATGTCAAGAATACTATCTTATTTTTGGCCAGACTGACTATTAATAGAGTTATTGTTCAAGACTGGGTTGGGTGTGTTCCACACTGTTTTCAGTACAAAGAGGTCGCATTCTTGTTTCCCCCCCCCCCAAATCTCAGCGTCAAATTCTTAATTATTAAATTCTTAACATATCTCGCGTACTGTAGTGTGGATTCATGAATTTTGCCAAAAGAGGCACACCGGTGTAGAGGGGGGGGGGGTGCCTGTCACCAAGGCTTCAACCTGGAAAGCCGCCAACGAAAAAAAAGAAGACATCCGACGATTTTTTTTAGCTGGAAAGTAAGAGCCATGATCTTCGAAGAAAAGCTGGTAGGTGTTTACATTATTACGTGTCTGTATACTGGAGATAAATAACGTTGATTTTTGTATTTGCTTGGTTTCCAGCTGGTTTTAGGGTTTCTTTGCTTCTTCGGGGAATGCTTCTGAGCCATAATCGTTGAAGCTCGTGCTACGTACGTACATCTTGATTGTCGGATGGCAAAAGACAACAATGACATTGTTGGTGTGGGGTTGTCCGTGTTGTTGTCATTGTTGTTGTTGTTGTTGTTGTTGTCGTTGCTGTGTTTTTGTCGTCTATATATTACTCAGAT
Source organism: Saccharina japonica (assembly GCA_008828725.1). NCBI lineage: Eukaryota > Phaeophyceae > Laminariales > Laminariaceae > Saccharina > Saccharina japonica. The sequence continues at coordinate 64,178 of MEHQ01000579.1, read as the reverse complement.
TCGTGCGGTTGCTGTCGTCGTCTATATCTTACTCCGATTCCGTTGTTGGTATTGTCGTCGCTGTTGTTGTTGTCGTCATTGTCGTTGCTTTCGCCGTCTGTATCTTACTCAGATTCGTGCGGTTGCTGTCGTCGTCTGTATCTTACTCAGATTCGTGCGGTTGCTGTCGTCGTCCGTATCTTTACTCAGATTCGTGCGGTTTTAAGGATGTGCCGTTTTTGGACCTTTCAGCCCCGCTTTTCGGCTTAGGCCGGGGGAGGAAATGTGCTCATATCATGCATGGCCGTTATCGTTTTTTGCTTTTTTTTTTTTTTTGGGGGGGGGGGGGGGGTACTTTATATTCATGCATGGCCGTAGTCGTATAACCACAGAACTCTACAATGCCGAGACGGGGGGGGGGGAGGGTGTACTTCATTTCCATGCATGGCTGTCGTAGTCGTATGACATAGACCCTCGCATCCCTACAATGCCGGGACGGGGCATGTCGGGGTTTCACCGACCAGGCAGACATTGCTAGCACCAAGCGCGAAGCGCCGTGAGGTGTTGGGCGACTCGCATGAAGGGTGAGAAGCATCCTACTAAGAACCGCTTGTGGGGCGGACTTGCATATGGATGACAGCTCCAGCGAGTTCATTTAATTTCCGGTGTGGCCACTTCCAGAGACAGCAATGGGTATTACTATGTATCTGCCTCCTGGGTGCCTTACCATATACACACTACGTGATACGATCACTCCCCTTGTGTGTAGTTGAGGTTCTCAACCCCGCACAAATGATCTAACATAAGACCGCCAGCCTTTTTGACCGCCAAAAAAACAAAACAAACAAAAAAAAAAAAAAAAAAAAAAAAAAAAAAAAAAAATAACAAAAAAAAACGGCACCCTGGTTGTCTAGCTCACGCAGCGAGTGGCGTGTTTTACAGCGTCGTTGCCAACCGACGCCAACCCAACCTATAGATATATCATATATTTATAGGGGGGGAGGAGGGGGGGGGGGCGTACTCATTTGTTGCTTGCCTTTTAGTCATTTGACCATTGACCACGCATCCCTTTCGAGACGGGGTGGGGGTATCACACAATGAGCGAAACACACCGTCTCGCGCCTTGCCGGTCCGCCCTCGTCACGCCCAAAGCGCGGCAAGAGTCATCTCAAACGCGGCAGCATATATATCATAAACTATTTCGACAGTGTCATTGGTATAATAGAAACAGTGATAACTGTTGTATGGTAGCGGTACCAGCAAAGAGCAGCAGTGATAGTACCAGGAGTAGCGGCAGCGGCAGCAGCAGCAGCAGCAGCAGTGGTGGTGGTGGTGGCATATTAAGCAGTAGCACAGGCTGCGTTTGGCGGCAAAATAAGTCTCGAATGATTGGCTTTCGGCAACCTGTTGCTTGCGTATATATTTATATATTATATATATATCGTACGTGCGTACGAAGTGCTTCCGTGATGACCAGGAACAATGCGGTCTCTATTTTTGTTTACGTACGTACGTAGCGTCTATTAGGAACACAATGCGGTCTTTTTTGTCCTTCTTTTTTCACGTAGCGTCGACGCATTCTACGGTAGAGGTGCACCGTGTTTTCTGCCTTCTGAGGGTGGTGGCTTATTACTTGAGGAGCTCTATATACCTCACCCAAAAACTGATTTACCTGCTATGCTATGAGGGAAATAACAGCAGTGCTATCATACCCGATGGCCCAACTAAAAAAACGAAAAATATTTCAACACAAGGACAAAACGCCGAAAATTTTGGGTTAAGAAGCCTCGTCTTTCACTATTACGGAGGACCATAGTAAATAGGACCAATTTTTGTTAGTAAAAATAGATAAATATATAGGTTTTAGTGTGTGACGAAGGTCCTATTTACTGTGGTCCTCCGTAATAAATATTTCCACCAAAAAAGTGCTACCACTATTATTTTGTCTAGCGTAGCACGCGTCCGTCTATTAATTAAAAAAAGCATTTTTAGAGCTACAGCAATAGTAGTAGTATTATTATGCTATTATTATGCTTGCCATCCGACAATGTGTAGTGTTGTTCCAAAAACGACTCAGGGAACAAAAGTGAAGAACTCTTTGATTCAATCGGTCGGGTGGATATGCTCTGTCACTGCTGTGCTGTGCTACGCTCAATCAAGTTATTTTTGTTGTTGATGGCATGTTGTGTGTCCGCCCTCTTTTCGTGCATGCACTTGACGTGAAATGCTGGTCTTCGCTCAATATAATCTCTGAGGTCGGAATTGAACTTTTTTCGTGTGACTACAGTAGTAGGTATATATGTTCAATAGGTTCTACTCCTGTAAGTGCTCCAGCAGTAGGTCGGTTGTCGTCGTGGTTACTACTACAGTAATGGTGCGTCGATCATGTAGTATCTGGTTGCCCGTTTTCGTTCACTAAATGAACGAATTTAACTCATGTTGCCACTGCAAAAACGTATCTCACTCTAATAATGATTACCAGGGTATCCTTTTCGTTTGCCGTCTGACATTGTGCAGGGCAGTATTCATTCAGAAAGGGCAATATTATTTCAGAATGAAAAAGCTGATGACACAATTCGTCGAATACCATCAATCTCATCCAATCATTTATCCTTTCCTGTGCCACTCTCTTCTCTCTTCCCCGATTCTTATACCTGCTATGGTGTCATCATTGGGTTACACGTTGCTATCTCTATTCTCCGTGCGTCCTACTCCGCCTCTACGTATATGGCATTGCATTGTCTGCTCTGCTTACAGCGCTGAGCGTATTGTATCTCTGTGTCGTAGTTTTGTGACCACAGAACTGGTACCCTTTTAGGATGAAGAATCGGTACGGACACTACTGGGTGTGCTGGATGTCGACGGGTAGAAAGGAAGGTTAAAACACACACACATGGGCGCAGCCATTCTACGTAGTAATTGTTTATGCATTTTGCTCCCCCGACGATATTTACCGTGTTATATTCCGGCTCGAATCGGATATGTCCTCAAATACTGTAAAGCCATTCTTGTAAGCAATTTGTCCGCAAAATGTGATCGACTTTAGGGCCCATATTAACGAGTATAAAATCAATTCAATTTGGTAAAAATAAAATTCAAAATCGCTTTTCATTGGTCAACACACGCACCAGCACCCCCCAAGCTCCTAATCTTTGGTGCTGGTGCGCGTGTTGACCAATGAAAAGCGGATTTGTTTTTTTTTTCCCAAATTGCTTTTTTTTTTTTCATCGTTAAAACGGGCCCTTACAAAGAGGTTAACTTTATGAAGTAGAACACTGAGAGGTTAAGCGGAGAACGTGCTTCGTTCTTAATATCCTAAAGTTGACAGAGTGTGTACAATGAATTGTATGCGCACATGTATTTGCCTACATTTTTTTTTCTGCCCTCTCTCTGGCATAATCATACGCCAGCCACAAACAAGCCAATCAACATCAACACCCTGTCTCCTCTCTCTCGTATCTGGGCCAACAAAAAAAAGGCGAGAGGCCACTTTTTTCGAGAGGTCACTTTTTTTTGTGAACCCTTCCTTCCTTCCTTCCTTCATTTTTGTTAACCCTCTCTTCCTTCGAGGTCAACAAATGAAGAAAAAACATTATATACGACTAACCCCTGGCGCTGTTATATATACACTCAGCTAGCAAAGATGAGCTTCGACGAAATCCTCGAGCTCACAGCTGTTGGTTTTTTTTTTAATAATATATATATATGTTGTTGTCGATTGCACGGACGGGTGGACGAGTTTATCTAAAGTGTCCCGCACGCACGCCATCCTACTTGGTAGTGGAAGACGGCCGCCATGACCGAGAACTCTTCTTGCACTGCTGTGCGTCGCGTTGCTGGTTTAAGTTGTTGTGGTGCTATCCATTCCACGGGTGGGTGGGTGGGTGGGATTTTGCCCGGGATACTTCGTTCTATGAATATCAACATGTATGTATTATTTCGTTTGCCTTTTCCGACAAAGTGCAGGGGGCATTATCCGTTCGTAATGAAAAAGCTGACACAATTCGTTGAATTTATACCACCAGTCTTATCCAAAACCAAGTATCCTTTCCTGCGTATACTCGATTGAATACACACTACCACTCTTTACCCAGTTAGTTGTACTTGCACACTCGTATGTATACCTTGCTATGATATCATCATTGGGTCCGAACATGTTGACTATGTAGCCCACACTACGTATATAGTATAGTCTATACTTCAGTAGAACAATACACAACTCCAATTGTTACACATCAATATCACCGTACGATAATTGTCCCCTCGTTTTCCCTGTCAGGCGTTATCGCCTGTGTGCATGGACGAGGAATCAGTCGCCTCCTTTCTGTCAGAAGACATCCGGGTGAGGCAAGCACCACTTAATATGCCTTTTGTTTTTGTTTCGTTTCCCTCCTTGGCTTTCTTTCTTATTTTGAGGAGAAAATGCTGTCTCCCGACATCTTTGTTTTGAGTGGTCAATGTTGAAGAGCTACTCTTTCATGCTAAATGTTGTCGAGTGGCAAAAAAAACGCAATAATAACACTACATAATGAAATAATAATACATGGTCACATTTAATAGACTTACTCAATAAAGCAATGATAAACAACAGTATATAACATAAAAACACCCTTGTTGCCCCATAAACAGTAGTATTAATAGTAGTAGTAGTAGTAGTAGTCGTTGATATTGCGACGAAAAAACATAACCAACCTCAGTCGCCGTGGGGACGTGGTAAGTCAAAACTAAAATTGGAGGTTTTTCAGACGTGTCCGTGGGCATTCGAGACAAAACCATGCTTCTACTCGTAGTCGTACTCGTATAGGGTCGATACACATTCATTCGTTCATATCTGGTTGCCGGAGATTACGATACACGCTTGTTAAGTCTGTTCGTGTGTTGCGCACGAATGAATAAGGCTTAGATTGATTGGGTGGGTATTTGGTTAACCTTTTATACCTACCCAATCTAAGCCTTATAACAACGATAAATTACCCCTTACTTATTACTGTGCATGGTGCTCGGCAGTGATTAGTCTCCTAAGAATAGGAAACCGTTCGTCGTATCCGATACGAGCGGTTACCTTGTGCTTCGAATTCTATACGCTGTGCGGTTTGGCCACAGGTGGTTTCGTGCGGTGTGGTGGATAATCATTTTTTTTCCAACGAATACCATGGTGATCGCGCCATGGATTCACGGCAAATCGCGTTATTTATGCACGGTTCTTGCTTATTTGTGGAGGGGGTCGAAGGGGAAACTATTCAACCACCAATTGCTGTTGTTGTTGTTGTTGTTGTTGTTGTTGTTGTTGTTGTTGTTGTTGTTGTTGTTGTTGTTGTTGTCTTCACATTAAAAGCCGTGCCGGTCTCTCTATCCAGTACCTCCATCTGTCCGTACTAATCCAACACTTGACGCGGTCGATTCCCGTGGTCACAAGCTAACTTACCCAAAAAACGTATACCAGGTACTGAAATAAAAGTGGAACCCGAAGGGTCCGCAAAGCGATCAAAGTCAGTCAAAAACAGATAGTATGGGGCCCTCCGCTCCCCTCTACACGCTATGTGAAGGTAAAAATAAAACTGGAAAGGTCAACATCACCAATCGGGGGTATACGCCCCCTGATTCTATCTTGGTGCTCCTATAATGCCGAGGTGTTCCGTGCCGGGTTCACGCCGGCCAGGCAAACAAATCGAGTCCTCCACACCGATGCACGGTGTTTTCGCAATCCAGAGTACCAGTACGTATTGGATAGTCATTTCCACAAGCACCACCCCCCCCCCCGCCCCCGTCTCCGTCTTATTTTTGCACGATTCTTGAGTAGTCTTTTGGAGTGATTCAAGGGAACCTATTCAACCAATACGTATACAACAAGTACAACGGATGTTTTTGCAGTTCACGTGGTGGACAATCATTTCTCCAAGCGTCACCAATCGCTCGTCACCCAACCACCACCAGCCCCTCCTCCGCCCCTGCTCCCCGTCTCCGTCTTATTTTGGTGCACGGTTCTTGATTTGTTTTGGAGTGGTTGAAGGGAAACAAAAACAAACTGTTCAACCAGCAACGAACGAATGTTTTGTGCAGTCCGGTGATGGTGTGTATGTGTTCTTCACATTAAACTGTCCTTTCTATCGGTCGGCATCCAGCACACCCAGTGTCTGTGCCGATTCTTCATCCTAGAGAGATACCAGTTATGTGGTCACAAAACAACGACACAGAGATACTACGCTGCAGTGCGGGCAGTCCTCTCTCCAAGCCCCAGGGTGCGAGTGGGGGATCACGTTTTCAGGCTTCGTACGATTTTATGTTTTCAGCCGCTCAGAGCCAACTAACTCGGCCGAGCGTCAGAATACCCTAGTCATGATGATGATGATGATGATGATGATGATGATCCCATTTGCCATCTGACAACGAGTGTGCAAGGGCTTATTCCAACCAATCATGCCATCCGCATATCAAACGGAAAATACGGCTTAGATTGGGTAGTAATAGGTACCAGGTAATTGGTTAAACATTTTACCAGTCGTAGCCCAACGGACTAATAATGCCTCAACGGATAGATTCAGATTCCAATAGCTGCAAACATGGAAGGTCTTCTTCGTTGCAGTCTGAATGTTACTGTTTCTTGTGGGGAGGTGTACCGCCATGGGGATTGCTTTGTAACGCTGCTGCGCCTGAAAACAAGATCAAGTCCATTTTAGAGTGAGATACGGAGCCACCCGCTCGAATTACCGAAAACGGGGGTGCCCCCCCCCTGAAACGGGGTACCGCCCTCCCAAAAAACGGGTAACTCTCCCCGAAGAACGGGGTAACCCCCCTATCCCCCCCTCGAATAACGGGGTACCCCCCCCCCGCCTCCCATCGTAGAATGTGGAATGTGGCAAGAGGAACAAGATTTTGTGTTTTTTACGGGGGGACCATGGTAAACACTAGTAAATAGGACCAAATATTGTTAAGAAAGAAATAGGGAACATGTAGGTTTTAGTGTTTACAGGAGGTCCTATTTACTATTGTGTCCGGTAATGTGAGGAGGAGATGAGAAAAGTAGACGAATGTGACATGGATAAGTTTGGTACACTAAATAGTAGCGAGAAAACGATCGCTGTCTTGGGAGATAGATGGTGGCCACAGGCGGCGAAACAGGAAGGGGATAAGATTAGCAAAAAGTTTCTTTGTAATATATGGAAACACCGTAATGAGCGCCCAAGTGTTGGAGGTGTCTCTATTAGGAGTAGGAACGGTGCTCCGTCTCGAAAGGGATGCGTGGTCAATGGTCAAATGACTAAGGCAAGCAACAAATGAGTACGCCCCCCCCCCCCTCACCCGGGAGGATGTGGGGGTAGCGTGGGTTCTTCCGTTCAATATTTCCAACCCCCCCCCCCGTGGCATGCGCGGTCAATGGTCAAATTACTAAGGCAAGCAAAAAAAGGAAACGCCCCCCCCGGCCAGTCCCCCCTCCCGTCTCCGCTCTTATTTATGCACGGTTCTTGATTATTTGTGGAGTGATTGAAGGGGGAACTATTCAACCACCACGACGGCGGTTTTAGCAGATCGGCGGTGGACATTCATTCCCCCCAAACCCCACCGCTCCACCACCACCACCACCACCACTACCACCCCCCGCTCTCCTCCCCCTCTCACACCGGGAATGAAATTATCCCATCGAAGCTGTCATCCATATGCAAGTCCGCCTGACTAGCTGTTCTTAGTATAGGATGCAGCTCACCCTTCATGCGACTCGCCGAACACCTCACGGCGCTTCGCGCTTGGTGCTAGCAACGTCTGCCTGGTCGGTGAAAACCCGACATGCTCCGTCCCGGCATTGCAGAGGGACGTGAGGGTCTATGGTCATACGACTACGGCCATGCATGAATATGAAGTACACCCCCCCCACACTCCGTCCCTGCATTGTAGGGATGCGAGGGTCTATGGTCATACGACTACGACTATGGCCATGCAGGGATATCGAGTACCCCCCCCCCCCCCCCAACCACCACCACAGTCCGTGGTTTTTCCGCTATGTTCGTTTGTTTATCCGCGGGTGGAAATACTACTGGCGAGTTACAACAAACCCCTCCAACCCTACGTAATATGAAAGGCGGTGTTTCTGTCTGTCTATCGGTCGAGTTGTTTACGTGCATGTCAACTTGTTTGCCTGCCTGTATGTGTGGTATGTGTGTGTCTCTTCAACCCTACGTAAGATGAAAGGCGATGTGTCTGTTTGTCTATCGGTGGGGCTGTCTACGTTGAAGCTCATCATGCTGCATATTGTAGGATGGCAAATATGATAATTATTATTATTAGTAAGTCTTAAAGCTCTCGTCGACTCATCACACTATTAGAGTGTATTAATAGTATATAGGTGGAACATGTGTGTCGGGAACTGTCTACCATACATACCAGTTGTTTTTGTGACGGAACTACACGGCAAAGACCTGCGCACTAATATACGTACACGCTCACAGAATCACACAAGACTCCACCCCGCTTCAAAATCGCCCGACCTAGACTACGCTGGTGAGACCACGCCCTACCCTGCCTTCTCCTAAACGTTTTGGTCGTTTTTTTTCCGGGTTCTCAAAAGGGAAAATGTTGTTAATATCGACCTACCTACCTATGAAATAGATGCACAGTAGGACGCACGGCGATAGGAGATAGCAATGATGTGTAATCCAATGATGATATCTTACCAAGATATGTATGTGTAACCCAATGATGATATCTTACCAAGATATGTATGTAAAAAAGTTGGGTATAGGGTGGTGGTGCGTATCCAATCGGGTATACGTAGGGAATAATACTTGATTGAATGGGGTTGGTGGTATATCTACGACGAATTGTGTCAGCTTATTCATTCTGAACGAAGAATGCCCTACGCATTGTCGGAAGGCAAATAAATATAACCATACTTTTTCATCACCTGCTGTATACCCTGTTCGCTCCGAACTGCTCTTATCTCCCTTGCGCTCATCTAGACCCTCTGATATTCGACCCTTAAGCCGCAGCCAGGCTCCGTCCCCGCGCCATGCCAATTATGTGGTTTGTCTTGTGGCTGGCATATTATAAGGTGGGCAAGTGCCTGAACCGCTGCTAACCCTTTGAAAAGCCGAAGTCACTCGGAAATCCGGGGATGGGGGGTGGAAACCCGGGGATGGGGGGGTGAAACAGACCCTCCGTGGGCTTAGCCCTCTTGGTATCCAGAGTCACCCGGAAACCCGGGGATGGGGGGTGGATAAAAACCTCTCTGGCCTTAAATCTTTTGAAACCCAGTGTCACCCGGAAACCCGGGGATGGGGGGTGGATAAAATCCTCGCTGGCCTTAACTCTTTTGAAACCCAGTGTCATCTGGAAAGCCGGGAATCGGGGGGGTGTATAATATCCTGGGAGGCCTTAACCCTTTTGGAACCCAGAGTCACCCGGAAACTTGTGGATGGGGGGTGGATAAGATCCTCAGTGACCTTATCTCTTTTGGAGATAGCGACATAATATATGGCAAGCTTGATCTAAAGGCAACCGTTTACGATTAAGAGTTTGAGCGCGCATCCGCAAGTACGAGTACGTCATCATGCTACACCCGTGGTGTCGACGACGGTTCCTTGCACAGAATAGGCCGTACAACAGCAGGCCGTTCACCAAGGTTGTCATGCATGCCCCCACAACCAAGCACAACCAAGCAGTGAGTGGCCGACGCGAGCGTTAAATGTCGCCATTTTCAGAACCGTCATATTTTTTCCCTGTATACGTACTGTAAAAGTTAATCAAGTCCCAAATTGAGGATTTTCTGTGATATAACGTGATGTGGGCTCCGGCTCTGAAGAAGCAGACATTGCAAGTGTGATCCTAGACACAGCAAACCAGCGGGAGGGAGAAGGTAGGTAGGTAGGTAGGTGGGTGGTGGTCGCTGTTGTGGCGGTCAAGGAGTAGGTAAGCCTATAGCCTATCAAGGTTTACGTCTATTGTAGAAGTCGGTCGGCTATCTGTCGTTGTACTAGTAGTAGTAGCAGTAGTAGTAGCAGTAGTAGCATTAGTAGTAGTAGTAGCAGTAGTAGTAGTAGTAGTATTACGGTAGACCATAGTAAATAGGACCTATGGTACACAAAAACCCCCGAATGTTTGTCTATTTTTACTATCAATATTTGGTCCTATTTACTACGGTCCCCCGTAATAGTAATAGTAGTTGTAGTGGTAGTAGCAGAGCCTCGGTATTTACGACCGGGCCACGACAAGTACAGGTAGTGGCGACCGCAATCATCACGGATGGCACGCCACGGGGGGGGGGGGGGGGGGGGGACTCATTTGTTGCCTGCTTTAGTAATTTGGCCGTTGACCACGCATCCCTTACGAGACGGAGCACCGCCACGGGCTGGGGGGGGGGGGGGGGACCCCTGTCGTGCACGGCCGTAGTCGTGTGACCATAGACCCTCGCATCACTACAATGCCGGGACGGAGCAGGTCGGGTTTTTACCGACCAGACAGGCATTGCTTGCACCAAGCGCGAAGCGAAACGTGAGGTATTGGGGCGTCGCATGGAGGGTGAGTTGTATCCTGCTAAGAACCGCTTGTAAGGCGGAACTTGCATATGGACGACAGCCTCCAATGAATGGTTTAATATCTGGTGAGGCCACTTCCAGAAACAGCAATGGGTATCTGCCTCGTGGGTGCCTTACCATATACCTGGCACACACTACGCGAAACGATCGTTCCGGGGGGGAGACGGGGGGGGGGGGGGGGGGGGGGGGGGGGGGGGGGGGTGTACTACTATTAATAGTGTAAACAGTAACCAGTGATGATGTTAACCGAAAACCGAAGTTGTTTTTTTCAGCTGTTTTTTTTTGGTCGTTTCTTTTGTTGGTTTTTGCTGACAGAAAAAAACGTCTTGTTTTGTAAAAATCGTTTTTTTTATGGATACCAAAAAGCAACCGAAACCGCCGCAGGTTACCGGAAATCGACTCATTTTTTTTTCGGCCGTTTTCCCCCTGCCCCTCTATTGTACACCGATAACGCCTACACATTATCTGCATGGAAAAGTCGGAAACCGACCGAAACCGACGGACAGTTTCGACGAAAATTCGAAAAACCGACCAAGCAAGCCAGTTAGTTTCGTTTTCGGTTCACAAACAACAACTCATTGCTTGTGGTGGTATAATGCTTGTTGTGGGTTAAAATCTTCGTGTCCGTCTCTACCATCTGCGAGTACTGTCGCAGCAACCGCACGCAGTAGGTATGGCAAGAAGACCATGTGGCACCATACGATCATGTCGTCACATGATACCACCGTATGCCATGTCGTCACAAGATACAAGACACCACCATAATATATATATATATGCAAACCGAATCCTTCGAAACCCATTGGGCTGGTTTCGTCAACAAACCGGCCGGTCAACCGACCGAGAAGTAAGTAAGCGTTCGAGTCGGTTCGGTTTCGTTTAGTTTTCGTCGTTGAGTTTTTTAAACCGACCGAAACCGACCGAAACCGACCGAAACCGACCGACGTTTTTGCCAAGAAAACGAAAAACAGACCGAACCATTTCCGTTTTCCGGTCCAGGGCACTGGTGACTGTAAACGAGAACTCGTGCAAAAACATACAACAACCAGCAGTATACAGCAGCTGTAGTACCAGAAACAAACGTAGGAAGAGGAACAGAAGGAGGAAGTAGAATGGAGGAAAAACCATACGTACTCTTATCCAGACCACCGGACCTTTGCAATCTTACCATCACCAAAAACCCTCTCTCTGGCTGTCTGTCTCTATCTGTCTTATTCTGGTGGTCTTGTGGTGCCTGTGGTCTGGTGGCTTGTGGAATATGATCTGTGGTCTGTGGTCGAAACATGAAAAGTTACAAAACAAAATGCAAAGACTCTGACCTCTGACCCGGTGTGTCTCGCGTCTTGGCTGGGGCGGGTGGGCGGCTGATGGGCGTGGGGAGAGGCATAATAACAAGAAAAAATAGTCGCTCGTACACTTATTACCCACGTTCAGACGTTGATACCTGGTGCTGTTTTTTTACCAGACCTATCGCGTATATGATACCGCGCCTCTTGCCTACAACAACAACAGCAGTTCGTAACCATGAATGTTTTCGTAATGTCGTGAACCGGTCGTCGTGAAGAAGTTGTGAATCGTGAGTCGTGGTACAGAAGACGTCGATTGTCGAGCGTCGAGAGGCAAGAAACGATATTCTGCACTTAATTTACTTTGCCTTTTTTCTTTTTTCCTCTATCATATTCTCAGAAAAACGTGACTCGAAAAGTCGTCGCAGTCGATGGCTGGGGAAACTTACGAGTACCACTCCTGACTCCTGACTCCTGACTACGAGACTCGCTCCTGACTCCTCAATTACCCACTCACACCTCACACCTCACACCTCTCACACTGCGTCAATCATTGAAGAAATAATATAGTGTTTCACAACTAGCTGTGGAAACCGAGACGTCTACGTAGGAAGCCAAAGTCAGCGTGCTGTCTGCGGTGTGTGCTGTGTGCTGTGTGTTGTGCGTGTGTGCTGCGTGAGTGAGAGCAAATCTGCGGCGGCAGCTTGCCGTTCTCTCTGTGACAGACAGGAAAACGAAGGATGAATGTACATGGTCATATGCATGATCAGGATCAGGATCATATAATACATGTGACGATCACATGATGATGAATGACCAACCCAACGATCAATGATCACGAACGTCACGACAGCACGACATTCTCGGATCTCGACGGCTCGACGGATCGCGCATCGCGCATCGTTCGATTTCACAGCGTAGCAGTGTTCAACATTTTTTTTACGTTACATTTTTTCAACCCGCCCACCCAAACAAGACCCGCCTCCACATCTCCTCACAAACTTCAAAATAAAAAACGTTGGTTGTTTTCTTCAGTTTGTTTGACTGTTTGTTTGACTACTGCTACGACTACACCAACCTGCAGGAAAGAGCTCCTTTTTTGTTCCGCGGTCTGCAACTTCGATCCTCGCTTGCGATCCTCCGCAGACTCACCTGGCCACGAACGCGCTGGCTACCGACAGGGTCACCTCCCATCCGCCAGGACCCGAAGTTTCGGGGAGCAGTAGGCCAGTCCTTTCCCGGAGCTACGAGACAAGCAGCCAAGCCACCAAGCAGGAGCAGGCAGCAGTTAACATTTTCTGCATCCCACAGCAGTCCCCTGTGCCCCCGAAATTTTTCGAGAGCATTTTTTTCCACCAGAGACAGCGCAGCGGCCCACACGCCCACCTGCTTGCGAGCAGTGTGGCGGCAAAAGGTGGCTGGTGGAGCGCAATAAGACCATCACACGCGCGCCTTCCTGTGCGGCCCTCCATCGAGCGACTTCCTTGCTCCGTCGTCGAGCCGTACAAATATAGGAAAGACAAGAAGAGCGCCACGCTCTATATTGCTGGCTCAGGGCCTGAGGCGTTTGTACTCGAGGCAGGGGACCGGGTTCATACGACGCTGCTGCGAGGGTTCATTTTTATTTTATTTTTTGGGTATCTGCTACGGGAATGATAACAGCCAGCGGGAGGAGAGCTCTCTGCTCATCATCAGCAGCAGCCGGCGGAGAGCCCGAGGCACCCCCACCCTACAGGGAATCCCCACCCCCGTCCTCCCCGATTCGCATGCACAGTGGGATCGGGCAGCCCTCCTCCGTGCACACGCGCGCGTCCGCGGGAGGCCGAAGCTACCCTCGCCGAGCCACCAGAGCTAGCGCCGCTCATCAGGCAGGGCTCAACTGCCACTATAGCGCGGTTATCGAGGCGTTAGAATCGCCTCCGGCAGCGCTCGCAAGCCTGGGCTCGACGTCCACCGCCGCCGCCGCCCACGGTGGCGACTCGCTCTCCCACAGGCCCCGGCGAGGCACACCCCTGGTGCAATGGGTATGGCCCTCTAACGCGAGCGCCTCGGTCATAGCAAAGGCGGGATCATCGGAGAGCAATAGCAACAACAACAGCAACGCAATGGAAGGAATGGGAGGGAGAGGAGAGAGCAGATGTTACCAGGAAAACGCGAAGAGGAGGATGATGCCTGGTTTGCATCAACGGGGAAGGCAGACGACGCCGCCGGTGGTGTTGTCGGGCGTGGTGACTGGGAAGATTTGCGAGCCGGTGCGACCTACGAGGCTGGACCTGAGCGCGAACCAGGGTGAGAACAGAGCATGCATGGTATACGTAGGCAAAGTGAAAGGCGAGGGATTTTTGGAGGGCTTTGCTGTGGCATTTTTTTGTTGTTGTTGTTGTCCGGCCCGGCCCGCTGGCCTGTACGTCTCGAGAGGATAGCTGTTTGTTGTCGTCTTTCCGCGTGCGAATTGGTGCTGCTGCCTGCTGCTGCTGCTGTGCTTGTCTGTTTGGTGCATATGTTAAGACTTGTTGTGTTGTTGCTGATGGTGATACACTTGGTTTCATATTTCCTTACGCCGAGAGAGAGATCGAGAGCCGACGAGCCTCGCTTTTGTGAATTGAAGTGGGAAATGTCGTGTGCCATCTTCGAGCCTCGAGGTTCATCCAAGGTTCATCACGAAAAAACAACTAAACTTTTGTTGCAAGAGAGGCTCGGAGTTTCCTCCCTCGCTGCTGCGGCTGGCTGCTGCTGCTGCCGCTGCTGCTGCTGCTACCGCTGCTGCTGCTGTACGGGGACGGAGAGCGTTTAGGTCCCTCGGCCAGTTTGTTGCCGGTGATGGCGGTTAGGTCATTGTGCCCCGTCTGATTGCTGATGATGATTGATGATAGTCAAAGTATGATCTGACGTGTAGGTTTCGGTATGTTTTGTACGTACTCGTTTTTTGTTTCTCTGTTGAAAATTTATATCCCAACGGCCGTGTACGGCAAAAGTCCAAGTTCGTACGCGTAGGTAGCGCTCCCGATGTGCCCCATGTATTTGCATGCGTCCGCAGGCTGCGCTCACATGGGCAGGTACGCTATTCTTACATCCCCGTGGTATACGCAACGCAATACGACTCGTCGTGCAGTTAGCAGCGCATGTAGGGTTAGATTACGATTGCGACATTAATTACGTACGGAGTCCAGGTTCTGTCCTGCCAGGCGCCAAATACACTCAACATCCAAAAGAAGAGCAAAAGGGTCAAAATGTCAAAATGTGTCTTGACTGAAAACATTTCCACACACAAAACAAGAACTCTACGACGAGTCCCGCCAGATGCATGATAGTATAATATGAGCACTACATGATGTACGCTAAGCCGGCTTGACATGCTGGTTGCCCGCGCATACATATTATACGTACACGACCAATCGCGCTTTGCGTGATTCTGTGCACACAGGGAACAGGAAGTAAGAATTTGACAAGAGTAGCACCGGTAGTGGTACTGCTGTAGTACTACCCATGGTGTACCATACGTATGGACGGCACTGAACGCCAGACAACTCGCTGTGTGGTTGGTGTTCGGCATTTTATTTCGTCAAAATTCGAGTACTGCTGCTGTTGTACGTACAGCAGCAGTATCATACGTACGTTTCGTACGACCAGGTGGCAACAGCAAAGTGTATTTTTTTTCCCCGAGACAAGAAGGCAGAATGGCAAGGAAGAAGGATAACATTCATACATTCATAGACACACATGTACAACACG
This sequence comes from Saccharina japonica, assembly GCA_008828725.1. NCBI lineage: Eukaryota > Phaeophyceae > Laminariales > Laminariaceae > Saccharina > Saccharina japonica. The sequence continues at coordinate 48,655 of MEHQ01000579.1, read as the reverse complement.
AAATGTACCGTACCGATCGATGTTGATGTTGATGTTCTCCTTTCCCGGGTGTTGTGCACATGATCGCTGGTATGATACACGAGGTATGCTCGTGTCGCACTGGCTCAAACTCGTAGCTATTTGATGTGGTGTGGTGCGGTGTGGTGCCTGGTGCGGTGTAGTGTTGGTGTGCCAGCGATGACGCGCGAGTCTCTTGATAAATGAAAACGTATTATAGGTGCTGGTATTAATAGTTGCCGATAGCGGCACGAGCATGGTCATGGTACCTTCTTTTGACTGCTGTTGTATAGAATAATGGACTACACAAACTCATGAAATCGAGTTTGGCATGCATTAGTTTAGACGAACACAGCAGTAGCAGCGGCGGTGGTAGCCCCCCCGCGGATGCTTAGTACTGTGAGGGCAACAGCAGCACCACTGCTTGCTGCTGTTGTCTGATAGCAATAGATTCTACAACCTGGTTTCGTCCGAAGTTAAGAAACAAACCAAAAAGGGTGGAAGGAAGATTGCAGTATCACAGATGTTGCCGGCTTCATTTCCTCGCCAGCGGTTTGTGCGTTGTTTTCGACGCGGGCATATTACGATATAACATGGTTGGCGCAAGCACCACCACGCCATGTGATAGGGTTAAAACTCTACCTCGTGAGTCCCTAAATGGCTAGTTTTTTACCGGTACGCACGACGAAGCTTGGTATGGCGCACGCTCAGCAGTCCAGACACGCACGAAACGAACACGATAGCGTCGAACGCAACAGCACACCTTCGTATAGATGCCGCTGCTGTTATGTTGCTGAACATTTACACACGCTGTTGCATGTATTAACAGCAGTAGTTGGTACATTGACACTTGAAGCAAAACATGCCGCCACCGGCTTGAGAGTGCTCTCCCAGCCCCGCCCGACCGTTCCTGACCCGTACCGACCGTTCCCCACCTATACCGACCGTTCCCCACTCATACCGACCGTTCCCCACGCACACCGACCGCTCCCCCCGCCACAACCACCGCCGCCGCCGCTGCCGCCACCGCTCAACACGCCTCTTGTGCACAGGGTACCCGCTCTCGTCGCGAGTGGTCTACACAGCGAAAGCTAAGGGCAGACACGCACACAACCCTACCGACGTCCCCTCCCCCCCCCGCGCCTCCACCGCCTCCGCCGCGGCAACAGCCGCCATCGCTGCCGCCTCCGCAGCCGCCGTCATGGCGACCCCCCGTACCCCCCTCAGCATCAAGCCGCCAGCGCTTAAGCTCCCGCTATCGTTCCCCCTCGAAGCGCCGTGGCTCGACAGCGCTGGGCGAGGCGGGGGGGGCGGTGGCGGCGGCGGGAGCGGTAGCCGCGGTCGTGGGCGAGCTTACAGCTCTAACTCTGCCACTGCCGCAGGCCTTCCTAGCCCCCGATACCTCCAATCTACCACGGTGTCGCAGGCGAAAGCAGTGGAACCCGCGGCGAAGAAGCGAGCGGGGTCGTTTCGAGCGCGACGGGCGTCGCTGGATGGCAGCGAGACGGATGGGGGGTCGGGGAGATGGGCGGGAGGGGTCGGTTGGGCTCCCGGGGGAATGTTGGAGAGCTTGGGGGGTCTCCTGGGTATTGGGAAGGGGAGTGGAGGGGGCGGGGAGGAGGGGACGGCGAAGGGGTCGAAGAGAGGGAAGGCGAAGAGGTACTCTAGGGGCGGAGAGAGACACTCCAGGGGCAGCGGCGAGAGCAACACGGTATGTATGCATGCGCATGATGGGACTGCTTGTTTTTTTGGTCACGATTTGTTGAAACGTTGCACACATCAACGATTCCGCCTTACTCATGATAGAGATCCTTAAGGGCAGATATATTCCTAATCTGTATGATCTGTATGATCTTTGTGATGTGTATGCTATGTATGATGTGTATGATCTTTATGATCTGTATGATCTGTATGATCTAGCACATGTTGCCGGGGGGGAGCCGTACAATCTGCATGATGTAGGGCACGTTTTCTGGGTTGGATTGGGACTATTTAATAGACATACTCTGCACAATATCTCCCAGATTAAGATCTAGATGGTCAAGGCCGTGATCTGTTCGAGGTATAAAAATTGTGGAGGCTTTTTGCCTTTGCGCTGTTGCGGGGAGCGGGGGCGGGGGGAGGTTGTGGTCGCATTAGGCGTGGCCACGGCCGGCTCCGGGGGAGTTCCTATTGCAGCGCATGCGTTATTCGAGTAGGAACCGGTTTCAGATTGTCCGTCGAAAGATAACTTTGGCCACACGATTCGATGGGCCCGCCTGGAACGCGCTAATAATAATATGTATCGTCACCTGACATTGTTTGTTGGCGGAGCGGCTCCTTCAGGTGAAGCGAGATTATCACGGTAGAATGCGGGGATACATGTGCGTGTATGCGGGTTTTGGGTACACGACATTCACTCAAACGTCGTGGTCTTTTTTACCGTCCACCAACGCACAAAAGTTGACGACACTTGCAAATGTCCTGCTGCGCAAGTTCCTACGAATATCATACAATTGGTGCCCCCCACCCATGCCCCGACATCCTCCGTCTCGGCCGTTGTAATGATGCAGGGTCTTATGGTCATACGACCACGGTCACTGGCATGGAATATGAAGTACACCCCCATTCACACCATCTACACGTATGCTCTCCCCCCCTCATACCAGCCAGAGACCCATACTCGTAAGGAAGCAATGCTATTTGTTTCATGACCCCCACCGTCACCCTCACCACCGCCACATCCCCTGCCACGCCACATGAACCGCCTTCCCCAATTGCGCAAACCCCTGCTCGCTGTTCGAAGGGTTCTCGGGGCAGCATCGGCGGCATTAAAGGGGGGGTTAAGGCGGGGAACAAGGTGATGAGGCGGGCGCGAAAGTCGCACGACGGGGAGCGAGAGAACCCGCGGCACACTAGCGCTAGGGTGAAGATGTCGAGGGCTCTGCGCGACGGCTGTGCTCGGGCACCGTCGGCGGATGGGCTCGTTCCTGCTCTCAGGGCGACGAGGAGAGATGAGCGGGATATCTTGGTGAGAGAAAAAAAAATGCTATCATACTGCTGTAGCAAGTACAGACTCTGCCCTGCCCGCGGAGATATACAGCAGCAGTCCTCGTTTGGTAGGAGCTGCTGTTATAGTCGGCACGACTTGAGTCACCAGCTAGTTACTAGTCGGACTGATAGTTGCCGGTAGTCGTTTCACAGAGGTGCCGACTATCCGAGTTACTGGGTTTCCATGCTTTTATTGAGGAAGGATTGTTGGATGCCGGGTGCGTTTTCTCTTTTTTTGGGCGCCCCCCCCCCCCCCCCCCCCTCCCCCCTGGCCGGGTGAGACTGGTTTGGCTCGCTTCTCTCGCCCGGCTCAATGGGATTGGTACAACTGTAGGCGATGGGATTGGTAATCCCCCTGGCCGGGTGAGACTGGTTTGGCTCGCTTCTCTCGCCCGGCTCAATGGGATTGGTACAACTGTAGGCGATGGGATTGGTAATCTACAATCAGTGTTTTTTTTAGCTTTTTGGGTGATATAGAGAGCTCCTATCCTATCAATATAATCAAGTGAGAAGCCTCAGAATAATTAGGAGCTGCCCCTAGAAGGCAAAACAGCACGCGTTCCTATTTCTACGGGGGACCGTAGTAAATAGGACCTACGGTTAACACAAAAACCTATATAATTACCTATTTTTACTTCAAATATTCTGTCCTATTTACTAGTGTTTACTATGGTCCTCCGTAATAGTGGCTGACCGCCCCCCCCCCTACACTAAATATGGTTTTAGCTGTCGCGACACCAGGAACTCCCTCGGAAGGATGTTTGTAACTGTCGTCAACTTGTGTGCGTGCGGACGGCGTACGTCGTGTATGGTGGAAGTATCACGCACAGCTTGCAAACATGAGCTTCGACTAAATCCTCGATCTCACCGCTGTTGTTTTTATTTGTTTTTTTTAAATACTACAGGTATACGAGTATGTAGTCAACGTATATATGTACGAGGTGGAACCTGGATAGCCAGCAAACTCGAAAGGGGGCCCCCATTTGGTTAGGCGCTGTCCGAATTAGAAATTCGTTTTTCGCTCTTGAAAAAGATAATTCTAAGGCCCAAAAAGGGCTTTACCCAAAACGCTGCGTATGACTAGGAGACCGCGGTTTGGCCTCTTGATAGACCGCTCCCCTACTCTAAAACTAGCATGTTATGTACTAAATAGGCCTTGATGCTTGGGGATCGCTGTTTGGTCCCTTGACTGACTCTCCCCCCTACACTAGAACCAGTATATTAAGGCCAGAAGAGGTTTCGACCCAAGGAGGCTGACCGCCCCCTAGGCTAAAACTAATACCAGGTATGTCAAGCTCGTAACAATCCTTGACGCGCCCGGCAAGACCGGTCTTCTATATACATATGTACGGGGTACGTAATATACCGGGTACCTGGTACGTACTGCTGCTGTAGTATTTTTGCTGGTGAGGGGCTGTATTGGGTTTTGTGTGTGTGGCGTGGTGCTGTTTGTGTTGGTCGTGTGTTGCGTCGGTGCTGCAGCTGTGGCGCGATGCGGTTGTCTGTGCAAGTGTGTGTTTTGTGTACATATGGAATATCATGTTTGTGTGTATGTTTTTGCATATGTGTGCATGTATCATACGTGCGTGAGTGGGTATTCGTGTCTGTACATGTGTGTATGTGTGCTTGTGTGTATTTGTGTGTGTCTGTGTACGTGTGTATGATACGTGCATATGCATGTCTACGTGTAGGGATGTATGCGCTTGTGCATGCTGTATTTGTGTGTGAATGTTCATGTGTAAGGCGTGTGTTACTTTTGGGTTGTGCTTCACACAAGCGCTCTACTCGTATTGGTTTGTCTAACCCCGTCCTCTAGGCCGTGGTTGCCAAGATGCATAAGGAAGGAGTCCACTTCAATTGAAGGAAAAAATGTTTTTATTTGACTACGTACGTCTTTTCACAAATAAATGTCAAGTTCGGGCGGGGTGGATGCGAGAGTGTTGTTGTTGTTGTTGTTGTTTTTTGTTGTCGTATGGCTGGTTAGAGTGGTTGCCGCTCAAAGTTTAGCTGCGCTACCGGAGCATGTATCACACTATTACGTACTGTTTCGGCCGCTTGCCCTCCATGCCCTTTTGAGGGGATCCTTTGAGCACCTAAACGAAGGTACCGGTAAATCGTCATACGCCTGTAACCACACGCTTGCTCCAGAGTTGCCTGCTGCTGCTGCTGCTGTGCTACTATGACTGTACTACGACATTAGTTTCTACTGCTGTGTACGACAACAGTAGTTTCTACTGCGGTACTGTAGCAGGTACAGCAGTAGCAGTGGTGTGCAAGTTGCGGGGGCGCACAGCAGAGCAACGACGCCGGTCTTGCAGGCGGTAATTTGACGCTTTCTTGTGTCCTCGCCCCGCGTGTGAAATCGGGTTCCTGGTTCCACTACCCACGCTCGCGTTTTGGGGTTTCCATTAAGTGGAGAGGCGAAACCGTCACGGACAGCATTGCTCTTTTTTTCCCGCCCCGAAGTTAATTGCCAGGTACTTGGTACTATTTTTCACGGCCGCTTAAAGTATACCTTGGTGGGAGACAGGGCATGCCGTATTTACCCTTTTGAGCTGTGTGAAGCCGAAAGTTCTATTTCGAGTATAGAAAATCTGCAGCCGGAGGTCCGCGCCCGTCCGACCTAAACAATCTCCGTTTTTTTTTTTTGTTGTCATGCCTTCCACCAGAGTGCAGACAGTTGTTGACGACAGTTACAAATATCCCATGCTCTTCATGGGTCATGGCCCGACCCGCGGGTCGGGTCGGGTCATAGGTCGGGTCGGGTCATGAAGTGTTTGAAATCTCACGGGTTGGGTCGGTTCGGGTCAGGAGGGTTTCAAACTCTCACGGGTCGGGTCGGGTCGGATCGGGTCACCCTTACCCGGCCCGACCTGACCTGGCCTGGCCCGCGAGAGTTGACCCGACCCGTGAACATCCCTGCTAAATATCAAATATCCACCAGCGCAATTTTTGCCAACGAGAGTTACACTATTTCCGGGGGGTGAGTAAGCCGCAGACACCTTGTACCTGGTATTACACACACACGCTCCCGTTTTCTTCCACCCTACGTACGGCAAAGGGAAAAAAAGAGTGCCTCTCGCCTGTTGCTGGACGCGATGGAGGAGTCACCCCGTAGAAATGGATGGAGAAGAGTCACACGCAGACTCTCACGAAACAAACCGCCTTTCGTCCCCGGACCCCCCCCCCCCCTTCAGACAATGCACACGCACGGAGTGTTGAAACCCGAGGGCGTGAAGCTGCGAGTGGTGAAGGCGTCTGGGCGAGCGCTGGAGGACACCAAGTTTCACATGGAGATCCGCACACTAAGGCCGGGCCAGGTGAGCGCGCGATTTTTTTTATACGAGGAGTTGGTTCGGTTTTCAAGGGCGTGTTTCAGTATGGTATAATATGCACACCCCACCTCGTATTGCACGCGCGATCGAAGTATCCGTATCACACACCAAGCTTGCAAATATGGAATATTTTTCGATCTCACATCAGCTGATCTCACAGCTGATGTTTTTTGTTTTGTTTCTCAATAAACTCTGGGGGTAGATTAGACTCACTACGAGTACCTACCCGGGTGGCATACGTAATGTATGTACAATACATACAAGGCTCTCCTTCGGGATTATTGTGGTTTGACATGAAATCCACGGGGGGTGTCGCAAGCGTGAAAAGGGAGTTCTAACACAGCAGGCGTTCGTTCCTCGTACCAGCTACCTGGTACGTAATACATACTCGTATATACGTAGCCACACCGGGGCCAGAACGAAGAACATAAAACATCTCTTGAAAGCTACGAAAAAAGAAGAAGCACGTAGCCAGTAACCGGCGCAAGTAACACCGACCGACCAGCCCAAACGAGTTTATACTTACCAGCTGTAGTTCTATCACCCGGGTGATAACATATCACACCCCCCTCGGACGAATGAAGGCCTTGACCCATTTAGGACTGCAGTCCCGATGTGGGAGCAAAACACTTGGAATTAGAGTAAAATATTCATTTCTAGACAGTGCACTTCTAAAAGGGTTAAGCTGATTTTCTCAACAACAGGGGAGGGTGCACGTAACCGCCGACCGGCGCATCCGTGGACACGCCTCGACGAGATGATCCTCCCCAAAGCCGATATTCTCGTTGGTTTTGAAAAACATCGGCTCTGGAATGTATATCCCAGGCGGTGTTGTGTCATCTTGCGTGTTTGTTACCTGGTGCACGGCGGTACCAGTACTTGTTTACTGTATGTACGTAGTAAGGTATAGGACATACTCTGGGGTAGCCGGGTACCAAACCTTGTTGTTCGGCTCATATGATACTAGGGTATAAATATGTACCTGGATACCACCAGAGTACATGCTCGGTGGGTACCCGGGTACCCCCAGAGTACATACTCAAAAAGGTACCCGGATACCCCCAGTGTACATACTCGAAAATTTACCCGGGTACCCCCAAAGTACATGCCATATTATTTGTATGTACTATGTAAATTCACCCTTGGATACTTATTATCAAACAATTTAGTACGTGAGTACGTAAATTCGGCATCGCAAGAAGCAGGAATGCTCGCCCAGCCTGGATTTTGTTCCTTGTTTTAAGAAAGGGTGAACCCTGCGCTAAGTTCAGTACATCTCGAATTCGTTGCTTTCCCGCGAACATTAGCCTGCCTTTCCTGCAGAGGCCGGATCAGCTATTAATACGAGCGCGAGGTGACAGAGTACGAGTACCATCAGCAGACAGTTTTAAATTTGGTGAATAGGTTATACAGCTGATCGGAATTTTTTCGTCGTACATATGTATGAATTGAGTCGATGCTGGCTCCTGCGTGAAACGATTTGGGCAGACGAAAATGATAAATGATTCCGTCTTTCGTCCGCCTTAAGTGTACACTTTGAATAGCTTCACGACTGACTGCAAAAAAAAACATGTTTAAATAACGGTATACCAGGTATAACACTGCTTGCTGTAGGTGTTAAACACTGCTTGCTGTAGGTGTTATATATGGGAAATAATAGAATAAACGAAGCTGTGAGATCGAAGTGTCCTTAAAACGTTTTGCAAGCTTGGTGTGATCCTTCGATCAGCAATGTGAGGAATGAAGAAATGGGTCACAAGTATCGGTGGTGACGAGGATTACTGTAGACCCAGTATATCAGGTACCGGTATACTACTGCTAAATTTCCAAAGTCCAAACTTCAAAACACCGGTAGAAAGTTTTATGGACGAATGGAACGTTGGAATCGAAACTAAAGCGGTACGAATCGGTTTCGTTTTTAGGTTTTAAAACTTCAAAACACCAACACCGGTAACACTACTGTATTCATATACAAAGTATATAATACATAAATAATACACAAACATAGAGCGTTGTCATTCGCCCGCTTGGGCAAGGATCGCAAAAAATCACGTTACTTTTTACTTTTTTGTTGAATCGAATCGGATTTGCTTCTGGTTGGTCGAAAAATGAATCACCCAAAAAGGCTTTTTCGTTGTGGGACAGGGAAATTCGATTATTAATACACAAATTTGACAAAAACAAAAAAGTCCCAAACCATTTACTATACTCGTAGAGATATGTATAATAGTTGGATTAAATTCTAGGAAGTTTTGCCCCCCTTGACATGGCTGTTCTACGTACGAAGTGACCGTAGCAGGCCACGAAAATTTGGGCTGTGTCGTCGATCGTCGGGTGGTTTAGGGGCGAGAGGCCACCATCACGAGAGGCAGGACAACCGGAGCAGCTGCAGCGCGGCCTCCGAGGGCCCTTTGTTAGCACAGACTATATATATAGTTATATAATTAATATATATTTATACAGTGGGTACCCCGACTTAAGAGAGGGTACGATAATAGTACAGTTAAGAGAGACCGAATCGGCTGGAGCCGCCTAGACTAAACCTATATATTTCGCACTGTGGATAAGAGAGAAGGCTAGTTAAGAGATCTGCTTTCGACCTGTACCACACCTCTCGAAAATAGGGGTAGATTTGCCTCCAGCGCCTTAACAAGAAGGGAGGCCGCCGCACACCCAGTGTTTCGTCGCGCTGCACCTCCAAAGACCACGCGAGCAACCACCGTATCACAACTTCTATCTCAAATACTTTGATAGGTGCGTCGCAGTCGCTGCTCACCGCGTGGGGCTTTAGGGCGCCTCGCCCCCCCCCCCCCCCCCCCCCCCCCCCCCCCCCCCCCCCCCCCCTGGCAAATGTCTACCTGGTCGGTGAAAACCCGACATGCTCCGTCCCCCGGCATTGTAGGGATGCGAGGGTCTATGGTCATACGACTACGGCCATGCATGAAATATGAAGTGCATATTCATACACCTCCAAGATATCCCAAGAGCGATAGGCTCGTTGCCGGCGGCGGCAGGGATAATCAGCATGCAGCATGCAGCGACGGCGCTCCAGGGAGGACACGTGCCGTCTGTCGCCTCGTTGGTTGCCCACGGGTATTCGTTGACCCTTTGCGTGTTTCAAACTTTAGAATACGATACGTACGCAATTCGCTGATAGGAGCCGAAGTAGTTTTTTTTATCGCTCAATTCGATTTTTTATATGCTCGTTAAAACTTGAATTGGGCCCCCTATTTAATAACAATTTCCAGTTTGTCTTTACGATATCTCACGTACGATAAAGGGATACATTCGATCGAACCTCACAGCGAGCAGCAGTTGTCGTATTTGAACGTATTTGTACATATATAGTACTGGTACGTACTGTATTAATAGTACTCCGTGGAGTATATTGATAAAGCTACGAGTACCTTGTTCAGCTGTGAGTTTTTGACGAAATCTATCGACAGCCTCGAAGATTTGGTGCCATCTTGTTCCGTGTGAGGCGAGTTAACATCATGATGTTTCGGGCGCAAAGCACCACTTTTGTTTTTCGACGAATCGAAGAAAATATTCGAAGAAACAAAAAAAAAAAAATTCCCTTTGGAATTTGAGAGCTGAGAGTAGGCTGAGAGGCCAGGGATGTGCCAAAGCTGGCCTCCGAAGTGGGGGAGACAAACGTAGTAAAGTCTTACGTGCAGGGGATGTTTTTTTTTATGTTTTTCGATTGGCCAACGTGTGATTTCTTCGTGAAAGGAAGGGTAAGGGTTAACTTGATCAAACCCCACTTAACTCTACGACCCGTACGCCCTACCTGGTACGTACGTAGCCCCAACCCCTACGGTAGTAATACCCCTCCCTAGTCTCTACGTACCCTTACCCTGCAATAGGAACATGTACCGGTATATACGTATCATATTCATACGTACTTGGGAAAAATTATTTATCTGGGATGAAGAATCGATGCGGACGCGGACACTTGCGGTGGGGTGGGCTGAATGCCGTTGTGTACGTAGAAAGACCGCTCTAATATTAGCCCAACAACTCTATATGATGCATACCAGGTACGTATGGTATGTATATCAATATGGTATGTTTATCAATATGGTATGTTTATCAATATGGTATGTTTATCAATATGGTATGTTTATCAATATGGTATGTATATCAATATGTTATGTGGTTTTGTTTTCACAATAACTCATCCCCAGGATCCGTGGTCGTACATCATACATGTAATACTTGCTGTAGTGATGATCGTCCACGCTGAGTCCTTCTACCGTTAGGTTAGCGGTCGGAAGCCGGCAAAGGCTTCGTATCATGCATAATGGAGACCCACTACGTAACTCTCTCTCGTATATAAATTTACGCGCAACAGCTTTATTTCAGAAAGTGGTGCTGTAGCCTTTCAAGCTATATAACAGCAAGCAGTGGCATTGGTTGCTCATAATTAGTAGTCCCGCCAAGATCTCAACGAATACGACTACGCGTCGTACCGAGAACCTACCTGTACCTAGGCAGCGATAAAAAAATACTGCTGTAGGTTTATAAATACATGTTGAATCGAATCTGTGCTGTTGGAAGGGCCTCACCGATCACGCTGCGAGAGGAGACCGCGGTTTGACCGCTTGACTGACGGCTCCCCTACACTAAAACCTATATATTTAGGCCAAAAGAGGCCTTGACGCGTCTAAACATACCGGTAGACCGCGTTTTGACCCCTTGACTGACGGCTCCCCTACACTAAAAGTAGCGTAGTAAGCCCAAAAGACGGCTTGACCCGCCCAAAAAGACCGGTAGACCGCGATTTGACCGCTTGACTGACCGCCCCCCTACTCTAAAACTAGTATGTCGAGGCCAAAATATGCCTTGACGCGTCCAAAAAGAACCGATAGACCGCGTTTTGACCGCTCGACTGACCGCCCCCTACACTAAAACTAGTATATTAAGGCCAAAAAAGGCCTTGACGCGTCCCAAAATACCGGTAGACCGCGTTTTGACCCCTTTACTGACCGCCCCTAGACTAAAACTAGTATAGTAAGGCCAAAAGACGCCTTGACACGAGGAGACCGGTCTTCTATTTCGTTGACAGCATATTTTCATATATTGTTGCATCATACATACATTGTCCCCCGGTTCGGATCCCCTAATTTTCATCCCCTGTCCCCTGTCCCCTATACCCCCCCCCGCCTGTTTTTTTTTTTTCAACACAATAACGCCTCTTTTTTGTTGGCAGGTATGGTCGGTGTGTCGGCGGCACAGAGACTTCCGAAACCTCCACTCTTGCCTGCAGGGGCGATTTCCGGCTCTCGTGCTTCCCCGGCTACCCCGATCCCCCCCAGGAGGCGTTGATTTAGAGCCGGCGACGCTCGAGAGGACGAGGGCGGGGCTGCAGGCGTATGTCGGGTCGTTGGTGTCGAGCGTGCCGGCGGCGTGGGGGGTGGAGGAGTTCGTAATGTTCTTGGATTCGGACGAGAAGGGGAGGAGGCTGTTCGCCAGGAAGAGAAAGAAGGAGACTCGGAGGTAAGGAGGGGGTGGGG
>MEHQ01000579.1:0-20933 GCA_008828725.1 Saccharina japonica | reverse complement strand
GTCCTCTTTTAACGGGTTTAGCGCGGCGTTCTTTGGAGAGAACGAGAAGAACGGCGAGGAAAATCGGCATCAGGATAGCTTTGGAGGTTAGCACAGGGGGGGTGTGTTCTCTTCTGTAAAAACGGGGTCGCGTGTGCTCTTTTGGAGAGCGAGAACATGACAAGCATGAAGAGTTCAGCATCAAGGAACTTTGGGAAGCGCACGGGGCGGGGGGCGCGGTCGTCATAGTGGTTTCTACAAATTCGCGTGCTTGCGGCGGACGTCATGGATGGTACTTTGTCTGCTTTTTCTTTCTTTTTTTGTGTTCTTTTTTTTGTTGGCCTCGTATATGACATGTCGCGTCTCGGCAGACGTCTTCTTAGAGACCCACACGAAATGTGAAGTCCACATTTAACTTTTTCGTGAGTATTCTGCCACGGCATGCATTAAACGTGCACACAGCAAGCAGTGCACTCAGTAAGTTCAGTATAGTCGCTTTTCATAGGTTTTGTCGTGCGAAACAACGGCTCTACGCCCCAAAAACAGCAGAGCCACTCAGGTAAGTCGGGTTGTACCTTAGCCACTCGCTTCCACCCCAAATCGAACACGACCACTTGTCATAGCAGACGCCCGACAAACGCCGTCAGGTCTTCCAGGCTTGAAGCAACGCCTTTCATCTCCGGCGCTACGCTAGGGCGCCAAGTGTGCCCTGCCCACGTATACCGTCGCGAACCTTACAACGCCGAGGCGCCACGCCCATGCCGCCCTCAGCCACCGGTCGGCACATGCGCTGCGCGCACGCCACCACTCGCAACGCAGCGATGACGGTCACGAGCGGTGTCGGTTGCACTCGGCATCGACGGCGTTATTGGCTCCGGCGTGATCGACATTCGGCATCGGCAGGGTTGCCGCTGGCGTTTATGGCCGCTCCACCTGTCGGCGGCGATGGCGCGGCAGCCGCGACACTCTGGAACTAATCACCACTTCCCCGATGCTGTTGCCCCTTCGTCGTAGCTCTCTGCTGACCGACCGTCGTCACGGCGGGGCGTCCCTTTCTCCACACGGGGCGCTTATCTCACGCAGCAGCACGCCACGGCTACTCTGCAACCTCGACTGCAGCGGCCGGTGGGTTCCCTCTCCGTCGGCCCAGGACGTACGCCGGCGCGCTTCGCGCGAGGCGTTCAAATGGGGTCGACGCAAGCAGCCCATCCCGGTGACTCGCACACCGGCATTGGCCGAGAGACACCGGGTCGCTCTTCTATGCGTGGTCCGCGTCGACACTCGGAGGCTAGACGAGCAGCTTGGTGTCGAAAACCTGCCGCTCCGCTTCGTCCCGGAGTGCCCGTTTGTGCGATCTTCAGGACCGCCTGCGTCTTGTCGCGTATGACGTCACATTGCCACGACGATAACCGCGTGGTGGGGACGATAGACCAGGTGGGGTAGCGTCTCAGCGTGCAGGGATTTCTTGCTGACGCCCCGGGGGTGTTTGCTGAGCGGTGCCGACAGCACTAAAGAACAGATCGGAGGCCGCTTTCGTCGCGGAAGTGCCGGGTATAAATCGCGCGGTGGCTCCGCTGCCACTCACTCCGCGGTCTCGCTAGAGGAAGGGGGGGTTGTCGTTCTTGGTGGAAGACTCCTTGGTGTGAGCCGGCAAACTTGCACTGGTTCGCCTCGCTGCTTCCACTCCCCCCTATAGGTTTAGATGGACGACCTCTGCCGGGGTGACAGCCTGCGTTGCCTTCTCGTCCCAGCAAGAGCGGAAGACACAGACAAGGCCCCCGCGGCGGCGCCTCGCTGAGCGCCATCGACGGGTGCACTGTTTCAGAGACTTTCACGCGATTGTCGACTTCGGTCTCTCCCAACAATAATAAGAGTCCGAACTTTAACCTCGTGTGAGCTTCCTTTCGGGTGCGGGGGAGTGGGGGCGTCAGGGGGGGGTGTACTCATGTCGTGCACGGCCGTAGTCATATGACCATAGACCCTCGCATCCCTACAATGCCGGGACGGAGCACGTTGGGTTTTCACCAACCAGGCAGGGGGGGGTAAAGGGACGATATATGGAAGCTGTCCGCACGAGCCAGCAGTCTAGGGGGTTTGGGCTTGCAGCCGTCTGACGGAAAAACAACCACCGTTCGGCCACTTGAGTTTGGTTTCGGCGGGCCTGACCTGCATGCAACGCCACATGTCCCGTCCCTTCGTGCGGAATCTCTCCTTGTCTGGGCGCCGACACCGCAAGACCGCGTTTCTGCCTCCGTTGACGAACACTCTTTCTCCGCCGGTGGAGAAACCGTGACACCCTTCGCCGCCGATTTCCCTCTCATTTTCTTGCCCGCCCTCGCAGCTGAAAACCTCCAGCTGCGTCGGTCCGTGGCCTATCTGAAACGATGCCGACGTCTCGAGCTTACCCGCCCCGCGATCCTCTCCCAGCCAACCCTCTCCCGTCCAACCACTGCCTCCGTCGTTTTCTTGCCCTCGGCCCTCCTCTTCAGACCCTCCTCTCATCCGCCATCCCGCGACGGCGACGGCCCCGCCCGCAGTGCCCGCCACTAGCGACAACCTCTTCGTCGGCGAGTCTCCGGCCCACACGAACGCCAAGCTTCGAGTCAGGGTCGTCCCTTCCCGCTCCCTATCGGTTGCCCAGACTGCCGCCGATTGGTCTGGCTCGCCTTTCGCCCCCGCCTTCACCTCCCATGGAGGTCGCCATGTCACGATTTCTGCGAGGACGCTGCCGTCGGGCAGCAGGCCAGGCTGCTGGTTGGGAGCGGCGAGGGCGTCGCTGATGGGCGGGGTCGACCACGAGAAAGTTTTCACGTGGGGGCAGTCCCAGAAAGCGACCGCGATCAACACCGGCGGCGTTGTCGTATCTGTTGTGTAAATTGCGCGAGCGTGTGCTCAGTGTTAGGGTGGGTTTCGTAGTGAAAAGGCGTGGAGAGAGACGGGTGGGGAAGGGGCGGGAGAGATACGAAGTACATACTCAGTGAAGATGTTCAGACAGAGGGACAGAGAGGACGGAGATACAGTAAGATATCAGAGGCCAGGGTGAAAGAAGACAGGGATGCGAGAAATGGGACACAAATCATCGAGAGTATGGATCATGTTTGTTCGCGGGCTGAGCTCCAAGATGTCTGCTCGAGTGCAGGAATGGACGGAGCGGTGTCAGCTCGACGACCTTGTCGTTAGTTAGTATTTACCCCACCCCCGCTGCTCACGGGTCTCGTGCGAGAAACTGCCCAAAAGGCTAGTCTCGCGTCCCCTTTGCGCTCCGTTCTTTTCAAGAAGATGCTGGCATCTACCACTCCAATCACGCTCTCTAGTCTAGAGACCGTTGAGTCACACATCGGTGTCGGCAGTCGGCAGTCCCGTACGATAGGTGAGGTCAAAAACCAACAGACCCGGCCGCCGCGCTCCTTGCAGATAGTGATGCGAGAGATAAAACCAAAACCATCCACTGCTAAAGGGCCCGACGTGGGCTGTTGTTGGACTGCAATGGGTGTGCCGCGTCACTTGCCTCCTCCTCCTCCTCCTCCTCCTCTATCTTCTGCCCCCTTTGCTGTGTTCCCGAGCGATCGCATTCCCAGGGCGCTCACAGGGCCACCGTCCAGCCGCAATCGGTACACCTCGTTCAGCACCGCCCTGCTTTCCTTGCTAGCGTGGCTAGACTTTCCCGCCTCGCGTGTCGCCTGCCTGGTCGTCGGCGCCTCGAGGGCAAGCAACACCATCGTGCTCTCGCTGGCCACGGCTACGACCATTCCCGCGGTCCCCGCATGCTGCACTTTGAAGGAGGGCGAAGACGGACGCCAGGAACACACCGGGAGAAACCCCGCCGGCTCGACAAGGCTGACCGAGTCCTCGGTGACTTGCACGATATAGCCGGCCCCGGGTCCAACGCGACCCAGGTGTATGGTGTGCTTGTTGCAAGAAAAACCCTGCGGGTGGAGGTTTGGGCGGCGGAGAGGGGTAGAGGACCGGGCTTACACCATTGGCGTTTGAAAGGGTGCTCTCAGGGGTATCGTTCGTAAAACCTCAGCGTTGCGAGACATTACTGTGTTACCCCGTGGTGAGTTTTGCGCGATGGTTTGATGGTCACCGAACGCGGCGAATATCAAGCCAACCGAAGTCAGCGACAGGAGTGTATGTCGCCGAAGTCCGCCGAACGCAAAATATCTTCATGGTAGATATGGGGGCACAAAATCACAACGAACACAGACAAAAAAACGGTTATATATACGAGTACGTCGTAGCAGGAATTCGGATATTTAGTTTCAAGTGTATCACCCCACGAAAAGATAAGGAGGGTGCAACTTACGGTCACCGCACCTTCATCTCCGCCACAGGCGAAACCTCCCCGTCGAGCGACATTCTCGACACGTGTGTCGTCGATCGAGCCCGGTCGGAAAAAAGGAGGAGGTGTCCCGCCCGCACATCGCCACCCTCGACCTCGTCGCCTGCACCCCTCGCCGCACCTATGCCGTGCCCAGGCCGGTGACGACAACGACAATCCTCAAAGGTGCGGGGGGTCAGGGGTTCTGTGAAGAGCGTGGCCCCCACGGGTAACCCTGTGGAACCTTCCGCCACAGCGTCAAGGGTCAACCCGTGTTCTAGTATGCACAGACCGGTAGCGGTGTCCTTGCTGCCACCGATGGCATCGCCGAGTCCCCCCCCCGCGGTGGCCAGCACCGCCCGAAACCCTTCAGGCGTTTCCCGCGGTCCGGGCATCTCCTCCGTGTCCCCGACATCGCACAATGTTTCGGTTGGAGGCGTTCCTTGTCTCCTCGCGCCATCCCCGCCGGCCGCAACGATGCCAGTCACGGGGCCAAGAGGGCCGCCGAGTCCCTCCTCCAACTGTTGGAGCACTTGCCATGATGATGTGGTCGGAGCACCATCTGGCCCGGGACGCTCAGCACCGGGCGGGCGGTTACGTCCGGCAGGGTGGGCTGACGGAGCATGCGGCAACAGCCGTGCGACGGCCTGGAAGGGAGAAGAATTCCCTCCGGCAAATATTAGGCCGTCAGATCCCACAGGCAGGAGAAGGTTTACCTTGGTAGGGAGAAGTGAAGCCGGCCCGGACCTTATGCGATGTGTCGGTAGCGACGAAAATTTGGAGGCATTATCAGGGGAGTAAGCGGGCGGAAGGGGGCGGAAGGGGGCGGGGAGGGGGGGGGGGGGGGGGGGGGGGGGGGGGGGGGGCATACTCATTTGTTGGCTGTCTTAGTCATTTGACCATTGACCACGCACCCCTTTTGAGACGAAGCACCGTTCCTACTCCTAATAGCTAATAGAGACACCTGCCCATTACGTTGTTTCCATATAGTACGTAAAATGATATTTGCAAGTCTATCCCCTTCCTGTTTCGCCGCCTGCAGCAGTAGACTACCAGGTATAGAGGAGGACTCCGCGTGCACCTCGAAAACAACTGAGGAAAACCACTCCAACGCCCACCATTATCGAGAAGAGAATGGCTCCGTTCTATCTCGAAGCTTTCGGGGGGATGACCACTTCGAGTTACACATCATGTAGGGCGCTCTAGAAGAGAAGCCCTTCCATGTGGATGGCTTGAGGGTGACCATTGACATGACAGTGGGGGGGGGGGGGGGGGGGGGGGGGGGGGGGGGGGGGGGGGGGTAGAGAAGTGTAAGCGGGGCGGTGTTATGCACGCCGGGCATAAAGGTCGGGGGGTCGTGGGGAAGTTGATTATTGAGTGGATCGGTGTAACAGACGGATGTCGGTTTTGACAGGGAGGATGACGCAATCTACAAACCCAACTCAGTGCGAGTTACGCACGTGCACGAGAAAGCAGAAGCCCTGGTCGCTTTCTGCGGCGTACCTTCTTCGTCCGAAGGTGCTCTTAAAAAACGAATGCAGGCAAAGACAAAAACTGACGCTGATTTCGTTTTTCGTATCGTTCCGCTCAAGTCAATATCTGATTTCGGTCGGAGACGTATATACTGCTGTGGTCACGACGGACCTTGCTTCCAGCTTGGCGCATTCGACCCGCGCGCAACGCCTCCGTCGGCCGCCTTCGCCGTCCCGCGACTCTTGCCCGGAGCGGTCGTCAACGCCCACGACTCCAACTTCGTGGTCGTCGAAGACCGAAATGCGATGAAGGTCGCCGCCGACGTCCACCACGAGGAAATCCTCACGTGCACCTGGGGGACGAGGGGAGTTCGGGTGGAAAGGTCATAAGGGGAGAGTTTTACTGAGTCCCTCCGTCTCCAGGCAGGTGGGAAAATCACACATCCCGCCCCTTTTATTCAAGTATCCTTCTTGTTTGTTCTGTTTCGCTTGCTTGAGCCCCCCCGCCGGAGTTACAGCCAGTGCCATGCCTGTTTCTGACCACCCCCAACGCCTACACAACGGGGATTTTTATAGGACTGTGTTTTTCCTTTTCGTAATCCTGTTTTGTCTCTTTTGGTAATTCCGTTTCGTCTCTTGTCGAACTCCTGTTTTATTCGTAAGCACGTTTTCTCCTAAGGACAACGAAAATACTGCGGCATCTACGCCAAATACCACCACAACAGCTACAGTTTAATTCGTATGTCTCACCCATCATCCCCCCCCTCCCTCGATTGTTCCGTGCCTCTCCGCCCGCTGCCGTGTCCAGAACAAGCGTAAGCGCTGCCGGAGCGTTAGCCCCCCAGGGACAGTGACGTCTTGCCGAGGTGGGGACGCTGATCCTCAAGTCTTGCCCTCTGGGACGACCCCCGCCAAGCAGCGGACGCCCGTCCTCACCGAAAATCCTCACTCCATCGGGGCTGGCACAGAGAAGACCGCCGCCGGCAAGGGCGGCGATAAGTGTGCCCGGGTGCAAATTTTCCACAAGCCTTCGACAGGGAGTTGTAGAGATACGACGCGAGAAGTGGGTTCTTGAGAGCTTTGTCTTACATCACCACCGCAGAGCGAGCGGTGGTTTGATGTCGGGGCGGTGTCACCTTGGCAAAAGGTCGTTGTTCATAGATGGTTGTTTTTGGGTCGATCTCTCTGAGAATGAAGTCACGGGGTGATTGTTTTTGGGTGAGCGCCCCAAAGGGAAATTCACCGCTGCTACGAGTACGTTTAGGCTGAAGTTTTAGGGCGGAAAACATATATATATACCACCGACAGAAAAATAAACGTCCGTTTAACCTATTAACGTTTTTGTTAAGCACATCTTTTGCCTGGACTACAGACGACAAATTGATGTGGCTCTCGCCGACAAGCGGTGGCGTCTTACCAGTCTCCGGGGCTCAAATCGCCGCCACACTTCGAATCCCAACGGCACGTCCGTAGAGCCACCTTCCGGCGACGATCTCGTCCCTCTTCAAGACTACCACCTCCAGTTTCGCCAACTAGTAAGGCGATGATAGGACGGACATCCCGGGGCTCCGTGCCCCCTCGCCCGTCTCCGTTAAGAAAAGCAATTTCTAAGATAGCCGTCGCAGCAGCTGGTGCGTGCGGGTGGGATGTTCCGGGTACAAACCCCTGAAGACGTTCGTCGTCGTGCACCCCTTGAAAGCCTTGACAGGGTGTAGAAATGTCACTGATTTTGCGACGATCAAGCGCGCCTGGCGTGATGGGGAACGTGGCTTGCCTCGTTGAGAGACCGTCGACGCCCGCCGCCTTTTGCTCGTCTGTGCTGTAGAATTTCAGCAGGGTCAGCGTCCCTCCGCATGCACACGCTGCCACCGTTTCCGATTTATCTTTCCGGCCTCGGCCCCCTTCTTCTTTTCTGTTCGCTTTCTGCGTGGTGAGTGATTGGCGTCATCGTTCCACGGCAGCAGTGATGATTACGGCAGAGCAAGCGAAAAGCAGCACGGATAGGTATTGCACGACGAGGGGGCCCCTTCAGGACGACCGAAAAAAAAACGTTTTAGAAACAAATTACTTGGAATTAGTATGACATGGGTGTTACTGTCCAGTGCGGTGCTACAGGCAACCGCTCCCGTTTTTTCGAGGTCGAAAAGCATGACGGTTCTTGCGTGTTTTAAAGGGCCGTTCAACATTGAAGTTGACCCAGCTTCGACAAAATACTCGTCGTTGAAATGCTATTACTGTAGCTTTAGTCGCAAACCCTGACCGTAACCCTAACCCTACCGACCGCCTGTATACGTAGGAAAACTATTGGCATGAAGGTGCCAAGAGGACTAGGATTTATTGTATTGCTACTGTAATATCACGCACAAATAGTGTGGACTATCGACCACTTCGTCGAAGCTGGACCAAGTAATAAGCCCTGCTGCTGCTGCTGCTCAAGGCGAAAAGCAGTGTCTTGAGCCTCGCTGCCCGGAATAATCGACAGAAACAGCAGACATGCTACAAGTAGATAAGTGTGCTCACCGTGTGGTAGGTACTGGGCCTCCAGACGGCGAACAACGCCAATTCCGATCCTGACTTGACGTGGTGGCCTCGAGGACCAGTCCCGAGAGAGCCCGACGCCAGTACCACCAACTGAATAGAAACATCCCTTCCCGCACTCTCCTCTCGCGCACGGTCGACGTCCGAAGGAGATTCGGGTTGCAGGAGCACGAGCTCCCAGGCAAGGACATCTTTAGCGAGCAGCAGGTGGTCTTCTCCGCTGGCTTTGTTTCAGAGCACATACAACAACAGAAGAGTAGAACTTACTTCAATCGTGCAGATTATGCTGCTTGTTCTTTACTACTACTGTTCATCATTCTGAAGCGATCGTGTCTGGTATTGCATGCAGGTCCAAGTGTGCTGCTGTACTGTAGTAGCTGCGCCCTGCCAATGGTATTGCGACTTCCAGGTAAGGTTTCCTATGATCTACGCGTGGAACTCTGGCGCGATTACGTCACGCAGACACCGTACATAATATTATATACATACGTACGTACGCATACAAGAGGACGAGCGAAACCAACAACAACGACAATATCCGCGTAATGATACGTACTCGAACATACATACCTGGTACGATACCAGGTAGTACGGTATGCAAGCGATTCCGACAAGTTTGCACCTGCGCTGGCCTGCGGGGAACAATCTATCACAGCAGTCTCGCCACAAGAAGAGACGTCAATCCTCCACGACGAGCAGCAACAACAACAACAGCTAGCTCGTGCTCGACGACAATAATTAGAGAATGTTAATGTTGTCTACGGGCACTATTGGACGAAAGCACACGCCAATGTCTAAATACAGCATTATGCATACGTCTCACATAATCGCGAAGATACCGGATCAACTTACCTCTGGGGATCGCAGCCAGGGCCAAGATCCGACCGTCGATCTTGGTTTGGTTCGCCAAATCCAAAGAAGGCTGACCTGTTTCGCTCCCTGCACCGGCTTCCACCCATACCTCAAAACGGACGATCCTTGCAATAGCCAACCAGCCACGTGCGGACTCCGCATCTTTGGGACCTACGGAAAGTCGCCCAGCGGCGGCGGCCGTGACGCCGCTCGCCTCGAGGATTGTCTGCATGGTTGCCGACGTCATTCTGGTCGTTGCTTTTACTTTATTTTATCGCTTTGCGTGTCTCGTATGCCGTTCGTCTATGCTGGATAACTTTTCACGCACAAGACGACGAAGCAAGCGGGCACAGATTTTTTTATGATTCTTCTCGTCGTGTCCAAGGGTGTACAGAAAACATATTTTGGACCCCCGTCTTGTTCAGTGTAGGTAGGTGCTTACACTACAGTAGTACGAGTACTGCTGTAGTGCATACGAGTGAGGTACCGGTGCAAATTTAGATAGGTTGTGTACCACCAGTAAGTACCAGATGGTATCGGTACAACCGTACAGTACAACGGCAATGTCAGTTGTGTACACAACGTATGATTCAAGATTGCAAACGTCCAAAATCTCGAGATCTACAGTATCATAGGGGATCTTGTCCCCTCCACGTCGTGCGTGTGCTTCAATGCTTCAATCTCCTGCATATCATATATCATACCTGGTACACGATATGACGTACCCACAGGCGACCTATCCATCTATCCACACGTACGTACGTACTCGCTTGCTGCTTGCAAACAATCGACAATATCGATAATCGACAATCGACCTCGATAAACCTGTCAAAGCCTCAAAGCCTCAGTCGTTTCAAAAAAATGGTTTTCATAAAGCTGGCAAGGCGTTATTCCGTCCTCTCCGCACTCCGCACTCTGGATTTTAGATCAATCCCGTTTTGCGTCCAGCGCGAGGAGAGAGCAGAGCGTCTGCATCCCAACTCCAAGCTTCAGCAAGGCACCGGTGCTCTGGTGGGAGGTTGCCCCGTCACCAACAACGAGGGAGATCGCATACAAGGCCACGAAAAAAGGGAGACCGGCGAGCGAGAAAGCAACGATACATAGGCATCGATTTCCGAGACACCGCCTGTTTCAGGAGACAGAGAGGGGGGGGAGGGAAGACCGGCCAAGCGGCGCGCTTCCAAGCAGGCACCTGACACGCAGATACGACTACGCTACTGCCCTGCGAGACGAATTTATCATTGCCTACATCGGCGAGGCTAGAAGCGGCGCCTTGCCCCACCTTCCCGTCTTCACTCATCGCGCTTGCAGCTTGATTTTGGAGAGAGATGGCGGCGATGGCGGTGGAGGCGGAGCCAAGCAGCAGCGCTAGTTCGACAAGCCCCACCACGACTGTCGCTACGACCGATACCTTATCCGATGGCAATGAGGGCGATTACTATCAGGTGAGACCAGTTCATAGATCGGAGATGCGGGTTGCTTTTGTTGTTCGTCAGGATGCCTCGTCAAAGTCGGCGGGGGGGGGTGGGGTGCTGGTGTCTGGAGGCGCTGGACGCGAAAGAAGCTTGCTTCAGCTGAAGAGACGGTTCAAAATGCGGCTTCTTTTGTGCTCGATACTCTAAAGTCAAGTTATTTTTATGTATACTGAAATGATAACCCCGCCGCGATGTTTCTTACCAGTACGTTCTCCCCTCGACCCTCGACACATCAACTACTCTCAGTTACGAGGTGTGTTCCTGGTACTACGAAATACTGCTGTCTGTTGTATGCTGTATCGGTATGTACTCGTGCACTCGGACTCGTACTTATATACGTACGGGTGTTGTGTTCTTTGATGCTGGTGTTATAGTAGTCTACTGCTGTACTTACGAACTGTTCATATCAATGGCAGGTATCCGTGAGCGAGTACTCGTCCATATCATAACTACAAACAGTACCAGGTACGAGGTTGTATATAGCAGGTATATATAATACGTAGCAGATACGAGCAGGTAATAACAGTACGGATAGCAACAGCAGTAAGCCAAAGGCTCGACGATAATCGACTCTCCCAGGGCACGAACTATTAATACTGCCGTAGCACCAACACATGCTGCCTGCTGTGCGCCATAATGGATCAACACCTGCCGACATCGCCGACGTGCCTCCGGCCTCCACACGTATTCACAGTTTCCCCGGCAGGCAAAGAAGTATGCGCCGGTCGGCATAGTTACGTACGAGGGTATGTATCATCGCATCATCGCACGTTGTGTTTCCGCATTTTATTCGTAAACTTCGTTGCGTAATTCCAATTTCCCATTTCCAATTTCCAATTTCCGATTTTCAAGTCGTGCTCGACCCGTTTGACGATTTTGTTTTCCCTGTGGTGTTCCTTTTCCCGTCTCTTGAACAACCGCACCCGCCTGTTTTGGGGTTGGAAATAGAGCGGGATTACTGCTGCTGTGGTCATTTTCAGCTTTTTCGCTGTTTCATCTTTCAAGCTTTAACAGAAAGCCACCGATCGGAAATCGGAACTGCTGTACCTACTGGCTGTGGACGTGTAAGGAGTAGAAGGACCGTTTGGTATTCACATTTATGCTTCAACCCTCCTTACATGTTCGTCCTTACTGGTACTGTAGTATGTACTACTCTAGTGAGGACCTGTTGCAGTATCCGAAGTGTGTACTCGTACAGCAGTACGCAACACATCAAACTGCAAGCTTCAAGTTGACGCGACTTGCACTACTATGCTTCGTCGGTATCTGGAGGTGCTCAACTTCTGCGTTGGGACTCGCCGGAGGGTGGTTGCAACGTAGAAGGTTGCAAACCTCGGACAGATCATCTACATATAGATAATCGATTCCCACCTCATCATGATCTAGATCTTTCAGGGCGGATATATTCATGATCTGTACGATCTGTATGATCTAGCCCATTGTCGGGTTGGAACCATTATTCTCTGCATGATCTAGGACGTGTTTCCTGGTATGGATCTGTATCGTATACAGATCCTGCACGGTACCTCAGAACGGCAGATTAGGACCTAGATGATCTATCTGTAGATTATCTATCTGTAGATGATCTATTTTGTAGAGTATCTGTCAAAAGTGTGCAACGTTGCAGCCGATCGGTCGGCAAAGGCGACCGATCGATTTGATTGATCAACTAATCAACTTAAAAAAAGCCAATTTGACGGTCTACCCGTACTTTCGAGCAGTCAAGGCCTCTTTAGACTATTACATAATGTACTATTTTTGGTGTGCGGAGTTCCGTAACGGCTCTCCGTCAAGGCTTGACGTTGACGGCTTTTCGTGAAGAGTGAAGAGGCAAGAGTGCCGTTAACCGGCATGTTTGCTTCAAGCTACGTGTATAGCGTCTACTTCCGAAACACGCAGCACCGGTATTTTATGGTGTGTTACCCGTGGTACGGAAATACAGTAATCGTTTGATACTCATATCAGAGTCGAAACGGGGATTATATTCCCGGGCCGGAGTGGTACGTATTATCTGGTAGTCCCGATATGTTTTTGAGCGCGAGGGGGGTTGCATATTTGTGTACATACAAGTACAGATGTAAGGTTTAAACCTATTGCTGTGTTGTACGAGTGGGATATGATCTCTTTTCGTACGTATGGTTTCATAAACACGGCTCGTAAGTCTAATAGCATGGCAGCGGGCTGCTGCTGTAGTTCGGTATTTTGAGTTTGAGCGTATTAACACACGCGAAATGATTTAAACTCGTTTCTTCAACAATATACTTATTACAGAACTAATTCGTACCTGGTTCAGATATATGGGATACCAGCTACCAGGTATGCAGGAGCGTAAGATATGCACAACAGTGGTACAGATCTACCAGGGTAGACGGAGCGAGTCACACCGAGGTCTGCTTATCTACTTACCCCTGGAGCATCCACAATATATGCATGTCTACCTTTTGTGACACTGCTTGTGGCGGCAGTTTCTTCAATCTTGAAGCTTGAAGCGCTCGAGGGTGCGTCCGTCCACCTCCACGTCCGGTACTGTACTTGCTTCGAACAGCAGCACTACTATCAATAGGAGTTGAGATATATACACCAGTAGCACGAAGCAGCCTCTAGTCTAGCACGTAGGCCTACTGGTGCTGTATACGTACACTCATCAAGCAATCGCGACGGTCACCGGCTTGCCGACCAAGCTTTTTGAAACCGCCAACCCTGTATGGATACCAGGCCCCCTTTCCCTTGATACTAGCGCCTCATTACTCATTTTACACGAGTTCAAGGTCACACCCAAGGTCTGTAATTCCGTTCCGTATACGTACGTAGACCCGAGGTATCGACCGACCTGGGTGTGTACTCCACACCACACCACACAATATATAAATTACCTGCTTGGGGCGTCCGCCTCACATTGGCGTCGGTGGCAGGATTTTCTATAAGTTCCTTTATTCGGTACAGCTATTAGTAGTATTTGGACACACTAAACGGGGGACCATAGGAGATGAAGCTACGGTTCACACAGAAACTTACATATATTTCCCTTTTTTTTACTACCAATATTTGGTCCTATTTACTAGTGTTTACTATGGTCCCCCGTAATAGTAATGTATTTGTATGGGTTTCATCGATCACGACGGAGGCGTTTCAAACAACCGCGGTGATCACCGTCTCTCCTCCTTGGTCTTTCGTCTCTCCGGGAGCCGTCTCTGGTGGCGACGGACTCGTTCCCCACCAGTGCTCGTTACTACGTATCCGTACGTACAGCACCGCGTATATACAGCGGTACGTACGTAGAATCACGCACATGAGCAAGTAGACACTACGTAGCCTTACCCTTAGTCTCAACGTCAAACTTTTATCACCAACCTTAAAGAGAGCAGTCCAACACACCAGTGGGAATGCATGGCCTCCTTTTTTCTGCTTTTTTGTTGGTGTTGCGACAGGAGCCCTTTTTCTCTGGCTGTTTCCTATTGGTCTATAACTCCGCCGCCAACAACCTTGACCCTCTTTAGGCGTGCGGCTTATTAGAACTGCAGTCCTCTTGTGGAGTTAAATCACTTGGAATTAGAGTCAGATTAAGGTGTACAGTATAAACACTGCACTATTGCGGGGGACCGTAGTAAATAGGACCAAATACGAAGTGTTAGTAAAGATAGGGAAATATATATATAGCACTCTGTTCCAAAATATAAGCACTCTGTTCCAAAATGTAAGCACTCTGTTCCAAAATATAAGCACTCTGTTCCAAAATATAAGCACTCTGTTCCAAAATATAAGCACTCTGTTCCAAAATGTAAGCACTCTGTTCCAAAATATAAGCACTCTGTTCCAAAATATAAGCACTCTGTTCCAAAATATAAGCACTCTGTTCCAAAATGTAAGCACTCTGTTCCAAAATATAAGCACTCTGTTCCAAAATATAAGCACTCTGTTCCAAAATATAAGCACTCTGTTCCAAAATGTAAGCACTCTGTTCCGAAATATAAGCAACCTGTTCCAAAAAATAAGCACTGATTTTATTGAATATTAATGTATGAAATATGCTTATATTTCGGTACATAGTGGTTTTTGTCTGTATCGAAGGTCCCTATTTAATAGGAACATTTTTTGGTAGTAAAAATAGTGAAATGTATTGGTTTTTGTACCGTAGGTCCTATTTACTAGTATTTACTATGCCCCCCCCGTAATAACAAATGGGTAAACAGAAAAAAACGAGACACTACGTATGACATATTGTGTGCACTACTTCGGAACTTCTCCCTTAACCCCCCCCCCCCCCCCCCTCCCGTTGTGGCTGTGAAACAGATCGCGATGCTGATTGAGCACCTGAAGGCGGACGACCTTAGCCTCAGGGTGACGGCAACGCAAAGCCTGCCGGCGATCGCGGATGCCTTGGGCCCGGAGCGCGTGAGGGCGGAGCTCGTGCCTTTCATTCACGACTCCACGGACGACGAGGATGAGGTGAGACGGCCGTGTTGCTGCTGCTGGTTGTACTGGCGGTGGTGGTGGTGGTGGTGGTGATGGTGGTGATCATGGTGGTGGTGATGGTAGTGCTGGTACTGGTAATGCTCTTGTGCTGCTGCTGTTACTGGTGGTGGCGGTGGTGTTGGTGGTGTTGGTGGTGGTCTTGCTGTTGCTGCTGCTACTACTGGTGCTTGTGCCGGTGGTGGTGGTGATGTTGATGGTGGTGGTTGGGTGGTTGTGGTGGTGCTGCTGCCATTGCTGTCGGTGTTATTGTTGTTGTCGTTGTCGTTGCTGTGGTTTCCCGGTTGCTGTGGTTTCCCTGTGCGGTTGCTGTCGCTGCTGCTGCTGCTACTGCCATCGCCGCTGCCGCCGCTGTTCATGAACGCTCTGTGTGCGTGGCGCCCGAAAACATCGACACCTTGTGCCGATACATCTCGTCTTGCCTTGGAGGCGGCAGAGGGTTCTGAAGCGGACATGTCCAGCAGTGTGGATGTAGTGTGTGGATGTAGCACGTCGCGTTTCCACGACGTGGCGTTACATTGCGGCGGGACCGGCGCGCGCTGCCATCGCTGATTGGTTAGAGGTTGGACCGCTTTAGCTCCAGTCAATGGCTATCATATATATATTTTTTTTTTTTTTTGTTTTGATGTTTCCGCATCCGTCTCTACTACCAATACTAGCAATATTCTCGCGAACGTTTAACCTTTTATTTTGCTTCGGATCAAGTACAACGCATGTACACACGTGCGTAGATGCACTTTGTCTTCGCTCTTTAGTTGCCTCTTGTGTATTTCTTCATTTTTATTCTTCGGGCTTGGCGCGATCAAAACGGCCAAACTATCAAAACGAAAAAAAAACGAAGCAGGAGAGTAAGATGTGCTCCGAATTTTTATCATCGCCGTCGCCGCTAACCTCGCAGCCCATCTGACCGACTGTCCGTCTTCTCGCCTCCCCGCCCGTCCCTGAAGGTGTTGCTGTGTATGGCGGAGCAAATGGGCAAGCTTACAGCGCACGTAGGGGGGAATCAGTACGCGCACGAGTTGCTGGTCCCGTTAGAGCAGCTGGCAGCGGTGGAAGAGAGCACGGTGAGCGTCGTCGTCGTCGTCGTCGCTGCCGCGTGATGTTGGGTCTCTATTTTAGTAGTCGTTTTATGCGACTGCGCCGATGTCCTCGCTCCCCCCCCCCCCCCCCCCCCCCCTTCTCCCGCCGCCTTGCAAGGTAGTGAACCCCCCCCCTATCCTCTATAAGGTGCCTCGCAGCGTCTGGTGCTTGGTGCAAGCAATGTCTTCTTGGTCGGTAAAAACTTGACGTGGTCCGTCACGGCATTGTAGGTATGCGAGGGTCTATGGTCATACGACTACGCATGGCAATTAAGTACCCCCCCCCCCCACCCTCCCCCCCCCTAGCTTAAATATTTTATATATTTATAGGTTGGCTGGCGTCGCGTTGGCCAAACGACGTGCTAAAAACACTGGCTCTCATCTGCTGAGCTCCGACAACCAGGGTACCGTTTTTTTTTTGTCTTGGCCGGTCACCCATACTGGCCGGCTTGTTTGATCATTTAGTGCGCCCGGGTTTGATAACTCTCATCTTCCGCGCAACAAGGGAATTTATCATATCACGTAGTGTATATTGCAAGGCATCCACAAGGCAGAATCGTAGTGTATACCATATGCCTGTCTTCTGGAAATGGCCACCACAGAAATTAAATCAATTCAGTGGAGGCTGTTACGTCCATATGCAGTCTCGCCTCACAGGCGCTTCTTAGCAGGATTGCAGCTCACCCTTCATGCGACTCGCCTCCTCAATAGCCTCGAGGCGGCGCGTTTCGCGGCTTGAGTGCAAGCAATGTCTGCCTCGGTTGGCTGAAAAAACCCAACGAAGCTCCGGTGTTCCCGCGGCTGATATGGGCGGCATTCGTATGGGTGCTGTGGGGGTGCGAGGTGTTTATGGTCATACGACTACGGGCCCGTGCACTTGATATGAGTGCCGCTGTCCATATGCAGTTCGCTCACAGGCGTTCTTAGCAGATTGCAGCTCACCCTTGCCATGCGACTCGGCTCCCAATAGCCTCAGCGGCGCGTTCGCGGCTTGGTGCAAGCAATGTCTGCCTCGGTTGGCTGAAAAACTCCAACGAAGCTCCGGTGTTCCCGCGGCTGATATGGGCGGCATTCGTATGGGTGCTGTGGGGGTGCGAGGTGTTTATGGTCATACGACTACGGGCCCGTGCACTTGATATGAGTGCCGCCCCCCCCCCCCCCCACCCCTTGTTTTTCCTGATATATGAGTTACTCGTTGTAGCATGAAGTAATGGTAAACCTTGTTGGGTTTCTGTGTACGGCGGCGTTTTGGCGCACCACGCGTGCTTGGAGATGCCGCCGGCCGGTCGGTCGGTGCGTGCGTACCGTCGTCTCTGTTTTGTGGTGTATCCCTCGAGGAGTTGCCGTCACACTGTATAGCCGTTGTCGTTGCCCCCCCCCCCGCTAACCACCCACTGCCCACCGCCCATCGCCGCACTCCCATCCCCCCACCCTTCCATCCTCCCCCATCCCCCCACACCCATCTCCACACTCCCATCCCTCACCCCCATCCCTCACCCCCATCCTCCACCCCCCACCCGTCGTTGTCTCAGTTGCTCTAATCACCGACGTGTATCCCCCCCTCCCTCCCAGCCCCGCATGTCCACACACCCCCCTCAATGTAATATATGGGAAAAAGTATTGAGCGCCCTAATGTTGTAGGTGTCCTTATTAGGAGTATGAACGGTTCTCCGTCTCCAAAGTGGCGCGTGGTCAATAGCCAAAAATTACTGACCCCCCCCCCCCGCCCCCCCCCCCCCCCCCCCCAATGAAGGTTCGAGATAAGGCGCTGGAGTCTATTCAGACGATAGCGCGTTGCCTCTCCCCCGAGCAGCTGTCGCAGCACCTGGTGCCCCTCCTGTCTAGGCTGACGCTGAAGGAGTGGTTCACGGCGAGGATGTCGGCGTGCTGCCTCATGGCCCCGGCGTATGCCCTGCTGTCTGGGACGGACGGCGTTGGGTCGGAGGGGCGGGCGGAGGTGCGGCAGCTGTTCAAGAAGCTTTGCAGGGATGATACTCCGATGGTCAGAAGGTGATTGGAAGAGGGAGACCTATGTACTGGCATACATATACGAAATCTCGATCTCACAGCTGTTGTTTTTTATTTGTTTTGAAAATGTATATATACCAGGTATATACACGAAGTATATATATATTTATTTTTTCCATCCCATTTATTGTCTTCGCCCTTCTTTTCTCTCTCCTTCCTATTAATAGTCGTAACTCAGATCCGGGGTCACAAAGTAGGCTCTTCTCACTCCTCCCCCACTATATACCTGGTATGCACAATAATACAGTAATATCAATCAGAAGTACTGTAAATATCATATGGTGTGAAAAGATGGGGGAAGCATGTTTTTTCGGGTCCATCGTTGGTTCGGATTATTACCCTTCTTACAACATATGCCCACCCCGGTACTAGTGCTTGGGGGAGGGGGTGGGAGGGGGGGGGGGGGGGGGGGGGTACTCATGTTGTGAACGGCCGTAGTCATATGACCATAGACCCTCGCATCCCTACAATGCCGGGACGGAGCGCGTTGGGTTTTCACCAACCAGGGGGGGGTGGTTGAGTGGGAGGAGGGTTTCATCGGTGCGATGAGTGTGTATAGGTGTACAGCAGTAGTATTCGCTGCGCTGGGGTTGTTTTTGGTTTTGGTGTTGGTTTTGGTGTTGGTTTTGGTGTTGGTTTTGATGTTTTTGGTGTTGGTTTTGGATTTGGTTTGAATTTGGTGCTGGTTTTGATTATGTTGGTATGGAACACAGTGACCCTCAAACATAGCGTCGAATAACTGATGAACCCCCTCCTGAGAATCCTTCCCCCCCCAGAAATTAAATCAATTCATTGGAAGCTGTCGTCCTTATGCAAGTCCGCCTCAGAGGTGGTTCTTAGCAGGATGCAGCTCGCCCGCCATGCGACTCGCCCAATACCTCACGGCGGTTCGCGCTTGGTGCAAGCAATGTCTGCCTGGTTGGTGAAAACCCAACGTGCTCCGTCCCGGCATTGTAGGGGTGCGAGGGTCTATGGTCATACGACTACGGCCGTGCACGACATGAGTACCCCCCCCCCCCCCCTCTCTGTTCCTGTGCCTCGCATTACCGTTGGTGAACCACTGTCTACTGTAATGTCTACTGTCTACTGCGCAGGGTTGCGGCACACAACTTAGGGCTGCTGTCGAAGGAGATGGAGACGGAGTTCGTGATGCAAGACATGCTCGAGATTTTCGTCGGTGGGTGCCTATATAATTCTGTGTGTATTTACCAGGTACGTACGTAGAACGTAGGATATACGACACACGGCGCGGACACCCTGCGATTCCAGCATGAAGGGAAGGTTGAAGGATGGGTAAGAATATTGCCGCACAGTAACCCCTTTGCTCGGGATTTTTGTCGATAGGCCTATAGATGGTGATGGCGCGCCCGTTGCCTTTTCGCACTCGCGCGCGCTGACATTTTTTTCTCTCATGTGTTTTGTTGTTTGTGCGCCCCGGACGCCTTCTGCTGCTTTGCACGCAATCACACGCGTTGGTGTTTTGTTTTTTGTTTCTGGTTTTGGTTGTTGTCTTTTGTTTCTTGTTCCTTCTTTCTGATTTTGTGTCTGATGACGTGTTCTGTATTTGTGTTGTTGTGTTTTTGCGTTTAGTTGTTGTTTGTTTTTTGTTTATGTTGTTTGTTTGTTGTTGTTTGTTGTTTGTTGTTTGCTTTTTGTTGTTGTTTGTTGTTTGTTTGTTTGTTGTTGTTTGTTTTTCGTTTTTGTTGTTGGTTGTTTTGTGGTTTTTTATTTTATTTTATTTTTTTGTTGTGGTTTTGTTGATTGTTTCTGAGTTTGTTTATTCCTTTTTTTCTGTTATGTTTTGCTTTGTGTTTTTGCGTTTTCCCGCAGGGCTGGCGGAGGACGACCAGGACTCGGTGCGGTTGCAAACTATCGACAACTGCTCCGCCCTCGCACAAGTCCTCCCGGTGGAGGACCAGACGAAACACATCCTGCCCGTCGTTCTAGAAACCGCCAAAGACACGTGAGCAGCAAACCGTCGAGGCGTTTCTGTGTGCAGATTAGGCGGGGATCGGGGCTCTTTGTCCCCCCTCCCCTGCTCCCCCCCACCTTGTGTGCTCTGGCGACGACGTGAAACTGTCGAATAATGGTGGGCTATTATATCATTGCATGGGGAGCGTAACTTATAGGCCACCTGACTCACCAAAAATTCCGTATATATACGAGTATAACACGGAAAATTGCACGCCCTTGGGATGCTGAATTTCCTATTTGACTATTTTCTGCCCAAGAAGGGAGGTGCATAAAACCATAATATACCTTGTCGGGATGTCTCGACAGACGCACCGCTTTGTGTGTTTGCTCCCTTGTTACAGTTTCAAAAGGAATAAGGCATGATATGATCTTCTCGAGAGTGTGATGTTTTACTGCTACTGTTAGTATTAACAACAGTATCACCCCGTGTGTTACGCGGTATATAGATCAATCAACCAATCGATTGAATCAATCATTCAACCAATCAACCAACTTTTAATAACCAACCAACTGACTCCAACCAACTATTAACAACCAACCAACTAATTGATCGAAGGTCGTGGAGAGTGCGATGGAGCGCCGCCAATAAGTTCCACGAGCTGTGCGCAGCCTTGGGGAGCGATGCTACCGCTCATAGCAACGAGCCAATGTGCGGCGCTTACGAGAGCCTTCTTCAGGACTCGGAGCCGGAGGCGAGTCGATAGGCGATAGGGCAGCATGGGGTAGTAGTAGTGGTAGTAGTAGT
>MEHQ01000031.1:481688-528515 GCA_008828725.1 Saccharina japonica | reverse complement strand
GATATAACGCAACCATGGTGGTACAGCGGTGGGTATCCCGAAACAAAAAGACGCAAAATCTTGCGTAAGGGTTGTCAATAAGTTGGGTATGATAGCCACTCGCGTGCAAGAGTGGCCCCGAATTCGCAGACCCTGCGAGAGCTCCTCCTATCGTCAGGAGGTGTCTCAGTTGTGTCAGTGGGGCACGTTGGGGACTGTTTCTGGCGTAGATGGAGTTCCTTCGCGAGGAGGCATCTTTTTTTTCGTCGGCGGGGCACGTGGGTCTGGTATCAGCGGTACATAGCACTGCCGCGGTAGTCTGTTCTGCTACTACTACTACTACTACTGCGCCGCAGCTGAAGGGTGCCGGCGCATTGCTTGCCTTCGTCATCGAGGTTCCCTGTTGGAGCTGTCTCTTGCTGGGAATAAGGTTGGTTATGCTTGGTTTGGTCCAATACTGTGCCGCGTGTATCTATGGCGTCATTAGCTATGAATTGCTTGGTATCGGTGTGTATAACAAGCAGTCTCTTGCTTCGAATAGGGTCGGTTGTGTTTGGTATGGTGCGATGCTGTGACGCGCATCCACCGGGCCATATGCACGAACGGCTTGCCACATTGGTGTGTGTAGAGTACGGATACATAGTCGTACGCAGCAGAGGCGGGGGGTTGGATATGACATCTAGAGGGTGGGTTGATGGGAGGACGGGAGGGGTAGAAGTTTATCGTGCCTATATTTTAGGTTATCTGTTGGAGCCGTCTCTTGCCGCGATTAGGCTCGGCTATGTTTGGTCCGATGCTATGACGCGTATATCCACGGCGTCATATCTATGAACTGCCCGACATCGGTGTTTTCAGCAATCATTATCTTGCTGTGAATAGGGTTGGTTGTGTTTGGTTTGGTGCGATGCCATGACGCATATCCACCGGGCCATATGCACGAACGGCTTGATACATTGGTGTGTGCAGAGTACGGAGACATAGTCGTAAGCGGCAGAGGCGGGGGGGTGCTTAAGGTAACCATATTAGAAGGCCGGTGGCGAGGGAGGAAGGGGGGGGGGGAAGTGGCAGTAGGAGGGGTTATGTATCCCTTTAGTTCAAGCACCTTGGTCGGGCCAAACAGCCAATGGGTCGGCGGTGGTTAAGGAGATATATGCATGGTGTAGTCTAGTAGGAAGTAGGAGGAGCGCAGTAGGAAGAGGAACGACATGCCCCTTTAGTTTAAGCTCCTCGGCCGGACCAAACCACTAATGGGTCAGTCAACGATTTTGTCATGTAGTCTATGGTGGCACAGCAGTCTACTGTCGAAAAGGGGCTGTGTTCTCTTTCAGCATTCAAGCAACTGTGACGTACTTTTTTGTTGTAGCCAAGCTCGGAGCGTTAGCAGTCCTACTTGATGTCCCAGTTATTACAGCTTGCGTGGTAGTTTGCGACTACCCCCCAGGTAGCTTGCGGGACAATTTTGCGATTTTGATACTAGCCCCCTGGCAGTTTGCGGGGTAATTTTTCTACGTAGCTTGCGGGGAAGTTTTGCTATTAATACTAGTTATCAGGTAGCTTACGGGGCAATTTTGCTACTAGCCCCCAGGTAGCTTGCGGGGAATTTTTGCTACTGGCCCCCAGTTAGCTTGCGTGACAGTTGTGTGACTAGCCCCCAGATAGCTTGCGTGGAAGTTTTGTTGTTACGAGCCTCCAGGTAGCTTGCGTAGCAATGACGTGACTGTGACTGTGTTTGTTTTGTTATTTTTCCCGCAGTCTTCGCTTGGCACGAGTGTCGCGCGAAACCTATTATTAAAACAACCTACCTACCTGGGGTATGTACTATATGTGTACATGTAGTTTTATATTAGTATCTGCGGTTTGGTCACCGCAACACACCGTGTAAAGGGGCACGCAAGTTCACTACTTACCGCACAAATCTTATGAGGTGCTTAGCGCGCACAATCATGAGGTAGGTGCATTAAATGGTTTCCCTGCTACTCGTAAGAGTTAGTTACCTTTTTTATCGTTGGGTGTGAGGTTGTTTAGCGCACGCTCGCAGAGGTAGATCCCGTGTTACGAAAGTGCGCGGGGTGTTTTTTTGCCGGCAGGAGGTTGTTGTGTCGGGCCGTTGCGTTGCGGTTGCGAGTGATACGTGCCACTCGGCTTACAAAGCCGAGTGTCATTGTGGCGTGTGTAGTAGTAGTAGTAGTAGTAGTAGTAGTAGTAGTAGTAGTAGTAGTAGTAGTAGTAGTAGTAGTGGCTAATATTGCCATAATATTATATCGAGCTCTTCTCAACCCGGCACATGCCATCATCTTGATTGGTGTGTTTCGTTTGTGGTCAGCTTGCAAAGCCGGGTGTCACTGTCATGTTTGCAGGAGTAGCATATTGCCTTCATTGCACGCCGACTTGTTCAGCCGCTATACTTGTTCTTCATAAATAGTTTTTTTTGTGGCGATCGACGAACGAGGTGAAGGTAATATGCCCGACTAGATGTATCTATTGTCAATGCAACGGGGAATCGCAAAGAACGAGGTGTGGTGGTCGAAGTGTCTTATCTTCGGAGTGGTGCCAGATACTGCACGCTAATTAATAGGTCGGCCCGATAGTATTGCAGGATATATTCCTAATTTAAGTGGGAACCGACTTGCGCGGTATTAATCGTCGTAACTCAGATCCGGGGTCACAAAGTAGGCTCTTCTCCCTCCTCCCCCACTACGGTTCGTGCCTTGCATTTTTGATCGCGAGAATACTTCAGCTCTTTCTTCCCTTGTCGAATCGCGTCGAATCGCGCCTACCCACGCTGCTAGGCGCTCTCAGCAGCATGGTCGTAAATATAGGGACTTTCAGATGGTCACAAATATGCACAAGTCTACCTTATATTTACGGCCAGTCTGTAGTCACAGACGGCCTGAAGGGAGTGCGACGAGGTAGGAGACAAACAGCACATCACACAGGTGGCGCCAAAACAAGCTGAAACTTGGTGAAGGCGGGTGACTTGACGAGCGATGGCCAAGGTCTCGGGGGTGTGGCGTCCGAGGGTGTTCGCCGGGTATCGTTTGTGGACAGAAAAATCACAGGTTCCGGGTTTTTGAGTCCAAGCGGAGGCTCGGGGTTTTTGAGTGCAAGCGGACACACACACTTCTCGAATATCCACACACTTCTCGAATACCCGCGCGTGGGAAGCCTTTAGAAGCTTGGTTTCAAAAGGAATAATAGCTTAGGAATTATATTGAAACAATAATATATCGAGCTGATAACTCTTAACCCTGCATATGCCGTCATGCTGATCGTTGCATAGTTCATGAAGGCAGACACAACGTAGCGTGGTGGGAAAAATGTAATTTTCTTGGCGTCGTGTTACTGGAAAGAGACCGGTAACCAAATGTGTCACGGGGCGACAGCTTTAGGCGTGTGACGGACGACCGTGCCTAGACTTGATTTACTATAGTTTTCGTGTGGGGTCAACACCTTCCCACCGTGGCCCCTAAGCCCTGTAGAGCAACTGAACGTGAAGCTTGGCACGCAGCGAGCAAAGCAAAGGGGGGGCGTGGGGGTCAACGGAAGCTGCGCACCTTTTTAGCAAAGGCGATAAAAAGTTTCCTAAAACAAATCGATCTCGGCACAGGTCTGGAGTCAGTAGTATTCGCATTTCGTCCGGCAGGATATTTCCGGGAAATTTACAGGTCGCTAATAGTGTGGTCAGGTTTGGGGGTAGGGCTAGGGGTTCTACGCCCGTACCTTGATCCATCATGATACCGGATGATCTGTTTTAGTCCTCGCTGCAGTGCAGTTTTTTCGGAACCCCCCGCCCCCCCCCATCCCTCCAAAATGCAACGAAATAAGTTGGTGGCGAGCACACGCAGGTAGCAAAATATAGAGTGTGTTAGGATTTTCCCAGCAGGTCATCCATGTCGCATGCAGCCTCTACATATCAGTGGGAAACCCGCTAGAATGTGCCACGGGATTAGCCCAGACACCACAGGCCTGACAGATGTTCAGCAAAAATCTGCGAAAACATGAAAAAAAAATTGGCAACATTTCGATTCTGTTTGGCTACGAGTACTGCATGGATGATTGCCTGGCGAGGGATACGCGTAGATAGATGCCAGGGTACACGAAAAGACAAGAGGTCGGCACCACCTTTATTTCGCACCAGGCAGGGATTGGAGCCTCTTTGGACCCGGGGTCAGACAGACAGACAGGTTTTGAGTTTCCGATATAGATTAATCCTAGGCAAACCTAGAGGATTTTTAATTTCGGGATGGTGGCGAGTGTGGCCCCGCTTTCTCATGGTTTTGTTTGCCTCTGGTGGATGCGTGAGTGCGTGCGTGAACCAAACGGACGAGAATGGGCGAAAAACCGACATAAATCGAAACGCCGCGTCCGAGAAAAAAGAAAATAAAAAAAAGGGTCACATTTTACTGCTCGTTACTTGTCGGGGAAGGGGGGTGGCGGGAGGGGTGCTTCCGACTTGACCAATCAGAAAGCGGGTTAAAATTATCCCCTAAAATCGCAATCAATGCTTGAGCTCTCCTATCAATTGCTCGGCTTCAACGTGAAAAAACCCCGTTAAACGTGAGATTTCCAAGTGCCTCCCCGTGACACACGCGTACATGTGTACAAGCGGGCAAAAAAACACATACTCGTATGTACCGCCCTGGTTTGGAAAGCGCTTTGGGTAAGAAACACCAACACCAACGCGTCTTCGAATCTCAACAAGCCTAAGCCATGCCACACTAAAACAAAGAACGGTGTCCTTCGAGGGTCCAAGGGAGTTTTTTTTTACACCCAAGACAAACAAAGACAACTCTGGCTCTGTAAACTACACCGTTTTCGCCTGTCGCGCTCTCAAAACAAGAGCCGCCAGTCACTTGCTGCGCTCGGTTTCCTCCTCCTCCTATTCCACACCAAAAGTCAAGAGCTACGTACTGGGGAAAAAACAAAACAAAAAAAACGGTTCAACGATGGACCGCGTCGCATTTTTAGCACATGGACGTATGTACGGTTGACCGTCGGATCGATCGCGTTACATGTAGCGCCTGGCCGTACATATGGACGCTCGCTGCCCCCTCCCCCCGCACGGAAAAAAACTACGGTTCATTGACGGATTAGCGTCACTACTAGGAGGGTTATTCATAATAGTCCACCATCAGTCCCCTCGTCCTCCGCCGCCGAGACAAGAAAACAAAAAAAAACGGAACGTCAAGCTTCCAAGAAACAGCGGGTGTGACCACGCGATCGCGCCACAACAGCAAGAACACAGCCGAGGAGGTGCACACAGGCGCAAGCAATGTCTGCCTGGTCGGTGAAAACCCGACGTGCTCCGTCCCGGCATTTTTAGGGACATTCGAAGGGTCTATGGTCATACGACTACGGCCATGCATGACACGAGTACCCCCCCCCTCCCCCCCTCTCGCTCCCCCTCCACCCTCTCTCTCCCCAACCAGGATACCTTTTGTTTCTCTAGGCGATCACCATGCCTGGCGGTCGAGTTAGATTATTTGTGCAGGGTGGAGAACCACGAGGGGAATGGTCGTATCTACGTACTGCGTATATCGTAAGGCACCGATGAGGCAGTTACATATACATAGCGTATGA
Organism: Saccharina japonica; assembly: GCA_008828725.1. Taxonomy (NCBI): domain Eukaryota; class Phaeophyceae; order Laminariales; family Laminariaceae; genus Saccharina; species Saccharina japonica. The sequence continues at coordinate 522,956 of MEHQ01000031.1, read as the reverse complement.
ATATATATAACCCATTGCTGTCCCTGGACGTCGCCGCACGAGAGAACAAATCATTTCATTTTCGAAGCTGTCATCAATACGCAAGCCAGTCCGTCGCCTCACAAGCGGTTCTTAGCAGAGGATACAGCTCGCCCGTCATGCGACTCGCCAACCACCTCCCGGCGCTTCGCGCTTGGTGCAAGCAAATATCTGTCTGGTCGTTGAAAACCCGACGTTGATCCGTCCCGATCTAGTAGGGATGCGAGGGTGTATGGTCATACCAACTACGGCCATGCATGACATGAGTACGCCTCCCCCCCATCTCTCTATATCTATTCCTTCCTCAGGCCGAGCTGATGAGTGTGTTGTGGAGCGAGAAGAGGAGGATGTCCATTGCGCCGCAGGCGCGGAGTTCGTCCATTATGCGGCTCGACCCCTTCTTCAAGATGAGAGACTGCACCGCCACCCATTCGTCCAAGTCGAGCTGGGACACGGTGGGCGACCGCTGGCCGGGAGCCACCTGTCGCAGCAAAAGCAAGCACAACAAGCAGAAGTAGCACAATGCGGGGCACGCACAAATACGATACGGTGCACCCGGTATTTTTTAGTATGGAAATGACCGAAAACAAAAACAAACCCATCTCAACCATAATAGACTATACTACCAGGTATAAAATCGATATGTATAGACTATTAATAACACAAAAATGCCCGAATGTTTTTTCCGAAACGGTCAAGGGTATTGGGGACATAGGGTGAGGCTTGCAGTATAGGGTCAGGAACAGAATTACGGCGTTTTTTTTTCTACTGCAACCGTTCTCGTAATAAATATGCTGGAACCACACACTGACCGCACATGCTTTCCTTGGCTTCCGCATGTTACCCTATAGTAGATGTTGCTGTACATGCCTCGCATACTAGGCCGCCTACGTATGTTTGCATGTTTTGATCCGTATGCTATCGTACATGTTTCTGTACATGCCTTGCATACGTACGCCAAGTTTTTTTTTTTTTTTTTTTCCGCTTCTATCGCCCCGGTGGTCTAGTGGTTACCTTCGAATACTACTATTAATATTACGGGAGGCCATAGTTAGCAGGACCCATCCGGTACACAAAAACCTATATATTCCAGTATTTTTAGTAAGCATATTTGGTCCTGCAATAGCTTTGAGGTCGAGGGTTTTCGAGTCTCCGTATATACGTATATACTGAGTTTTTTTTTTATTGATTATCTAATGACCCCCCCCGACCGTCGAGAGCGCTAATTGTAGCGTGGGTAAGGCACAATAAGACGCGAGTCGACGAGGGAAGAAAGTGCTGAAACATTTCTCGTGAAAAAAAAGGCCAGGCACGCACCGCAGTGGGGATGAGGGGGGCAGAAGAGCCTACTTAGTGACCCCGGGGTCTGAGTCATGACTTTAGGAGCAAGAAAGGGCAAAAAGGAGTGAGCATGAATGGGGGGGGGGGGGGGGGGGATAGACAAAACAAATGCCATCCTATATATGAATACGTGTTTCTGTACATGCCTTGCACAAGGTGCGCGGAGTGTCAACGATTGGAGGGGGCAGAACGTGCTTCCAGCCGCTGAACGCGTCTGCCAACATTTTCCGCCCTGGTGAACAGGGAGAAAAGGCACTCTAGGCGAAGCGACACAAGGCGGAAAACAGAGAAGAGAGGGCGCGGACGGGGAAAAAAAAGAAAAAAAAGTACTCTAATTTTTATTTTTGCTCTCGTCGTGTGTGTTTTGTTTTTTGCCCACACGAGGAAAGAAGAGGATTAATCGAGAAACGGAACCTTCCGAGAATATTCCGTGGTTTGTTCGTAAAAGAGAATGAGGCGTGTTGGTTCTATTCTGTGTGCTTGTTTGATAATTGAACTCCTTTATGGCAGCTTTTGTTTGGTTAATCGCGTAGGTGGAACTGCCTAGTGGATATAGCACGGGATGGTGCTGGTAGACTGGTAAAACACGCGAACAGAAATCAATGCTGCCCCAGCTGGCCAGACGTTACTGGACCAGACACAATCGTGTTTTTGTTTCTTTTGTATTTTTCCCACAGCAAGGAAAGTACTGAATTTTTTTATTCGTTTCTCGTGTTTTTCCCAAAACGAGCACGTAAAGTGCTCCAATTTTGTTTTTTTTTTCTCGTTCATCCCCCTACAAGGAAAGTGCTCCAATTCTGTTTATTTTTTCTCGTGTTTTTCCCAGAGGAGAGTATGTTTCAGAAAAACATTCTCGGTTTGTTTTTCAAGATATGAACGGGGTAAAAAAAGAAACACCATCCCCTCGATGACAGACAAGGCTGCCTCAAGTATCAAATCCGCTGTAGAAAGCGCCTGGCGTGTGTATGCAAAATCCGACGCGAGTCGACGAGCGAAAAAAGTGCTGTCCTCTTGCTCGAGATAGGAATAACAGGTACGTGTACCGTAGTGGAGAGGGGCGGGGATGTACTTCATTTTCATGCATAGCCGTAGTCGTATGACCATAGACCCTCGCATCCCTAGAATGTAGTGGAGAAGGGGGGAGGGGCTTTGTGATCCCGGGTCTGAGCTACGACTAGGAGGGGAAGAAGAGAAAGGCGAAGAGAATAACTGGAAAGGTGAACAAAACACACACACCATCGACGAACAAATTCCACACCACGCCCATTCGTTCCGGGAGGCCGTTCGGCCGCGGGAGTTGGTTCGCAGGACAGAGAAGAAAGGAGGGGGGGGGGGAGGGCGTCCTCATTTGATGCTTGCCTTAGTCGTCCGACCATTGACCACGCATCCGGCCAAAAGTGCTCGTTTTTTTTTATTTCCTTTTTTCCCCATCCCATTTATTACCGTCGTCCGTCTTTTCTCTTTCCCTCTTTAGTCGTAACTCAGATCCGGGGTCACTAAGTAGGCTCTTCTCCCTCTCTTCCCCCACTACGGTGCGTGCCTTGCATTTTTATCGCGAGAATATTTCAGCACTTTCTTCCCTCATCGACTTGCGTCGACTTGCGCCGGTATGTGACGCAACATTGTCCCGCATCGTGCGTGCGCTTGCCGCCTTTCGCTCGTCGCCGGGCAATGGGGAGGGGCCACAGGAGGCGGCGTGAAGTACGACACGCGGGAGGGAGTTTCACATTGGATGGTGCGGCTTCGTTACCGTCTGTCCGTCCGTCCGCCCGAAGCGAAACACTCCAACATAAAAGACAAAAAAAAAAAATGGAGGGAATCAGATGAACCAATCAGTTGTCACTACTGCAGCCAGTTGGTTGTCACACATTTTTTTGGAAAAGAGCAACCTTGCCCTTGCAAATACAATGAACAATAAAAAGGCGTCTTCCTCAAGGCGTCAAGCAAGAGCTCTCGCGTGAGCGCATACAGCGGGCACACGGTTCGAACAATCTGCTGCTGTGTAATCTGGTATTGATACGCATTCGGGAAACGTGCTGGTACGTACCTTCTTCGTCGCTTCGAGGTTCGTCTTCGTAACGTTGTACGACACCATGACGTGCCTGTGTGTGAGAGAGAGAGACAGAAAAGAGAGAAAGACAGAAAGAGAGCTCCCACATGAGTTATTATAACTCAGCTATTGCTTGGCCGCGCGTGGGGTAACTGCATTTTTTTTATTACTCAAAAGTCCAAATCAAAATAATGAACAGAAAATGTACCTGGTAGGTACGTAACAAAAAAAAAAAAAAATGATCATATAAAACCTGCAAGCAGTTGCTCTATAACAAAAAAACACACACAGAACTACAGTATGTAATATATACCAGTATGTACTTGAAAAAAGCATTCACAACTATGCAAAATCACTAACTACTGTAAAGCGAAACAATACACGTCCCCCGTAAACCTCGCCAAACCAACGCCCCGCACTTTTCTGCCGTGATGTAGCCTTCGATGCGTCGCACGATGAGGTCTACCAACTCCCGGTGCTTCGTCTGCTTCCCCACGATGAGCAGGCACTGCGATTCCATCACGTCCGCCACCACTTCCAGGCCCGCCGCCTGTCCGCAAGGGGTTTGGGGGGTATGGGGGGGGGTGTACTTCATGTTCATGCATGGCCGTAGTCGTATGATCATAGACCCTCGCATCCCGACAATGCCGGGACGGAGCATGTCGGGTTTTCACCGACCAGACAGACATTGCTAGCACCAAGCGCCGTGAGGTGTTCGGCGAGTCGCATGAAGGGTGAGTTGCGTCCTACTAAGAACCGCTTGTGAGGCCGGCTTGCATATGGATGACAGCTTCAATGGGTTGATTTAATTTCCGGTATGGCCACTTCCAGAGAGAGGGGGGGGGGGGGGGGTGTACTCATGTCGTGCACGGCCGTAGTCGTATGACCATAGACTCTCGCATCCCTACAATGCCGGGACGGAGCACGTTCGGTTTTCACCAACCAGGCAGACATTGCTTGCACCAAGCGCGAAGCGCCGTGAAGTATTGGGCGAGTCGCATGGAGGGTGAGCTGCATCCTGCTAAGAACCACCCATGAGGCGGACATGCATATATGGACGACAGCTTAAATGAGTTAATTTAATTTCTGGTGTGGCCACTTCCTGAGACAGCAATGGGAGCACTATGTAACTGCCTCGCGGATGCTTTACCATATACACACTACGTGATACGATCATTCCCCCTGTACGGAGCAAAGGTTCACCCCGCACAAATGATCTAACTCGACCGCCAGCTTTGGTGGCCGCAAAAAAAAAAAAAAAACGGTACCCTGGTTGTCTAGCTCACGCAGTGAGAGGCGTGTTTTACAGCGTCGTTGCCAACCGACGCCAACCCAACCTATAAATATATCATATATTTAAAGGGGGGGGGGGGGTATTCGACTAAATAACATCGTGCCATACAGTACGCGACAGCAGTTATGAACCCAACATGTGCATTGGCTAAGGTGAGGCTCCAGGCTGTCAGCTTTCTTGACTTAATAATTTACAGCGAATAATCTGTGCTCAACGAGGAACGCCTCTCTACATCCTGTATAAATACTTTTGAAGGGGTCGGCGGCGATAAGCGTATGGGGAGGATTAAGAACACGATAAGCCGCGCGCCCTATTTACGGGGGAGCATAGTAAATAGGACCTATGGTAGACACAAAAGCCTACATAATTATCTATTTTCACTATGGTCCCCCGTAAGACGTAGTGATGCAGGTCTGCTGATCTCCAGGGTCGTTACCGCACGCAACCACAACCTTAAATACCTAGTCGGCGAGGCTACGTAATGACATTTTTTTTTCTAAAGTGTATACGTACGTAATACAAGCACTGACTTAATGATACTCCTTGTAATTTACAAAACAAAAACAAAACAAAAAAACGAGTTGTGTTGTAAACAATCGACGACTTAATACTTAAACGTTGACCAGCTATTAACAGCAGCTCTACTATTGAGTAGTGCTCCTTCACGCCTGCTGACCTTCATCGTCGTTCCCGTCTCCACAAGGTCAACCACCGCGTCCGCTAATCCCAAGCCACACGCCGCCTCGACAGACCCAGACACGTACTTGATATCTGCCAAAAGAAACAGCGGCGAGGCGGGGAAAGGTAACATGGGGGGAGGAGGGTGCGAGGTGAGTCGCTCGCCTCCCGCTGCCATAAAAACAACCACACCCCCACGGTACGGGTGGACGGGATTCCCTATCGGTGAACGGGACCCCCCCCCTCCCTCCCCACGGGTGGACGGGACCCTCCCCCCCCTCCTTAAATGGACGGGACCCCCCCCAACACATGAGGACGGGCTCCCCCCCCCCTCCCCACCACCACCACCACCACCACCACTACCACCACCCCCCTCTCCTTCAACCACCACCACCATCACTACCACATTAACTCTCCTCCCCGCTCCGCGCTCAAAAGGGATGCGTGGTCAACGTCAAATGACTAAGGCAAGCAACAAAAGATTAACCCCCCCCCGCCCCCCGCGGCTATGGTCATACGACTACGGCCATGCATGAAAATGAGTTCCCCCCCCCCCCCCAAAAAAAAACAACAACAACAACAACCGCCCCCCTACCTACCCGCGCGTATGATCTCTCACTGGTAGGGTTGTCCGGTGTGTCGTACTGGTCGAAAAATGCCTTGCACACAGCCGGGAACGACGTAACAATACGCTTGCCCGAGAGCGTCCTGACGTCCTTTATCCCAGCAGACACCGGCGCCTGCACGCACAGCTTGCACTTGCCGAACCCTAGCTCCTGCAAAAAGGCAGCAGGGAGTGCACATATACCAGGAGGGGAGGGGAGGGGGGGGTCCAATTTTATTCGGGGGGGGGGGGGATTCCAATTTTATTGGGGGGGTGATGAGGGGGATTTCAATTTTGTTGGGGAGGGGTCCAAAGTTGTCATTGGGGGGGGGGGCTACTACTGCGTGCGGCATTACTTGCCGTAATGAGGATATTCGATTCATTAGGTCGGACTGGAGCATGGACGATACAGTCGTACGATGTCGGAGGGAAAAATGACGCAAAATTCCAAGTAGTATACGAGTATATAGGAGTAAGAGTGTAGCCGAATGCAGCCCGCACATTGCCACCGCCGTATATGGTATAAATAACAAGCAAGACAGCACACCCCCGCCGACAACTTTTCAGCGGATTCTCTCGACAATGGGAAAGGTCAGACGCCTCGTAGCGAGAGAAGCTTTTACGTATCATGTGTATGGGAAGATGTCGATCACTTGCTGCGTATTATTTCCAAAAGCAGCATTTTGTACTACTATTAGGGTGTGCCCTGCTCACCATGGCCACCTCGATCTCGCTCTCGTCCGAAGTTTCCTTGACCACGTCTAGCCCTGTGATGCCAATGTCCACGTTCCCCTCCCCCACAAACATGGCGATGTCGTGGGCCGGTAGGAACACCAGGGTCACCGGGAGGTCGCTGCATTGAGCGATGTCCACGCGCTCGGGCTGGGCGCTCCCCCCCGACACCCCGACACAGAAATCGCAACCACAGGAAACAGGAAAGCAAACGGAGAGCGAGAGAGGGAACACGAAAAAAAAAACAGTACCAGGTGAGCATCAAAAACGATTAACGCTGCATTGGGCCATGTTCACAAAAAGCTCGGGCGGAGCGCCCCCTCCCCAACCCCGACCCCCGCCCGAAAAGCACGAAAGCAAAAGACACAAGAGACATACGAGAAAAAACAAGGATCAACAAAGGTAAACACTAATGTATGTAGTCCGACCCTTTCATTTTCAGAATCAACATAAATGAGCCTAGCCTCCACTTATAATCAAGTGCGCCTTGTGTAATCGGGAACACAATTTCTTCCTTCGCATTTAAAGCTTGGGTCATTGTTTGCAGTGCATAATATACGTACGTACTGCATGCATACTTCGTACATACCGTACTTCCAAGTATACTGCCGCAATCAAGATGACAAGATAACAAAGCCCCACTCGGATGATGTTCGAAGCTGGTTCTTCTCAACATATGTGGAAGGTGCAAACGCCGCCGAGCGATGTTGCTTATGGGAGGGGATCTCGTCGAGATATTTCCACATCCACCACCATTTTCGTTTTATGTGGACCTTTAAGGCATGGCCCCTCTAACTTATGTTTCGGATAAAATTGGCTACGAAATTCGTCCCCTGAGTGCCTTGTGTGTTATCTTGTTATCTTGATTACAGTATGCGGTGGGATATATATATAGTTGGCACGGTACTCTACAAGGGTGCTGTAAGGCTTCACTGCTGCTGCTGTAATGTCCCCTATATGATAGGCTAGGACCAATCCGCGGATTGATCGGCGCATTTCGATCCTCAGACGGGGGCTGATTTTTGTATCTTCGTTGTTTGTTTCCATCCCGTATAGTATCTCCGTCCTTCTTTCTCTTATCGCGTATCATATCACACGTGCATGTTACATAAATACAGCAGTCATGGTTCCGATATAGCGGTCCATAGCATCGAGACGATTTGGAACCGCTATTCAGGGCACCCCACCGCCGCCATTCCGATGTAGCGGACGACCCCGTGAATTCAGGAGGCCTCCATAGCGGTGTCACCCGCTACTATACCGGTAAAAGCGCTACGTATGAGCTGCTGAGCACCAGCAGTTCTTGTCGTCAAACTACTCTTGATATTAATACTGCCATGTGACCTATATTGTTGTACAAAAATGTACTATTCATACTAATGCTGCTGTAGTCTATATGGCACTCGTACAGGCGTAGGGAGCGGTGGAATGAAAAGAAAAAGGTCGCGCCGGAAAAAAAAAAAAAAAAAACATATTCCGTGTTTTTGTTTGAGTTCACTGTTGAACTCGTACAAGTTAGTACGCAAAGCCCGGCGGTATTACAGTATGTACTGCTGCTTTGTATTGCACTGCCTGCCGCAATGCTGCACGATGTGCTATGCTGTATCGCAAAAAAATACGAAGGCAATATAGCTACGTACGTAGGCATGAGCGGGATCCGCAAACAACCGCACACATATATACAAATATATATACGGCAATTATAATACAGCACCACGGCACAGCACCTACTCGTGTACCACACCAGGGTATACAGCAGTACTTAATATACCGTACGTAGCTGTATACAGCATGATGTGTGGTCAAGTGGTGGTTGCGACCCGCGGTTCAGCAGTAGCAGAGTTGTGTTGCTTGGCTGTTCTTCCTCGTGCTCACAAACAAGCGTGTCCACAATTCTGACTGGCTGTTATCGCCCGGGACGGCCTATCCGCCGCTATTCCGCCCGCGAGAACCGCTATGATAGAGGTGTGTGTTCTTCACAATAAACCGTCCTTTCTACCCGTCGACATCCAGCACACCCAGTCAGTGTCTGTGCCGATTCTTCATCCTAGAGAGATACCTCTGTGGTCACAAAACTTTGACACAGAGATACTACGCTGCAATGCAGTAAGCAGAGCAGACAATTGTGGGAAGGATCCGATACATACGTACAGCAGTGGGGTGATATCGCTACATCGGGTCGAAGGGTTGACAAGTGACAAGTGACAAGTGATAAGAGACTTTGGGATCGCTACGAACGTATCCAGAGGGCGTTTCGCTATTCACGGCACACCGCTATATCGGGACCGCGACTCCGCGACTGTCGTCGTAACTCAGATCCCGGGCCACATATTACACATTATCATATTCAAGTACATCGTATATCATAGTCATAAAAAACAACAACAACAGCTGTGAGATCGAGAATTTCGTCGAAACTCATATGTACAAGCTGGGAGTGTGTATGTATATCGTACATACATAGCGTAGCCGGTTGCCCCGGTAGACTAAGTAGTGGTGAGTTTCAAAGGCTACTAGCATTGGTACCCGAGTTCGAATCCCACCGTGGTGAGATTTTGACTTCGTTTGCAAAAAAAAAAAAAGGAACCAATTGCTGAGAGCGCCTTCGTGGCGTGGGTAGGCGGGATCCGACGCAAGTCGAGGAGGGAAGAAAGTGCTGAATCTTCTCGCGATAAAAATGCAAGGCACGTACCGTAGTGGGGAGGGGGGAGAAGAGCCTACTTTGTGACCCCGGATCTGAGTTACGACTGAAGAGGGAGACAAAAAACGAAGGGCGAAGATAATTTAAAAAAAACAAAACATATATAGCAGGCTCTTTTCCCTCATTCCGAAAGGGGAGCTTGCTATTAAATATTCTATATTTAAAAAATTAAAAAAAAAAACAACAGCTGTGAGCTCGAGGATTTCGTCGAAGCTCATCTTTGCTAGCTGATACACATATTCGAGAAAACCCTGTGTACAAGACGAATAGAACCAGGGATGCGTAATACGCCGATGTCGCCCAAAATATTACCCGTAATTACGGGAAAATAGCCTTTAGTAACAACTTCCGCGTAATGGCTTCAACTGAAGGCGTTTTTTTTTTGCGAGTATCTCCCGAGGATAAAAGCGACGGACGTACGTACCTCCGGTATATTATACGTACTTTTGTATGGGCTGGAACTCCAGCTGGGCTGTTCAACTTCAGTAATAAGGGGCGAGTAATAAGGCAATACAATACACAATATACTCCTTATGTACTGCTGTTATGAGCAGTGCATATATGCATGGCGATGCACCACGAGCGGCGAACAAGCGCGGCACGGCTCCTTCCCTCCTCTGGCACTAACACCAGGGACGCAGACGCACCTCTCGCTGCAGCCAGTACGTGCTGCGGTGATACTACAGCCACTACTGTGCTCCCTGTGCGGTGTATTTAATATATTTGTTGGGTTTCCACCAACCGAAAGTGGCGTTTTTATATAGGGGCCACGGGGATAAAATGAAATAAGTCAGAAATTATAGTTACGGGTAATAACCAACCCTAATCCTAAGGCAATCAGACCCAATCAACCAATACTCACCAATATCCCAAGGGTACGCGCGGTAAAGGTCGGGACGGGAAAATGTGGTCGGGACGGGAACGGTACGGTACGGGAATGGGAAACCGTCAGATTTTTCGTTCCCGACCGCGATTTCCCGACCGGTACCATCGTCAGTTTCTGTTCCCGAGCTCTACCGTCCCGCGGTAATGGCCGTGTTCCCGTTCCCGACTGTTTCCCATCCCACTGTCTGCCCATTCCCGACTATTCCCGTCCCGCTGTCCGCCCAGTCCCGACTATTCCCATCCCACTGTCATGTAAGTGATTCCCGTCCCATCCCGACCATGGGGCACAGCTTCTCCCATCCCGCATCTCACTATTGGGGCAGATATTCCCATTCCATTTACCGCCGATTTTTTCGTTTTCCCATCGCATGACCATGGATGGATGCAAGTGCGTATACTGCATTTTTACTCGTATATATTTCCGAACTATAAAAACAAATCGTCTACGCGCGAATATATATTTCCTTTTTTCTTTATTTTTCCTCTCGTTTTTTTTTAATTCAAAATTTAAACACGAACTTAAAATTTGTATCAACCATTCAATCGGCCCCACTCACACCTCGCTATTTGAAATAATAGTACGTATAATAAATCGGTCGTACATTTGGGAAATTATTATGTCGAGAATAAAACCAAGAACACTCACACCACCACCCGGCCCAAAGACAAAACATGGCATCAAGCATGGACGTTGTGGAGGTGGAGGATCCCGGCGGATCTGCTTCGGCGCCTCAAGCAGCGCCAAAGCAATCAGCCCCGGTTCCTGCTCCTATTGGCACTGTTCTCGCGAATGTTATACTCGTACTCGAAGAAGACTTTTGATTATACCCTTTTCAGTCGTTGTCGCCAGCGTGTGTTCCCGACCGTGTTCCCAACGATTCCCGACTGCGTTTCCCGACCGTATTCCCGACCCGGTTCCCGACCTATTCCCGACCCATTCCCGACCCATTCCCGACTTATTCCCGACCTATTCCCGACCCGTTCACCGATCATTTCCCGTACCGCCGAAAAATGGTTCCCGTACCGTACCGTACCGCCAAAAATCGGTTCCCGTCCCGTCCCGTACCGCCAAAGAATCGTGTCTTCCCGTCCAATCCCGTCAACCAAATGGTTTCCCACCTTCCCGTCCCATTCCCGTCCCGCGGTAAACAGACGGGAACATTTTCCCATACCGCCCCTCGGGAAGACCCCAAATTTTTTCCGCCTGCGGCGGGCAAAACGATCCCATCCCGTACCGCGCGGTGCCTTCGGCACCGCGCGTACCCTTGCAATATCCCCTGTACTGTCTGTAGCTCGTACACAGAGTCCCCCAACCATTGCATCGAACAACCTGGTAACTGGATACCTCTAAACCCTAAACTTCCTCCCCAACTCCCCCCCCCATCCCACTACGTATGGCGCGTGCCTTGCGTTTTCATCGCACGAAGGGTTCAGATCTCCCCAACAATAATTAAAACAATAAAGAAACGGCACGTCGTGTTTTGCATTTTTATTTCGCGAAAGGCTCAGAGCTTTCGTGCCTTGTCGACTCGCGTGGAATACTCGTACGCGTCTACATATATACGTATATACAAGTGGATGGCCCCTAGGTACTGCTGTAGTGCGTTCGGGGTTGGAGGTCCCTTGTATACCGACGTCCCTTATCAGAGTCGCTGCCGGTCCCTTGCAAATCAACAGTAGGGTAAAACGGTGCACAGAAACTTGAGTTCCCTTATATACCGTTTTCCCTTATCGCAACGTCCCTTAAAACGGGCTTCGTACCTATACTGTTGTATACCAGTATGTATCATGAAATTGACAAGGAAAACACCTAAGGGGTGCTGTTTCAGGAATGAATCTTGACTAAGATTCTAGATTCGGAAAATGGTGCTGCAGCACTCTGTGGCTCGGAAAAGTATCACTAGTAACTCCCCCCGAAACAACATTTTCGTGAAAACTCAAGCTTTTATATATACCCGGTATATATTATGTTAAGAAAACAAACAAACGAACAAACAAACAAAGCTTTGAAATCGAATTTTTCCTCAACACTTTTTGCAAATTTGGTGTGATCATTCCATCGCACGTTCCACGGGGTGTGAAGTAATTTAGAGCTGTCCACGACATATACCTCGTACAGGTATGAAAGCAACGAGTTAGCCATTGTTTAAGGACGCATGTGTCGTAATTACATAAGGGCCCGTATTAACGAAAGAAAGTTGCAAATCGAATCGATTTCAAATCGATTTTTTTTTTATGAATCGACGCGGACTTTCATCTGATTGGTCAAAACATGAATCACCGGAAAGACATTTGTACTTGGGGGCATGAAAAAAAGATTCGATCGGATATCAAAAGAAGTCCAAAAATACTTTATTTTTTGCAAATCGAATCGAATCGATTCGAATCGATTCGAATCGATTGGAGTTTATCCAATATGCATGGCATGTTCCCACCGGGTGAACGCCCCCGAGGCGATCCGTCGCTGTTTGGGCTGTTCTCGACAACCACCAACAAGGCGATAAATCGTTAACCTCAACGAGTGGCGACCGGAGCAATAGCCGCGCCCACGGCTACAGACCATAGCACAACGTGGCCCGGCGGTGGCTCCTAAAACAAAATCATGGCGGTCGCAAGCTCAATTTTTCCACCAGCTCGATCGGCCAAGCCCGGCGAGAACCAAGCGATCGACCCGAAACACGGAGGAAAAACTCAAGACTTCGATAGCTGCATCGCTATCGCTGTCCGGTACGTGGCGTTTAACGGCTTCCTCCGACCATCCACGCGAAGCTGAGAGTGACAGCTTCCTAGCCTGGGCCTTAAAAATAAAACAGAGGCTGTAGCCGGCGTGCACGTGACGATGCACGCCATCGCTCTCAGCTTCTCCCCTCGGTACTTGTCAGCCGGGCGTTCTGTGGGATGTCGCGTTATTCCGATCTCATTCACATTTCGAGAACATACGCAACATACGTGATTTAACAGGATAGGACGCGAAGCCGTATTTTCCCTTTAAATCGGAAAAAAATTGATTCGATTCATAAAAAAAATCGATTTGAAATCGATTCGATTTGAAACTTGCCTTCGTTAGTGGGGGCCCTAAATTATGTACGTTGTCAATGCCAAAACATTCGTTGCCGGACACGAGAATCTCCAGAGATATTCAAACTGAAGTATACGAGAATCTAGCGAAAGAGGGAAAATAATATACGAGGATCATCCAATAGGTACGAGGAGCATCCAGGGTACGTGTGAAAACGAAAACAACATAAAAAAAAAGCAGCTGCTAATTATGGCCCACCAGCTATATACCGGTAAATAGGACCAAACCCCTCCTTCTGATATTTCCCTGTGTGTACCGTCCGCTTGCTATCATACGACCAGCTATTAATACCAGGTTTTGTGACCACAAAGGTTTTCATCTCTCTTAGGATGAAGTACAGGCACGGGCACTGGGCGTGCTGGATGTCGACGCGCAGAAGTAACGGTTCAACGTGGATAACACACCCAGCAGCAACACACCCCACAGTCACCAATCTTGCTAGGGCCACGCAGGGTGCCATGGAAGGGGAAAGGAGCCAGCCCACAATGACGGGGCAACAACTAATCAGAACCATAAAAAAATTTGGTTGTGTAAATAACCATGGGGGGATGTATATCTGGTTTTTTGGGTCCACCGTGTGGGTTCTGATCATTCTTACTACATATGCCCCCCCAAGACAATAATCCTACGTGACCGCCGGCAAGTGTATCCCGTCAGTATCAGCACCTCCCGGGCGAACCTTAGCTGCGGTTCCACCAGCTTGAATCAAACTTCGCCCAGCAAGTTACGTACACAGACGGTGGAACTACGAGTATATACCCTGGTACTATCTGTATTTGGTACTGCTTGCTGTCGAAAATAATAACCCCTTTGCACTCCACCAGCAACAAGTAAGCTTCACCCCACGTGTCACACAAACGGCGGAACTACAGTACGTATACATATACTGGTACATGCAACAATAAAAAGGGACCAGTTGCTGAGAGCGCCTTCGCAGCGTGGGTATAATAGGTAGAATTCGACGCGAGTCGACGAGGGAAGAAAGTGCTGAAGCCTTCTCGCGATAAAAAATGCAAGGCACGTACCGTAGTGGGGAGGGAAGAGAAGAGCCTGCTTAGTGACCCCGGATCTGAGTTACGACTAAAGAGGGAGAGAGAAAAGAAGGGCGAAGATAATAAATGGGATGAAAAAAAAAAAAAAAAATGTATGTGTGCTTATACTTCGAAGTGTGTCAATAAACACCCTTAACCCTGTGAGAACTGGTCCCACGAATTTGGGGACAAAATACTTGGAATTAGTGTGGGGCATTTTTTTCAGTTCTGCATGCCCCGAGACTACTGCGACAGAAAAAAATAATAACGATAAGTTTAGTTCATCAACCATCCACGACTTCGTAACATGAGCGCCCTGTAGCACGGGTAGGAGCATGCTTTCGCCCCTTTTCGTACAGCATGGTATGTACCTGGTATGAATAGGACTCGTTGCTTCGCAGTGCGGATATCTACTCGAATATTTCCCCCAATCGTTGTGGTGGGCGATGCTCTGACCTTCAACTTTTATCGTCAGTTTTACTTTTTCTGTCTTCCTTCTTGAAAAACGAGGGGTTTCCACATGAGTTTTGGAGGGATTGTTATACCGGGGATAGAGGATGTTTTGGCTTGACAACACCAAAGGCCTTGACAAGACAACCTTGACGCTTGACAAACTTGACACTTGGCCGTCAACCGACATCTTTGGTCTCAAGCCGCAAGAGGGGTTTTTATTGTAAGAGGTATTATTATTTTAAATGTAACTCCTATCTATACCAAGAGTATATATACGAGTACATGCATGGTCTATCATGTCCATCATGCCAGGTAGTGCTGAATCTCTACCGATTTTCGACGGCACAACTTGCGCAATCCACACACAGGCGGCAAGACAAAAACACGGTATTTGCTATTCTCTTATTGTTGTCATTTTGTTTGTTATTTTTATCAAGTTAACTTTGGAAACTAGCAAAACCAGCGAGCGAAGCGGCGGCATCTAGGCTTACGTGGACCTTAAATCGGGACATCTACTCTGCCACCTCATATATGTGCACTTCAGACGATCTGCTGCCCAGAATGTGGTCGATACGTCGTTGAGGCGGAGAGGCCCATTGTATTCCCTACGAGTAGTTTACTAATTGTTATTACAGAGTGGTCTATACATTCATATATACGTACCAGGTATATGTACGAGTTGTACCTATGGTACATATATACGGCATTACATATGTACGTAGTGCGAGTACGTGCATATCATATTTCTCGGTGTTTTTGTTCCTTCAACGTGTGTACTACAGCTGTTGTTGTCTGTCCTACCCGGCATGATGAACATGGCATCGCAGGGTCTACCCTGCGTACTGCATAACAATGTAATTTCTCTCTATCGTAGTTTTGTGACCACATAATGTAACTTGTATCTCTCTATTAATAGGATTGAAGAATGGGCACGAACACTGGGTGTGCTGGATGCCGACGGTTGGAAAGAAGTGGAAGATTGAACGAAGTAAATATGGGGTGGGGTTTGTGGAGAGGTATTGAATCGTTGGCGTGATTTGAGAAGAGGGGATGGGGAAGAGGGGCATCATGTTGCAAGGTTGCAGAGGTTGTTGGACTGGAAATGCAGACTCGTAGGAGGCTCGGAAAGGGTGAGATAGAAAGGAAGAGTGTCATCTAGGACGGGGCTTTACTCGTGGGTGTGGGCGAGCAGGGGCCCGGCACTGGGTGGGAGGTCGGCGAGCTGAAACAAGAAAAGAGTGTGGATAGATCCAGCACATGTTGATAATAATTCCAGATTTATGAGCAAAACAAACGTTTCAATGTGAAAACACACACCCATACCAATAACTGTAGATTTTCGATGGCACAACTTCCGCATTCCTCACACAAGGCGGCAAAAGACGAAACACGGTATTTGTTATGGTGTTATTTGTCATGTTTACCAATTTAAACTTGACATTTTGGCATTCGTTATACAGAGGTATGGTATGTATGTACCACAAAACCGCAGGGCAGCACTGCTGTTGGCACCGATATTCCTGTATTAATAATATAATATTAATAATCTATATTAATGGTAGCGTTCCCTCACTTCAACTTCAACTTATGTTGATATCATACCGCTGCTAAACGGCAAAATAACAAAATATATACTGCTTCGCAGCAGCACACCAGCAGTACACCAGCAGTACAGCTAGTGTTGGACATGGCATCGAAAGCGTCGATACATCGAAATATCGAACTTCCTCTATGTTGTGAAGTCTACAGCCTAAGCTTGTGTCCCCCTCATACGGGATGTACAGCCTGCATGAGGACATATAAAACCCGTAAGTACGCGCGATCGAAGTGTCCCACTCAGCTAGCAAAGATGAGTTTCGACGAAATTCTCGATCTCACAGCTGTTATTTTTTATTTATTTTTAAACATATCGAAGCTAAATTGACCTCCATTCTCTGGCAACCGCGTGTGTTTTTATGCTGACGAGATACTGAACGAAAGCTTTCATGAATAATAAATAATCAAACATCGAAATCGTGTGCGTACGTAGGTATCGGTTACTATTTAATAGGTAAGAGTTTTTGTTGAGATCAGTACTGAATCGTATCGCACTCGATTCTCGTTCGACACCCCCACACTGAAGTACCATACAGCAGCAGACTATATACAGCCTCAGATCGTGTCCCCCTCATACAGGATGTACATCATCCTGCATGAGGACATATAAAACCCGTAAGTACGCGCGATCGAAATATCACACTCAGCTAGCAAAGATGAATTTCGGCGAAATCCTCAATCTCACAGCTGTTAAAAAAAAAAAAGCGTCAATAGAAGAGCGTACCTGGTAAGCGCAAGTACAACAATTGTACGGCCAAGACACACGGCAACAGCCGCAAGGTATATACGCGAGAGGTATGTATATACCCGGTACACCTTAGTACACCTATAATATGATACACACATTGGACAGATCATCGATCCGCACTTCACGAGCAATGTACTGCTCTAGATAATTCAGGGCAAGTAGATTCCTGACCTGTTCATGTGGTCTGGCTCAGCTGCCGCGTATGTGTGTTCTTCGCATGGAACCGTTCTTTCTATCCGTCGACATCCAGCAAACCCAGTGTCCGTGCCGATTAGTCATCCTATTAATAGAGAGATACCAGTTATGTGGTCACAAAACTTCGTCGCAATGCAGTAAGCAAAGCAGACAATGCGATGCCATATACAACAGGCACGACCTACCCCTGCGACAAACCCAGCTGCGTGGAAGAGAAAAAAAAATGAAAATAAAAAAAAAGCAAAGCAAAGAAAGAAAGTGGGAGCCGCCTAATCTGCATTATATACATTATGGTATGTATGATGTGGAGGATAGGGTACGTAGACACCGTCAACCTCTGATCACAAATGCCAACCATGGAGATATATACGTTAACCAACGTCCGGTCTAGGAGACCGACCTCCCATCATGGATGGTCTTCACAATTGTTGACGTTCGGGAGGACAAACCCCGAACGCTTCCTGGGAGCAAAGGGTCCTCTAAAATGGAGGGCCGCTCTCACTCTACCACTCTAGACGCGAGGGAGGTCTTGTAGAGGCACCTACCTCCTTGCCACATATCAATGAAGAAAAGCGCGCGTCAAGGCATCGGCCAAACCTTGTCCAAGACCCCCGACATCCTCGGCGGAGGCGACCTCTATATTGGCGTCGACGACTATCTGAACTCGCAAAAAAAAAAATCAGATAAATCATGGGGAAGTGTCGTCCTCAGCTTCGCGGAGGGACCTTGCGGCGTACCTCGTTTCGCGGGACGTGGAGGAGCCGGGGGTAGGTGTGCCAGCCATGTTCGGAAGAGAGATTTTATTAAAAAAAAAGCACGGCAAGACGTAGGCCACAGCGGCAGCCGGGGCTACCCGCCCTACTGCACCCACCCGTGACGGCGACGGCCGTAGCGCCTTCCGACCCGGGAGCCGTGTCTAGCTCTGCCGCATCCAGCACGACCCCCCCTGCTCAAACACAGAGTACGGGGACGCCGGCTACCCGCACCAAGGCCACGCGACCGGACTCCGCAAAAGCGAAGAACAACTTCGGCCCGATCGCCGGGGAGAGTTGTGAGTCGGAGGCCGAGGAGTTCGACAACGGCAAGGGTGGCCGTGACTACGACGAAGAGGAGGCGGAGGAAGGAAAGGTTTATAAGAAGCACATGTTTCCTGGGTTGGAGCTGTACTACACATGCCGGCGGATACCGGCACGTTAGAATCTGGACTACCTAGATGGTTAGATGATCTACTATTAATAGCTGTAGATCGTTACATGATCCACAGTGTGTACCCCTAATTAAAAGCGCCCCGTGAAAAGCCAAGCCAAAAACAAACGCTCTTAACCACACATTGTTCTTATCTGTAGTGGCCAATACCTACCAGGTAGTTTTTAGAATAGGCGGGACATATATGCCGATGTGACCGCTCTTATCTTGGGCACTCTCTCTGAAATCGGGGTACCCGCTGTAGATCGGTAGTTGTCCGATGTGCGGAGGGGTGTACTATCAATGGTGAATACCAGGTGTATATTTAAAAAAAATGAAAAAAAAAAAACAGCTGTGAGATCGAGGATTTCGTCGAAACTCATCTTTGATAGTATGATAGCTGAGTGGGATACTTCGATCGCGTGTATATATACTTGGTGTATACTTGCGCCAAAGTGCAACCATAATATAGTGCGAGAAAAAATCACGAACAAGCCGGTCCGTGGGACCATGAGCACAGGGTACATGTGGAGGCCATGCACCGCCTTCGGCTTAGAAGGCGTATGTATGTACCCTGGGTGCCCACTATTGACACAGAATTAACAGTAGTTTGTGTGCGAGGAAGGACCTCGGGTGCGTACCCGCGGGTACCCCGGGATGCCCACTGGTAGTTTTATTTCCCACGGAAGGTAGTACCACAGGTCTCCATCCGAAACTCGAAGTATGCAGGCCGACCTCGCCCTAGCCTACCCTGCCCTGCCTTACCGTATGATGTGCCCCACCCTGCGCTACCCTACCCTAACATCACCCTGTCTTGCCCGCGTGGCCCTTGGCACCTTTCTCGCGCTCAGCGGACCAAGTCCCACAAGTAGTTGCAAGCTCAGGAGAAACGAGAAGCTTGCAACAACCTCAGAACCCCCCCCCCGTCAAAACATGCACGCTGATTCCACTTATTTTTGTTGAACGACGTTCTCCAGCTACATATGTAATTATATGTTCTCCAGCTATGTACATACCTGGTATGTATACTCGTATACGAAGTATAATATATATGTATGTTAACCCCCGCTTGCTTTTTTCATACCAGGTGCATACCTGGTACCAGGTAAAAAACAAGGATTAGAATCAACGAAACACGGAAGAATAATAGTTTTTCATTTCATGTTATATTACCGTGCAAGCACTGCAAAGCGCCCTCTGCGGCTCTCTTTCCCTCCCTGTCTGTCTCTCTCTCTCTCTCTCTCTCTCTCTCTCTCTCTCTCTCGCCACGTCTCACCCGCCGGTGGTCCATGCCAGCGCCCGCCAGCAGCTTCATGCAGCGGTCGTACAGCCTCCCCTTCTTCGGCACGCCCATCACCACGTTATCCGTGGGAATCATGGAGTTGCCGTCCCCGATGGCCGACATGTCTTGTCCTGCGGCTCTTTCCAATCTAGTTCTTGCAAGTCTTAGTTGTGACTGTTGAAGGCGCCCGTGTCTGAAGATAAGCCGCTCTTGTGGTGCTGGTGCGATGTGCTGTGATATTGATGTGTGATGTGGTGTGATGGGGGGTGTGATGTGAGATGTGTGATAAAACGAAAAGTTTGTTCCCCCCTGAGGATGCAAAAGGCGGGGTTTCCAAGCAGGGGCGGAGGGACGTGGGGGGGGGGGGGCACGGGAGATGGTATCTGCAAGTTAAGACCAGACGGCAAAGTGGCTGAAGGTTGATGATACAGTGGGCAGCCCATTTCCCATTTCAATGGACCCCACGTATTACGGGGTGGGCTAATGTTGTAAACACTAGTAAACAAGACCTACGGTACGCACAAAAACCTATATATTTCTCTATTTTTACTAACAATATTTCAGGGCCTTCCTCGGGAAAATTCCCGAAGATTTCGGGAATCGAGTAAATCAGCCATATCATCCTAACCAATGTCGAATACCCAATGTTAAAAACACCACAAGAAAGACCAAACCACGGCGAATCGAATGACGACGTTTGTTTTTTTGTTACGATGTAGGAGCCGCGGTATGGCCACGGGAATTTTACCACGGGAATTTTACCACGGGAATTTGCTTCTGAATTCACGTGGTAAAATTCCCGTGGCCATACCGCGGTTCCTACTTCGTAAAAAAATATGAAAACGCCGTCATTCGATTCGCCGTGGTTTGGTCTTTCTTGTGGTGCTTTTCCCATTGTTTATTCCTCCTTGGTTAGTTTGATATGGTTGATTTACCTCAATTCCCGAAACGTTCGGGAATTTTCCCAAGGAAGGCCCTGAATATTTGGCCCTATTTACTATGGTCCCCCTTAATAGTTCGTTCGGGGGTTGGAGGTCCCTTATATGCCGACGTCCCTTATCAGAGCTGGTACCGGTCCCATAACCAAAAGTGGGCTAAAACGGTACGCAGAAATTTGAGGTCCCTTATACACCGCTTGCCCTCATCGCGGGGTCCCTTGATAAGGACTATACCTACTATTAATACTATTAATACTGTCGTACCAGGTATTTATACGAACGAAGCACGCGAGCCTATGGAAGCTCATCATCCATAGACGCGAGCCAAGAGGCATACGGATATTATATACATGGGGCAGCGATTCGCGGGCGGGGCAACTCTCGCCCCTAGCTGCATTTTCATATGATACGGCTGCATGGGGTTAAGAAGAACAAAATAAAAAATAACGGGCTTGTGGCGCTGTGACGGATAAACAAGGTTAGCTGCATCTTCATGGCTGCATGGGGTTTGGAAGAACAAAAGAAGAACCTGGGAAACAACGGCTTGTGGTTGCCAAAAACAAACATGGATTGTTTGACGTTTTTAATCGCATAATAAATCCATAAAACACAAGAGCAGTGCGTGTACTTCAAGCACCGCCTGCAAAACAAAAATTAACGCTTTTAACTATTAACCCATTCAGAACTGAAAGAAATGTCCCACACTATTTCCAAGTAGTTTGTCCCCAAATTCGTGGGACCAGTTCTTAAGTGGTTAACTAAAATAACACCCAAGAATCCAACAAAAAAATCGAAAAACAGATCGGACAAGGTCAAGGGTCCGTTCAAGCATAACCGAGCAGACTTATGAGACAGAGGAAGTATATATATATATACATACATGTACGACAGAACAAAAACAACGTTAGCTACTGCTTGTGACGTTAGGCGCAAAAACGAAAAGCCCACCAGCAGTTGGAATTTTGAAATACATTGGTAGTCTGCCGCAACAAAAACGAAAAGGTCGACCAGCCGTTAAAAACTTGCAGGGCCCTCCACCGTACGTTTCTTTTCCTTCGGTGCCGTGCGGTTTGGTGCGCGGTTTTAAGGCACCGCACCGTGCAAATTTTGCCTTGAATGTAAACCGCACGGAACCGCACCGTAGGATTCTCAAAAAAAAAAAAAAAACGCACCTCGCCGTACCCGTAGGATTCAAATCACACAAAAAAAACGAGGTACATCGTTTAAAATCCACAAAATGAAAACCACGGTCACTAAAATCAAGCACTTTGCTTCCGCACGGGTACGGTGCGAAGCGGGTTTTTAAAAACTTTTACCGAGCCTTACCGAACCGTATATACGATGCCAACAGCCTTAAGAACGGGAGGTGCTTCGACTGCAAAACGTATCGGAAAAAAAGAGAAAAAAAGCTGTGAGATCGAATTTTCATTTTTTCCTCAAAACTCACATTTGCAAGCTTAGTGTGGCAATTTGACCGCGCGTTATACGGGATGTGTACGTAGGTTTTTAGAGCTGTCTACGTAAGTGTATCATCACGCGTTTGAGGATGGGCGGTGGATTGTGAATTCGGACGTGAAAAATGGAAAATGTGGCCACGATTGCATCTCCTGGTGAACACAGCACACATAAACACCAAACGCACCGTGGCTTGTCATGAACACCAGAGCGTGAAGCGCGGGTACTATTGTACCACTGCTGCTGTTGCTGCTGTTGCTGTACGGCTGGTATACATGCCGCTGCTGTCGTTACAGTGTGTGTCGTGGCTGCGCGGTTGCTTCTAAAAATATATATATATAAATACGTCAGCTGCGAGTAAGTACTACCGATTGAACGGTGGAAACTCAGCTTTGCAAGCTTTTTGATACGTTAAGACACGCTCATTGGGCGTGCTTGTTCTATTTTTCATTTTTACAACATGGTGCTGATGAGTTCAATCTGCGATACAACAGTAGTTGATACTCAGCTCTGCATTTTGAATTATAAATCGTGTTTTTGAAATTCCGAGGGAGTGTGGTCTATATCGTCCTGCGCCGGCAATACCGGCAGTCAGAAGCGATTATACTGTTGTCAAAGTCAAATCAGTATACTGGATTGCAGCAGTATACTGTCTGTCCTCTCCACTCTCTCCTCCCGAAACGCATTTAGTGGGTTTCTGTACTATAGAATGGCGTGTTTCTTGGGCGCACGTGATGTAAAAACTACTGGCGAATATAACTGGCCAGGTCAATCAATCAGTAGATTACTACTGCCAGTACATACTGTGTCAGTGCCCAGCCCTAAGCATTTCCTGTGACCTCCTGGTTTCTTGGCGACGGACGCCTCAACTCTCTGGGAGTAATATGTGTTCGTCCCTATTGCCTACGTAGGGCGACAGGAATCATCGCACACACACGCACACACACAATCACTGCCTTTGCTTGGCCGCCGCGAAGGGAAGAGCTTGGTGCGCGACTGCTGTTGCACCGTGACTGCGACAGCGTACTGTGGAGAGAGCTTTGCGAGCCGGAGGGACGGTGTGGTAAGAAGTACAGCAGCAATAGAGCGAGTAAACATTGCTGACATCATTGTGATTTCCCATGGCCCTGGGCGGCTCGGCGTGGCCGGACGCAATCCCGTGCGTGGCCGAAAGCAATCCCGTGATTTGCTTGCCAGTTCGCGCGACTTCGGGCGCCCAGAGCACACGCCACGGAGGCCGGCCGAGGCCAAACTTGCACCGAGTGTACACGCGCCCCCCCCCCCTGCCTGCCCCGCACCCAAAAGCGGGAGGTGGAAAACTAGGCCCGGGGAGAAGAGCTTGCCGATGCGCCAAAATACGCATTTCATACATACACGTACGGCAGTATAATGAGATGTATAGGGGAGACAACTAGTTCTTCGGGCTTTGGGCCACGATACGACAAAACGCGAAGCAATCCATGTCATCTCGAAAACAGGGCCCCCAAGAAAACGGAAAGTAGTGGTTGACGAAGAAATTTCATCAGTTTGGACTATTAATATTAACTAATATTAGACTTGATGAAAAAAGACATCGCAAAACATAAGGGGGGGGGGGGGGGGGGGTACTCATTTGTTGCTTGCCTTAGTCATTTGACCATTGACCACGCATCCCTTTCGAGACGGAGCAGAAACTACACCAATAATTAAATTCGCAAGAGAGGGCCGTGGACGGGTGGAGGGTGGAGGGTAACAATGGTTGGGGCTGGGTCTAATTCATTTCACACAATAGCATAGGGACGCGTTACGTTGCACCCGCACTGCTGATGCCAACTCTGCCGCTCGCGCGGCTGTTGCTGCTGCTGCTGCAGCTATTTTTGGTAGCAGCAGCTGCTGTCTTGGGTAGCGGCAGCACTGATGTCACTCACCCTGAACGCGCGCCACGACATATAGAGGCATAAGGTATACCTTTTTTTGGCTGAAAATATTTTTTGAATGACGGCGCTCCCCTTAACTCCTTAAGAGCTGGTTCCACATATTTGGGGACAAACCACTTGGAATTAGTGACGGGTGTTTTTTTCAGTTCTGAGTGGGTGAATGTGAGGATGCAACGCCAATTGTGAGGAACCTAGGTGCACGAGGACAGGGTATCCCTAGCCAGGTCAGCCTATGTACGGGTACTCGTTGGTACTCACGTGTGTTGTTTGCTTAGAGATAGAAGAAGAGCAGCTTTATTCCTTTTCCGTGATGAACGACTGAGAGAAAAGGGGAAGGGCATCTAGGAACCCCCCTGATTCCCATCTGAGATACGCCTTCCAAGTAATACCAATATGATCCAAATACCTGATACCAGGTATTTACCCACGTTTTCACATGGTTCCAACAGTACCATAACATGAACTCCTCCACAACTGGTCCCACGTATTTGGGGACACACTACTTAGAATTAGTGAGGGATAGGTTGTTCGGTTCTGAATGGGTTAACACCCCAAATCGTCGAAATAAAAATACCATTACGCGTACTCATATTGTTTTTGCGAATCACATTTTTTTCGCATGCGTTGAAAAGGCCATCGGATTTTGTCCATCGGCTTTGCGTTTTTTTCCTTAATTTCAGAACTGCAGTCCCGTTTTGGGGACAAACCACTCTAATTCTAAGTAATTTGTCCCCAAAACGGGACTCCAGTCCTAGAAGGGTTAACCCCTTAAGAACCGGTCCCCGGTTTTTTGGGGACACATTACTTGGAAATAGTGCGGGATAAGTTTTTCAGTTCTGAATGGGTTAAAATCAGTTTTTGGCTTACTATTAGTATAGAGCTCCTCATGCTAAGACCTTCAGAGAAAAAAGGATGCACCTATCGTATACCGCAGCACGTGTCTCTCTCCTCATGACATGCTCTGCCCTGTTCCCATAGAATACAGCAGCAGCAGCAGCACTCATGTGGGCTCTGCTGCTGGTTCTGTTGCTGCAGTTACTGCTTGCTGACGATTTGCTGCATAGTATTATACTTACTTGTTCGCCTATAATACTGAGCGTTCCAACGTGACTCTGCTCTCCGTGTTTGTATTACAGTACAGGACACCTAATAAGAAACAGGAAATCTGGTCAAGGCTGGATTTCTTATTTGAGAGCGCGTGCTTTCTACACTAATTTCAAGATAACGACTCCCGAATGTCTAGTTTTCCTTTACATCTCAGCCTGGCTTTCTTATTACCCTGTTTCTTATTATTAATATTAATAGGTGTCCTGTACTGTATGGTGTGTGCAAGATGGAGGTGTTTTTTTGTTTTTTTTTATGCCTTGACTCGTGACTCTTCACTCCCCTTTCTTGTCCGTACAGACAGCAGTCGTAGCAGGTACCAGGTAAACCCACGAAGATTTGGTAGTCAATTCAAGGATTTTGAACTTTTCGACGAGAATCTAGAACTTTCAAGCATTTGTTTTCTCGTTTTCCAGCATCTGATACCAGCAGATTGCCATGCACAGCAGTACTGCTGCTGTTGTCGAGGTTCCGATACAGCGGTGTGAAGAGTTTTGAACCCGCTATGATACACATATGCAAGGCACCCCCGCTAATCCAAAAATAAAGTGCTTCATTTTGTTTTGATTTCGTTTTTCGTTTTGTTTCTCCTTGTATGCGGCCCGGCCCCCCTTGTATTAGACTGCAACTCACGAAAAGCAGCAGTTGACGAAGCTTGAAAGTGAATCTTCCTGAGGTACGTAGGTATCATATGTTAGGCACTCTAGTTGGCTAAGTGTGTATTGTACGCGGCTCAATCAACTTGGGAGTATTTCGCAGCCACAGCAACCTAGAGCCTTTCCAAGCTCAGCATCCAAGCCGGCCGAGTCAACCTAGAGTATTACCAAGCACAGCATCCTAGCACTGACCACAGGCAGGCGTAGTGGTTAGGGTTAGGGTTAGGGTCCGAGGGTCGGCTTCAGGCACAAAGAACGAAACCTCCGTAAATATTCACCATCAAAGTTTGTCCACCCCTCCATGCAAAGTAAGGGCCAAAATTAACGAAATCAAGTTTTAAACCGAATCGATTTCAAATCGAATTTGTTGTATGAATTCAATTCGATTTGGTGGTAAAATGCGGCTTTGGGTCCTATGGGGTGAAACCACGTATATATACTCCGCATGTTCTCGAAATGTGAATGAGATTGGAATAACGCGACATCCCACACAACACCCTGCTGACAAGTACCGAGGAGAGCAGCTTAGTGCGACGGCGTGCATCGTCACGTGCACGCCGCCTACAGCCTCTGTTTTTTTTGTAAGGCCCAGGCTAGGAAGCCATCACTCTCAGCTTCAGACCTTTACGGGGGGTTTGTGCTTGGCGCCTCAAGCCGACCCTCGGACCCGAACCCTAACCCTATACCAGTGGTCAGTGCTGGGATGCTGTGCTTGGTGAGACTCTAGGTTGACTCCGCCGGCGTGGATGGTGAGGTTGGAAAGACTCTAGGTTGACTCGGGATGCTGTGGCTGGGAAAGACTCCACCAAGTTACTTGCGCCGCGTAAAACATACCCTGAGTCAACCAGGGTGCATAAATAGCTACCTTAGGAAGATCTACTATTAATATCGTGCTTCGTCTAGTACTGCGATTCGATACGATTTGCAAAAAAAAAAAAAGTATTTTGGGAGTTCTTTTGCAATTCGATCGGATCGACCTTCCCTCGCCCCAAAGTACAAATGCCTTCTCGATGATTCATTTTTTTACCAATCAAGACGAATCAGATGAAACTTGAATTCGATTCATTAAAAAAAGAATCGATTTGAAACTTGCCTTCGTTCATACGGACCCGAAGGATAGGGTGCATATGATACGTACGCTGTGTTTGTGCTCCAGTTATGATGCGCATCTGACTGATTTTTGTAGCATTTGAAATGACTTAAGTTTTTTCCCCTGAGGTACAGTATTCTTTCGTTCCAGTTTTTGGAGTCTGTCCTGTGACCACCGACACACGATGTTGGACGTGAGTTCATGTCAGAAATACAAGAACAACAATCGTACGAGTACGCATACAAGGTTCTACGGCTGACGCCGCCCGATCAGTGAATCGAGTCCAAGGCCTTTTCAGCGATGATAAGTGGCTGATACCTCATACCAGTACTCATAGCTGATAGCGCAATACGATAAGATCTTATTAATAGTTTGTTTCAAGACGGTTTTGGAAAAAAAAAAACAGGAAAAATGGTGTAACACTGCCGCCATACTATACCGCACGAAATCCACGCACGACAAAACACTCCGGCCAGATATCACAGGAAGAGTAAGAATCGAACGCTCTGGCCAGACACGTACGCATCACCCGGCGCCGCGGAAAACACGAATCCAAACAGGAGCTCTAACCCCTTCAGAACTGAAAATATAATCCTACATTAATTCCAAGTAGTTTGTCCCCAACTTCGTGGGACCAGTTCTTAAAAGGTTGAGAGCGTTTTGGTAGTATGACGGCATGCAAAGGACAGGGTAGTTACGTATACGTCGTAGACCTCGGGCTCATGCATGCACCGGTGGCTACCTTGAATACCAGGCCTGAAAAAGCCTGCCGAGTCCTCGATCTCAGGTCGCCGGGAGGTCCCTTCATTATGACGTAAGGTCGACCCCCTCCCCGAAGGGTTGACGGGGTTATCTGTTGAGGAACCGGTTTAACCGGGTCCAAAAACAACGCATCGAGAGTGGATGGGCTACCTCGGGCAACACCGCCCCCCTTTGCTCAGTTCGAGGCATAGACTCCTACGTAGCACCTCATTGCTACATAATCAGAGAGGAAAGTGCTCGGCACGGTCGGGGGGTCCGAGAACAACGAATGGAGGGTGAATGGAATACCTCGGGCAACACCGTCCCCCTTGGCTCAGTTCGAGACATACTCTTGAGCACCTCCTTGCTACATGATCAGAGAGGAAGGTGCTCGGCACGGTCGGCCGTAAACGACTGCTGCACAGGCATCAGGGATTGGGAGCTACGTAGCTCGTCATCGGCACCAGGAGCAGACACTATTAATAGTTTCACAGAGAGTTGGAGCCACACCAACCGCACGCAAGACCATTCTGCCTCCCATTCCAATGAAACCGGCATAGGGATTGCCGCGCAAACCTAAAACACGGAAGCCAAGGGCACTGGTTGTGATAATAGGAGCAATACCGTTGAAGGCAAGCTGTTGCCCAACCCAAGACCACAATAAAACATCACTCTTGACGCGAACAATACTTATCGCACATAAAAGTACTATTAATAGTGTAATGCCCCACGAGGCGAAGGTGCCCGAACCACGAAGCCAACCATACCCACCACACAGAAAATTACTCTCGAAGCGAGCAACACTCGTAACAAAAATACTGCCCGAGTCAATAATCTCGGTGGGGCCGGCCGCCCAAACCACTATAATCGCGGTCAGGATCTTGGACTTGGACTCGATTCATTGATCGGGCGGCGTCAGCCGCAGGTCGTCTTATATACGTCTTTCGCTATCACTCTCTTTTAACGCATCTGGATTGCTAGCATGTCTACCCTGCTTACTATGAATACTGCATTACAATGTACTACTGTAGTATCTCTGTGTCGTGGTTTTGTGACCACAGAGCTTGTATCTCTCTTGGGATGAAGAATCGGCACGGACACTATTAATAGGTGTGCCGGATGTCCACGGATAGGAAGAGCGGTTTATTGTGAACAACACACACACAAACCGTTTTAGCCCACTACCAGGTATTGATTATAAGGGCCCGGTACGAACTCTGATAAAGGACGTCGGTACAGTATACAAGGGACCTCCAACCCTCGAAGGCAGTATCAATAGGGGGTCCCTTAAAAGGGGCTACCTACTGTATGAAATATGAAATATGGACCGTGGACTCCCAGCTCGCAGGATATGTACGTAGCGGGCATAGGAGGTGAAAAGATATGTGATGTTGGTGGTGGTATCTTCCCATTTATTATCTTCGCCCTCCTTTTCTCTCTCCTTCATATCAATAGTCGTAACTCAGACCCGGGGGCACAAAGTGGGCTCTTCTCCCTCCTCCCCACTACGGTTCTTGCCTTGCATTTTTATCGCGAGAAGACTCCAGCCCTTTCTTCCCTCGTCGACTCGCATCGACTTGCGCCTACCCACTCTACCAGGCGCTCTCAGCAGTTGATTCCGTTTTCTTTTTTTTCTTTTTTTTCTGCAAATACAACTCAAAAATCCTACCCACGTGAGATTTGAACCCCATAAACAACTTTTCTTGTATTGTAGCATTCGAGGGTACCGCTATGAATAGACGATCAGGGCATGAAACGCCTTATTATTCGACAAACGGCAAAACAGTTTAGCCAATAATGCGGCTCTCACAACCATCGGACTCAGGAGCGGTCGAAGGGTTGACGGTAAATATGTCAGGAGACGGCACTTTTCCCCCTTGACGGACGGACGCGTGCTTCGACGGCAAAAATCCGGGGACAGGGAGCAAAAATCCCATGTTTATGGAAAAACCCTCGCCATATTATTGAAAGGCTATATTTACTTTGTACTGACTGTTGATTGTCTACTATGGTCTGCCTCGGTAAAAGTTGATGGTGTGCTTGCTGTGCTGGTGCTCTGGTGCTGGCACGCAGCAAGAGGTACACAAAATAAAAAATGCGAAAACACATGTAGGGGTTTCAACATGGAACGTGGGACGCTTGTTCCTGCGGGGATAGGGGACAATCCGTCTAGACGGATGGAAATGCCTTGACGGACGCCCTTGGCTGGCTGCCGGCTTGACGGTTGCCCGTCTCCTGACATGTTTGGCTGACGGTGGACTCTCAGTACTGAATACTGAATAGTAACCGCCGCGTAACGGAATTGATGAATTCAAACATTGGTATCGGGGAAAAAACGCAATAATAATTGCTCAACAACTGCATCAACCACTCTTGATAGTGTTACCTACGTGTCCTATATGATTGTTGGAGTACAGTACGAGGCTTACGCACGAAAGTACAGGAGGAGTACAAAGTACAAAGCATTCTACAGAGGTCGCCTCCGCTGACGATGTCGGGGTCTTGGGGCAGATTTGGCTGAGGCCTTGACGCGCAGATTTCTTCGTTGATACGTGGCAAGGAGGTAGGCGCCTCTACAAGACCTTCCTCGCGTCTCGCAAGAAGAGACCCTATAGGATAGACTGCTGTGGTGCGGGTGGCCGGCGTCCCCCTACTCTGTGTCTGAGCAGGGGGGGGGGGGTGCTGGGCGCGGCCGAGCTAGACGGGGCTCCCAGGTTGGAAAGCGCTACGGCAGTCGCCGTCACAGGTACCGTCGGGCGGGTAGCCCCGGCTGCCGCTTTGGCGTACGTTTCGCCGTGTTGCTTCTTTCCCATCATCTGATTTGCTTTGCGAGTTCAGATGTTAATAGTCGTCGACGCCAATATAGAGGTCGCCTCCGTTTGATGATGTCGGGGTCTTGGACAAGGTTTGGCCGAGGCCTTGACGCGCAAAATTTCTTCGGTGATATGTGGCAAGGAGGTGCCTCTACAAGACCTCCCTCGCGTCTCGCAAGAAGAGATCCTGTAAGATGAAGTGAGAGAGTGAGAGCCGGCCTCCATTTTAGAGGACCCTTTGCTCCCAGGAAGTGTTCGGGCTTTGTCCTCCCGAACGCCAACCATTATGAAGACCATTAATGATGGCAGGTCTCGTGGAGCGGACGTTGGTTGACTTATCCTCATGGTTGGCATTTGTTATCAGAGGTTCGGTGTCTACGTATCCTATCCTCCACAATTCTTCGTATATATAATACAGTCGTGGTCCCGCAGTAGTGCAGTGGGTCGCGAGACGACTGTGACCGCACACTATTGCAGGAACCCGCATTATCGCGGGATAGTGCGGTACCGCACTCTCTTGGGAGGAGGGGTGGACAAAGGGTGATAGTGGATCTTTAAAATGGGGGTATTTGTCTTGGTAGTAGTAATGTTGACCCTCAGATCGAACGCTAACCCTAACCCGAACCCGAACCCTATGCCAGTGGTCAGTGCTTGCTTGGCCAATCAGAGTGCCTAATTAGCTACCTTAGGAAGATCCACTAACAGTGTCTGTCCACTACTGCTTGGGAGCCTAAATAGTGCGTTACCGCACGATCATGGTAGTATATGGATAACTGTGTGCATCGTAGAGCAATACATCATAGCCAGAGAGCTGTTCTGCTGAATAACACATCATAGTCAGAGAGCTGTTCAGCTGGAAGGGAGCGCCGGGCGAAACATGCGGCATCCTCCGTTATCACGCGAAGCTAGCCATGACGTAAAGTACAACAATAGGTGTATTGTTGTAGAACAGCAGTACAACTGCTGTCCTGCACAGGTGTACTGACATGCCGTACGTAGTGACATGGAGGCGTGACAGCCCCACTATTAAAGTGCGGTTCCCGCGCTATTGGAGGACCGGTCCCGCAATAGGACGGCTCGTGACACGCGATTTTGACCAAACCATTGCGGGACCCCCCACTATGCGGCCCGCACAATTGCGGGACCACGACTGTACATACTCATACATGCGCAGTGTGCAACTCAAAGAAAGAGCGCTCGCCGGAACAACACAGAGAAGTACACCAGCTTCCAGTACCTGGGAGTGAACTAAAGTATTTTCGAGATAAAATACCGCAGGTACTTGTCCACTCGCAGTATTTCGGGTTTATGTACTGCGCGTATCCCGAGTGCTCGCAGTATTCCGGGGTTGATACGGGCACGATTGAGTACTGCAAGTATCTCGGATGATTGTACTGCGTGTACTGCTTGTAATCGGGCTTCTGTACGTACTGCTCATAGTGCCAGTACTCGCACTATTTGGGCCTCAGTGCTCATACTCCCAGTACTCGCAGTATTTAGGCCGCCAACACAGCAAAACTCTCAGTACTCGGGAGTACAGCAGTACCAAACATACTCGATAATTTTCTCACCAGAGACGTCCATTTTAGAAAGCAAGCACATGCTCATGCATGTGGCGTCCGAGTTGTTTTCCTGGAGCACGGCATCTTGGCAGTGGCAAGCCACCAGTTTGCACCTTCAATCATGGACCTCTGTCCACGTCAAAGTTTGTTGTCCTACAGTATTTTTCCTTCCTGAGCGAGCCGCGGAGCGAAGCGCCTCATAAATATATGAGTGTACCCAGGGGCCAGGGGTACCCGAAAAAAAAATCTCGGCACCCCACTACCCATTTTCGAGACCCAGACAGGGGGGTACGCTAAAACCAAGTAAAATACAAATATGAAAAAACTCGCTTTTCGTAATTTCGGCCAGAAACCCCAACGAACTCGTTTGTTTTTCATTTTGACACTGGGAAGGGGTGTAGGGTGTAGGTCGTTTTCTCTTTTTGTCGAGCACCCTCGGTGTACCTGTGGTACCTGGTACCAGGTACCTGGTACCAGGTACGTGGGTAGGGAGTTTCGCGAATCACCGAACCAGGGCGTAAAATAGGTGGCACCTTTTCGTCGTACGTAAATCCCGTTTTTTTCAACACGTACCGAAGGCATGGTGCGGCTTGCCGCATCACGCTTTTTCTATGTGCCGCACCTTTTTTCGCCGAATTATAGATTATAGGAGGGAAAACATGTGCGGGTCCTTTTTCGCCACAAGCGACTGCGCCGCAGTCTGTTTGGGCGTGCTTTTCGCCGCAGGCAACCGCAGGCGATTTTTTTTGTTTTGTTTTTTTGTTGTTGTGTGGGTTTCGTCTCAGCTGGTTTCCTCTGCCTGAGGACGAAGCAGAGGCCTCAAACAGCTAAACCGAGCGGGTTAGAGGCACATTTTGAGTATATTGACGCATACATGGTGAAAAAAACGGCCTCCGGCCGCACCACGAGCCGGGCGCCTATTTTACGCCCTGCACCAAACCCCTATACCGGGACCACGACTGCTGCCCCTTGTATCATATATACGTACTGGTGTATCGTAGTGCTTTGTAAAATGGTACCTGGAATTGCGTTAGGCTGTACACCAGTAGAAGACAATGACAATGAGAACGGATTAAATAAAATTGTTATAAATACGTAAGCTGTGAGTTCAACCGATTGAATAGTAGATTCTCAACTTTGGGAGCTGCGTAGAATTTTTGTTCGGAGTGGCGGCTCGGTCGCGGTCGAAACGGCCACCAGCCTCGTACTACTTCTGCCGCCATCGCCGCTGCTGCTACTGCTGCTACTGCTGCTGCTGCTGCTGCTGCTCGTACTACGGCTGAGGTATATACCGCAGTAAAGCTGTGCAATTTGGGTTGGATTTGGCACGCAGCAGCAGCAGTCTTCGGCGAGGACGAGCGGTGGTGACGTTGAAGCGCTAAAAAATCGGAAGTCGTCCCTGTTCGCGAAGCCGCCGGTCGCCGACACCGACTCGCGGCCGTGCCAGGCAAGAGTGACATCCCAAAAACTTCAACACCCGAGCGCTACTCGTACTGTCACGGGAATACTACCCGGAAACACCAGCAGGCACTTGAGTAGGGCAGCACCACCCACCTCCTACGAGTACGATTTGCTGCTGCTGTTGGGGCGGCTACTACTGCTGTATGGGTGCCTGCGGGCCTGTACGTAAGCACGACGTATCATATCCTATCATACGACAGCAGTCCACAAATTGTAAATGATGCCGCAAAATGTCACGGAGGCCCATCCACTCTCACGCGTCCGTGTTTGCCCGAACCAGTGGACCGTGGGGCATGTGCGTGCGCCTGCCGTGTATAGGAGCCACGCATGATACATGCTTGCCAGCATATGCCTCATGCAGCAACATCTACCCTCTTGCACACTCTACACGAGGAGCTGACAACGCCACTCACCCAAAGTTACACATGTTGGCTTCGTTTCGGGCTGCAGCACTACTTTCTAGATTCGTCACCGACTCCTCCTAGTGCACTCGCGAGTGCCAACGAACTGACCTGTCTCTTGCACTGACGATCGGGTCCGTGTGGTACGTTGCGCGAGAAGAAAGAAGGGCTGCTGCGGCCAGAATCGCCTGCTATCTCTGTCTGGTCTGCGCGCCAAGAACTGAGGAAATCGCGCTGGCTCCCAATATTCCCAGTGACTTTAGTTACTGGGCTCTGTCGCGGAAATTATTTAATTTCCCATTCCCAGTGACTTTAGTTACTGGGCTCTGTCGCGGAAATTATTTAATTTCCCAAATCCCCTGCCTTTCAACTCTGTTTCGAGGTCTAATTCCATCTTTTTTTAGTAATCCCCNGACACACGGTAGTAGTAGTGCAGTTTCTGGTACGTCGTAGCAGTATCATCCAGCAGCAGCAGCAGCAGTAGTTCATACTACGACTGATTGATTATTGATTCGGATTGAATGTCGTACGAGTGCTATTATCACAAAACTTCACAGACAGGCGGGGCGGCGGGGAGTGGGTCGGGGCTTCAGACCGTTCACGCTGTGGCCGTTGATCGTGGAAAGTACTACAGGTAATATATTTTATTCAGGGTACTCGAACTACACAATAGCATTGATAGTACGTACTCGTACTGCTGTAGGACCGCATCAAACGATCACGATGATATCAATCGTGGCAAAGTGTCACTGGGACCCGCGTGCAGGGCAACCTCTCTGCGCGCTATAACTATAGTCGTCGTTACCCTACCCTTCCTACAGCCGCCTCCATATTTAATGGAACACCTTTGGTTGCCGTATCCCCAGCACTTTGCTTGGACAGTGACTCGCTGCAACCTGCTTCCTCAAGTGAGCCGTCTCCCTCGTGTTAGCCAGACTTTGGCCACGTGAAGAGTGGGCACAGCTGTTGACTTTGTGCCCCAGTAATGTTCACATTACTGACTCTGAAACTTGTGGTGTTGGCTGGTTGCTTTTGCTGCTGCTGCGTTTAGTACCAAGTACACTACACACCCAGCGGTACCAGTACGTACCAGCCGTCGTGTTTACAGGGTATACGTTGATAGATCAGACCCGCGTCCTCTCCACTGCGTGCCGGCAGACTGCTGCACCTGCCTGCGCTTGCCTGCATATCAGTCTCCGGCCGAATGAACGTCCTAATGTTCTCCTGCTGCCCGCAGCAGGAATAATCAAAGCTACTGCTGCTGCTGTAAGTACAGCAGTTGCCTGCAGCATAGTGGTGGTATTGCGCAGACCCTTTATACTAATAGTGAGTCGAATTCTCGAACTCTACTGCTGCCCCCATTGTACGTATCGTGCCTCGTACCTGGAACAGACCTCACCTCTCCTGCTGGACGAGAGGTGTTCTTCCTGCAACAATCCCGTGATGCATGACTAAATTTACTATCGTACACAAATAACATCATCATATATACCGGTTGCTCGTGTCGAAGTGTCGAGTCGCATACGTACCAGGTACAACAACACCAGTGCCGGGCATCGTAATACAATGGCTTTGTACGAACGTGCAGCAAGCTCTCTGACATTGTATTGTGTGTGTGTTTTCTTCACATTAAACTCGTTCTTTCTACCCACGAGCGACTACATCAGTACACCCAGTGTCTGTCCTGATTCCTAATCCTAGAGAGCAGATACAAATTCTGTGGTCACAGACTGTGAGACAGAAAAAGAAACCAAAACTGCCCTGTACGTATTGTACGGCGGTAATGCAGCATCAGTAGATATAGGGGATGCGCACGCACCTAATTTCAATTTTCGAACTGCAGCACTAATTGCAACCAGGGCTGGAAATAGGTGGCCAGCTCGTGGTGCGCGAGCCGGAGGCCGTGGGGCGCCCCCGCGCCACGAGCACCCCCGCACCACGAGCCGAAGGCGAGGCGAGGTGCTGCCCCCCGCAGGAGACCGTTTTATTTTGGACATATATAAACGAGTACGGCGGTACAGTATATATCGGTCAACATGTCAACGTACTCAAAATGTGGGCCTCGCCCGGAATGTGTTGGAGCAGCATATCGCACCACTTTTTCTTGTTCTTTTTTCTTGTTTCCATCCCATTCATTACGTCCACCCTTCCTTTCTCTCTCCTTCCCACGTACTTCGTATGTATATAATAGTCGTAACTCAGATCCGGGGTCACAGAGTAGGCTCTTCTCCCTCCTCCCCCACTACGGTTCTTGCCTTGCATTTTTATCGCGAGAAGATTTCAGTACTTTCTTCCCTCCTACGTAGGGTTAAAAATAAATATATCGTGTATATTTGATATATTGAAGTATCGAACTTCGATATGTATATATATCGTATGTATATATTTGATATATCGAACTTTCGATATATCGTATATACATATCGAACGCGTATTGCCCTCCATCCGCTGCCGTCCCCGTGTGGTGTATGCTGACACTGAACGAAAGCTTAAGCTTCGATGTACGGTATCAAATATCGATATGTTATCGATTTTTTCTTCTAGATTGTATCGATATCGTATCGATCTTGATCCCGATATCGATATGCAACACTAATGGTTACACGTCGCAGCTCGATTTGGGAGTATAATATATACAACAGCAGCGCGTAGCGAAAACAGCAATTTCCAAGGCAATCAGAAGTAATGGAAACGTCGTATTGCAACGCACTCGCCAGCCCTCATGAGACGGTAACTACTGATTGCAGCTGCTGCTGCTGCTTCTGTGCAAGGGAACGCGCGGACAGCTTATTTCCGTTCAAAACACACATCAAGAAATGAAATACCACAACAAGAAATAAAATGCACTCAACAAATAAAATGCACTCACAAGAAACAAAACGCACTCACAAGAAATGAAACGCACACACAAGAAACGAAACGAACACACAACACAAACAAAAACAAACAATAAATGGCGCCCTGTTACACAATATGTATGCCAGCAGGTAATTTAGAACAGCAACAGCAGCGGCAGATACAGCAGCAGCAGCAGCAGCAGCAGCAGCAGCAGCAGCAGCGGAGGCGGCGGCAGAGGCGCTTCCTCGAGGGGGCTGGGGGGAAGGCGGTGAAGAGACATGGCAGAGTTTGCCGCAGGGGCGGCCGAAGAGGGCGCCGGGGCGGCTGGGGGAGGAGAGGACTTCTACCCCATCACCGTCGTTTACTGCGGAGGTGGGTGGGTGGGGGGGGTGCGGACGGAGACGGGGGAGCGGGTGGGGAAGAGCCGAAGAAGAAGGGAAAGAAAGTCAGTCCAAAAACACTCAGTGTGCTATAGCCGTAAAAGGCGATTTTGGTAAAAACAAAATGGAGATTTTCGGCCGCATGACGGGGGTCCCTCAAAACTAAGGCATGCCCTATCAACTATTTCAGAACTGAAAACATGATCCCACACTAATTCCAAGTAGTTTGTGCACAAATACGTGGAACCAGTTCTTAGGGATCAAGGCACGTCCTATTATTCTAGGTGTCTAGAGCGCCAGCTTTCTGAGCTCGTCGCCAGCAGGGGGGGGCTGCGTCAAAGCTCCTCCCCCCCCTTCAAGTGCAAGCAATGCCTTCCTGGTCAGGTGAAAACCCGACGTGCTCCGTCCAGGCATTGTAGGGATGCGAGGGAGGGTCTATGGCCATACGATTTTTTGTGGTTGTGTATATTGGCAACTTCGTGAAGATGGCAACTAGGGCAGCTCTCGCTGAGAACTCGCGCCAGTGGATGTGTATGTTTGCACCAGTCGGACATATTATCTACAGATCATCTACAGATAGATCATCTGGATCCTAACCTGCCGTTGTAAGATATTGTGCAGGATCTGTACAGGACAGATCCAACCCAGGAAATGCGTCTGTTAGCTCGTGCAGATTGTAGGGTTCTCACCCGGCAGCATGAGCTACAGATCTTACAAATCATACAAATCACACAAATCATAAAAATCATACAGATCATACAAACCATGCAGATCATACAAATCATGCAGATTATAAAGATCAGGAATCTATCTTGCCCGAAAAATTATGGATGATGGAAGTAGGAATCGATTATCTGCACGATGTGCGGCGGATGTTTGAAATTGCCGTGTACTTTGGTGAAAGGCGTAGAAAACTTCTTGTTTGGTTTGTGAATTGTAGGTTAGTCGTCCTCTCACCCCCCCCCCCCACTCATTGAAGCTGTCATCCATGTGCAAGTCCGCCTGACAAGCGGTTCTTAGTAGGATGCAGCTCACCCTTCATGCGGCTCGCCGAACACCTCACGGCGCTTCGCGCTTGGTGCTAGCAATGTCTGCCTGGTCGGTGAAAACCCGACATGCGCCGTCCCGGCATTGTAGGGATGCGAGGGTTTATGGTCATACGACTGCGGCCATGCATGAAAATGAAGTACACTCCCCAGTCCTGCCCCCCCTCACCTAAGATCGCTATCCTAGGAAGTAGATAGCGCGAAACAGGAAAGGAGAAACATATTAGAAAATGTGTTCTATGTTATATATGGAAACAGCGCACTGAGCGCCGAACTGTTGGAGGTGTATCTACTATGATGGGAGTAGAAGCGGTGCTCCGTCTCGAAAGGACTGCGTGGTCAATGGTCGAATGACTAAGGCAAGCAACAAATGAGTACGCCCCCCCCCCCCGCTGGTCGGTGAAAACCCGACATGTTCCGTCCCGGCATTGTAGGGATGCGACGGTCTATGATCATACGACTACGGACACGCATGGAAATGAAGTACCCCCCCCCCCCCCCCCCCCCCCCCCCCCCCCCCCCCCCCCCCCCCCCCCCCCCCCCCCCCCCCACCCCCGTCTTGCCGTGACCGGCGGTGCCTTTGTCGACATAATCACTCCACAGCGCGTGCGTCTTGCCTTCTTTTTTTGTTCCTCCTCGTTTTTTTTTTTTTTTTGGTTTCTTCCAAAACGTATTATATGTGTTTTCTTCACTTTTTTATTCATGTCTTTTACGCGAAGTATATTTATGAAAAATAAAAATAAACACAACTGCTGTGTCAGATCGAGGGTTTTAGTCGAAAGTCATCGTTGCAAGCTGAGTGTGACACTGCGATCGCGCGTACGTACGGGGTTTTTATGTCATAATGTAGCATTATACGAAGTACACATTACGACGAGCGACCTTTTGCTTGTACTTTCGGGTTTTCCCCAGTTTAAAGTGGCGTCTCTGGAACGGGATTCCAGTTTAGACTAGTACTCAATGTGGGAACAACAAACAGAGCTTTGGCGAAGTACTGTATACTTCACATACCCACGAGTACGTACCTGCAAGTAGTCTAGAGCTCTACAATCAGTAGTACCGTAAAAAGTTCATATTTTAGTACATTTTTTCGGCTGACCTGCCCCCCTTCCCCTCTCCTCTCCTCCCCGCTCCCCTCTCTCCTCCTCCCCCTCTCCCCTCCCCTCTCCCCTCTCCCCCCCTCCCCCTCTCCTTCCCCCACCCACCCGCTCTCCATTTTTTTCGTTTTTCGTTTTTCGTTTTGTCGATCGGACGGTAGGTAAGGATAGCCAAGCCCGGCAAGAAGGCGGCCGGGGGGGAACAGCGAGTCGTCATCGGCCGTCTCTCGCGAAACCGGCGCAAGTTCGTCACGGTCGTCGGCGGCCTCGACACATTCCCAGGCGAGCGCGCATGTGTTTTGTTTTTGGCCATTTTTTTTGCCCTTTTTTTGCCATTTGTTTTACCCTTTTTTTTGCCATTTTTTGCTATTTTTGTTTTTTTTTACAGGTGCAACCTTAAATCTTTTCTTGGAGCACAAACCGTACGTAACCTTTTCTTTATTTCCCTTTTTTTTCACCATCGTGCGAAAATTGTCCCACACACTATTTTCAAGTAATTTTCATTCCCCAATAAGTGGGTGTAAGTTATATGCAGGGCGACACTTGTTTCTTCCCCCCCAGTTGTTTGTTCACCTGTATTTACGCTTAATTAGCTTATGTGCCGACCACACGCACGCACGTGTTTCACGCCTCCCCCCATCCCCGCTTGGTGCAAGCAACGTCTGCCTGGTTGGTGGAAACCCAACGTGCTCCGTCCCGGCATTGTAGAGATTCGAGGGTCTACGGTCATACGACTACGGCCATGCACGACATGAGTACACCCCCCCTCGCGCTTGGGTGCTAGCAATGTCTGCCTGGTCGGTGAAAACCCGACATGCTCCGTCCCGGCATTGTAGGGATGCGAGGGTTTATGGTCATACGACTGCGGCCATGCATGAAAATGAAGTACACTCCCCAGTCCTGCCCCCCCTCACCTAAGATCGCTATCCTAGGAAGTAGATAGCGCGAAACAGGAAAGGAGAAACATATTAGAAAATGTGTTCTATGTTATATATGGAAACAGCGCACTGAGCGCCGAACTGTTGGAGGTGTATCTACTATGATGGGAGTAGAAGCGGTGCTCCGTCTCGAAAGGACTGCGTGGTCAATGGTCGAATGACTAAGGCAAGCTACAAATGAGTACGCCCCCCCCCCCCTCTGGTCGGTGAAAACCCGACATGTTCCGTCCCGGCATTGTAGGGATGCGACGGTCTATGATCATGCGACAACGGCCATGCATGATAATGAAGTACACCCCCCCCCCTGTTGCCGCGTTCCTCCGTCTCGACAGGGATGCGTGGTCAATGGTCAAATGACTAAGGCGAGCAACAAATGAGCACGCCCCCCCCCCCCCCCCCCTGCCTCCTTCCCCCGCCCACATCTTCGTCGCCATGCTACTCCTTGACCTTGCGACTATGTTGTGTGGTCCTTTTGTTATCAGATGTGAAGATGAAGGATGCGGCGAAGAAGATAGGGAAGCAGTTCGCGTGCGGCTCCTCCGTCAGCAAGGCCGCCTCGGGGGCGGAGGAGATCGTGATTCAGGGGGACGTGCTTATGGACCTGCCCGGCTTCCTGGAGGCTACGCTCAAGGTGAGTTATTATGTATATTGTTTGTTTGTTTTTGTTTGTTTTGTTTGTTTGCGTTTTTTTTGTTGCGTTGTTGTTGTTTGTTTGTTTGTTTGTTTAACTCTTTGTGGTATTTTTTTTTGCTTGTTCGACGTTTTGTTGTTGCGTTTTTTGTTTTGTTTTGTTTTTTTCCTGCCCGGCTTTCTGAAGGTGACACTCGGAGTGAGACTTTGTTTCTCGTCACAAACCAGGAACGTTTTTTTCTCAAAAGGGTCGGGTCGGTTCGGGTCGGGTCGGATCAGGAGGTTTTCAAACTCTCGCAGGTCGGGTCAGACCCGACCCGACCCGACCCC
>MEHQ01000031.1:339806-481270 GCA_008828725.1 Saccharina japonica | reverse complement strand
CCCGACCCGACCCGACCCGACCCGACCCGACCCGACCCGACCCGACCCGACCTGACCTGACCCGACCCGTCCTGACCTGACCTGACGCCGGGGTGTAACCCGACCCGTGATGTTTTTTTTTGTTGTGTGTTTTTCAATACTTTTATCTACCTGGCTTTCTGCAAGCGACGCTCAAAGTGAGAACTTGTTTCTTATTGTTGCTTTATTTCGTTTTACCCGCCTAGCTTGCTGGAATCGACGCCAAAAGGGGGAGAGCTTGTTTACGTAGTGGTGCTATTTTTTTGCTGTTCGTTGATTTGTGCTGTTGTTTTGATGTCTTCGCTGGTTTCTACAGCCTTGACCGGAGTGGTAAAAGTATGCCACGGTGCCTGTGCGTACCTTCTCCTTTTTTTTTCCCAGGGGTACTTCGTATACGATTTTGTTGCAGTTATTTCTGCTGTGTGTGGACTATTTTTCCCCTGTTTTTGTTCGTTTCCCTCGTGAGGTAGTATTAGTATTCCACTTCAGAGTTACTGGAACCAGTCCTGTATCAATGGGGTAACAACAACCCTAACCCTAGGCCGAGTACGCACCATTTTTTGGTTCTGATTGCTAGGGTCCCCCGTACCACTGTAGGTGAGCAAGAGCGGCTCAGGTGTCAAAACTCAAAAACGTATACCGGGTGCTGCTACTCCGCTCGACCACACCGTCTCTCTCTCTCTCTCTCTCTCTCTCTCTCTCTCTCTCTCTCTCTCTCTCTCTCTCTCTCTCTCTCTCTCTCTCCCTCTCTCTCTCTCTCCCCTTACTCTCCCTCTCGCTCTTTTTCTCTCTCTCCCCTTACTCTCCCTCTCGCTCTTTTTCTCTCTCTCTTATCCCTAACCCTAACCATGTCCTAGCCCTCTCTCTCTGCTTGTGCCGGGCTGCGCTTGTACTCATCACCACGCGCTCGCAGCCATCGGTACATATCATGTCATGCCACACCTCCGCCGTTTTGGCACAACCCCCCCTTCCCCGCCCCTGGAAAACGCCTTACTTTTCGTGCCGCCCGATCCCCCCCCCCCCTGCGTAACGCCAGATTCCAGCAGCAAAAATCAGCGTCCTGTCAACATGATGGAACCGCCACAGACAGAGGCATCGCTTCTCCTTGCTGGTCTGGCTTCTGCGGCGGCCGCTCGACGCTCGACGCTACCGCTGCCAAGCTGGCGCGGCGGGACAACGACGACCGGTTGGCGGGCACTCCTGCCGTGTTCGGCGTTCGTGTCGGTTAGCAGCGGTTAGGGGCGGCGGTTAGGGCAGCCGCCTCGCGCTAGCGCGTTTTTTTCTCGGCCCTGTACCCTGTCAGCCTTAGGCATGCAGCAGCGGTGGAGGCGGAGGCGGGGGTGCGGCGGCGGCGGCGGCGCGGCGTCCATCGATGGACGTACAGCGATTGCAAGAGGCGGTCTCTGGATGTGGCGTGCTTTGGGGGGGGGGGGCGGGGGGGAGGGGGGTGTGGTCGGATGGGAGAGGGGGCGCGCGGTGGGGCGGGAGGGCACTCGTTTTCGCCCCCGTGTGTAAGGAGACGTGCAGGCGTCGGTCGGTCGGTCAGGCGGTCGGTACCTCCACACGCCGCCGGCACCCCGGGAAGAAATCCGTGCACGGGCGCGGGGGGGGGGGAGAGGGTTCCTTCGAGTACGCGAGACCAGTGGCTGTTGCCTTATGCGCCCTCCGAGGAGGGCAACGCACACACGGCTAAGCGAGCAGAGCCTGATCCGGACGGGTGTCGTATCTATGGAAGCGTTCTTTTTGCGGGTGGAGGATGTGGGTCGGAAAGGAGGAGAGCGTTGCGCGAGACCTCGCCCGCCGCACACGACACGGTAGGGGAGTCTCGTGTGTAAACATTGCTGTTGACGAAGCTACCGTTGTTGACGCCTTGTGTGACAAGGTCAGCCTGCACGACGGACGGGGGGGGGGGGGGGGTTAGGGTTACGCGAGCTATAACTAAAATGTGGCGGGGGTGGCTCATAATGATAATAAAAAAACAATTGGCGTTTGTTTATCCGCGTGGAAGGCCGGCCTCCGGCGTTGAATTTTGTGCGATCGAGGGCCCCCCGGCGGGCCTCTGGGGCCCCCGGGGCCCCGTCCTTTGGGCGCATCCTGGTGCTGGAGACCCCCCCCCCCCTCGGCGAGAGCGGCGGGGATAACAACAGCGCGTTTCAACAGAGTACAGAGTGCGTTGCCTCAACAACACGAGGGAAGCTGCGATATAAACGATGGGCATGAGGAGTCTCGCCGTCAAGGTTTGGTACGAACGAACCCTGCTGTTGATGCTGTGCTGCTGTGTATTGAAACGAGGAAGATGGGTACAGTACGTAGATTTGTTTTTGCTTCTGGTATGTAGATTTTTGTTTCACAAGCACGCCGCTTACAGGCGGCGGCATCGAACGTACCGGCGGCGCAGTCGTCCATTTTTTTTTGTGCTTGCGTGCGCGTGAAGCGGTTCTACCAAAGGGCTCATTAATCACGTCCAAAATAGTTTACCCATCCGGCATCGGATTAAAAACAAAGAGGATGTGTCGTTGAAGGTCAGCCCAGCGGGCAAGCTATATATACCGGTATATATATATGAATACCTGCAACTGCCGTTAGTATGATGTTTTTATTGTATACGTTGAGATAGTCGCCCTTCGAAATGTGCGGGCAAGAAACCCTTACGATTTCCTCCCCCCGGGGCCCAGAGCCCGTCCTCAAAACCAAATGTTGGTTGTCGGTTGACAGCCTTGACAGAAAGCCGTCAAGGACTCCCCTTGCGTGCACAGCCGTCAATGAACTCCCCGCACTACAACTACTGTAGTGTATTGTATGTCGATTGATGGCCCTCTCGCGCCCCTCGACGGACAGTGGTCAAGAACCTATCCCCTATTATGACTTACTAAAACACTATTAAGAGCTGGTAAGTCTAAAGAGGCCTTGCTTGACCAGCCAAAGCTACATAGACCGCCAACAGACAGCTTTGACGGTACGGCCGTCAAGGAAGTCCCCGCACTAAAACCAGAGCATGTTAAGTCTAGAGAGGCCTAGCTTGACGTTGCCTAAACTAGAACGTGAATCTACAGCTTTTTGACGGTACAGCCTTCAAGGAAAGTTTAACCCCCCCTCCGAACTAAAACTACGAGGGCACATTATTAATAAGTGTGAAGAGGCCTTGCTTTATACGGGACCAACAACTACAGCAGGCCGTCAGTCAACCCACGTCTTTGGCCTCAGCGGGTCATCAAGTATAAGAACGACCACACGCCGTCAGGACAACATGCCGCAGACCGTCAGCCAAAGTCTTTGTCCCCAACAACGCTGAGAAAGGAACGGACAAGATGCCATCAAGATGCACCTCTACCCCGTCAGGATGCACGTCACGCCGTCATGACTGACGCACGTCACCCCGCCGTCAGGACGCACGTCTCGCCGTCAGGACGCCCGTCACGCCGTCAGGACGCACGTCTCGCCGTCAGGACGTACGTCACCCCGCCGTCAGGACCAGGACGCACGTCATGCTCTTGCCGTCAGGTGTGGCCGACGGTGAGCTCGTCGCG
This sequence comes from Saccharina japonica, assembly GCA_008828725.1. Lineage (NCBI taxonomy): Eukaryota > Phaeophyceae > Laminariales > Laminariaceae > Saccharina > Saccharina japonica. The sequence goes on along the minus strand of MEHQ01000031.1, from coordinate 477,725 downwards.
GAAGTTGACCGGACACGTGCCGTCCAGCTGGCACGCCAGCGAGTAGCTCGCCCTGTCGTTTTCGGAGCTTTCGAACTGGTGAAACCGCCGAAGCACGTCCGCTGCCGTATCGAAGTCGCCGTACACCTGCAAAGAAAAAAATATTCGGTGACAAACAAACGATCACAGCGGGGGGGGAAACACACACATAACAACGAGACGCTGTTTAGCCTACCCTGTTTTTTTTTGTGACCAGCCTACTATAGTCCACCCTTACGCCCTCCCCCCCGGACGCAGTTGCACAGTGGTCAAAACGCAAGCGATTCTGTTGTTCGTACATAATATACTCGCGGCGCAGATGCATACAGCGGTCCGAGGTCAGCGCGAGCCATGCTCTTCGTACCAACGGCGCAGTCTCTCTCTCTCACAAGTCCTCGATGGTTGATGCCGGGCCGGGCCGGTGTGAGGGGGGGGGAGGGGCAAGGAGCAAATCCAGGATGGCATATTGCCCTCGGACCCACGCCTGGCGCGGTGTGTGTGTGTGTTTGTTTTTCATTTTTCGGTGCTCTTAACCGTTGTCGTATGTTACTATTACGGGGTGGGCTAATGTAGTAAATAGGACCTACGCTACACACAAAAACCTATATATTTACTTATTTTTACTAACAATATTTGGTCCTATTTATTACGGTCCCCTGGAATACAGAAACAAAATGTTGAATCGGCGGGGGGCGGGAGCGGCATCTTTTGGACCGTACTCTATACCTATATGATACGTACTCCTGTTGTACACGGCAGTGTCTTGTTGGAGCAGGCGAAAACTGGGTGGGCCCCAATCGATAGGGGGCTGGCTGCGAGTGGGCTGGACTTCACATCTAGCTGCTATCAGCAGTACGGGGGGACCACTACTGCTGTACCTCTCTGGCCCGGAAAATAATGAACTTTTGTACACCAAAATTCAATAGAAAAGGTACTTATACTTCGGGCCAGAGTACTAAAAAATAGAGGACCTACGGTACACACTGTAACACCTACGACGAAGTATTATATTTACCTTTTTTTTACTAACAATGTGGAATCCGACGCAAGTCGACGAGGGAAGAAAGTGCTGAAATCTTCTCGCGATAAAAAAAAATGCAAGGCACGTACCGTAGTGGGGAGGGGGGAGGAGAACAGCCTACTTAAGAGACCCCGGATCTGAGTTAGGACTAAAGAGGGAGAGAGAAAAGTAGGGAGAAGATAATAAATGGGATGGACAAAAAACCAAAAACAAAAACGTTTGATCCTACGTATTGACTGTGGTCCCTCGTAATAGTAGTTGGATGACGAAAGCAAGCTAACTGACTGACTTTATGAGGTTTTGACATTAATAAGAAACACACCCCTCGAGCCGAAAACGAGCCAAATCAGATAACAACGACGCAGACCTCTCCGCAAAAATACCGGGCGCAACTAACTATAATACTTAGCCAACTAATGCCAACTAATTGCTAGTGGCCGACTTGCAGTCAGCCAATCCGCAGCCATATCCCAACGACCACGTATAGCGTAACAACAATATCCCAACGACCCCCCCCCCCCCCCCCCCCTGCTTCAACAATAGCCCAACGAGGGTCTATAGTCATACGACTACGGCCATGCACGACATGAGTACCCCCCCCCCCCCCCCCCCCTGCTTCAACAATAGCCCAACGAGGGTCTATAGTCATACGACTACGGCCATGCACGACATGAGTACCCCCCCCCCCCCTACGGTATACTGTACATACTTCGTATCGTGACAAAAATCGAAGGCAAACCTACAGTTGTGAGAAAACTTAGCTACGACGTAGTACAAATTGCATGTTGCATCCATGCATATGTTGCATATATTATACCTAGTAGACACGTACTGTATAGCTATAAATATGTACGTGCGGGATCAGAGACCCGGCACAATCAGCAGCTGTTCGCGTCTTTGGCCCGGCTGTTCGATAGCTTTAGGCTTCCTCTTTCGGTGGTTTAAAACAAAAACAACAGCTCTTTCACGGAGCTTTCAACTTACCGCGATTACGCGCCCGATTCGTTGCCCGGTTGCCATACTATGCATGGCTCTTTGCTTTAGCGCTGTTGTTCTCGCTCTTTGCTGAGTGCACTCGCCAGTCGACGAGCTTTCTTCCGCTCATTGAAAAAAACACAACTCGTTTCTCGTCTCATAAAAGTCACAATTGCAGTATTAATAGTAGGGTTCCCGATTTAAGAGCCCCTCGGAACAGGCCAGAGTGTCACCGCTCTTATCTCGGAACCGGTCGCATCCCCGGTTAGCCCCTTAGTAACTGGTCCCACATATTCGGGGACAAACTACTTGAAATTAGTGTGGTATACTTTTTTTCAGTTCTGAATGGGTTGAGACCGATTTGGTGATATCCCGGGATAAGAGCGAAACCCTCTCTTAAATCGGGACATCGTCGTGGTCTGTTTGAAGAGCGCAAAAAAGCTCGTACGTAAGCGGAAAAAGTTGGGGGTAGGACGGAAACTGGATATATAAGGTTCCCTGTCAAGCCGAATTCACCGCTCTTAATTAACCCTATATGGGTACTTGGCCGAAAAATGGGACATAGTGTGTCCCCTAAAAATGATGCCCCTTTGCGAACTTATTTACACTATTACGGAGGACCATAGTAAATAGGACCTATATAGTCCGGTCGCCCCGGTGGGCTAGCAGGTAACCACGAAGCTTGTTAGCGTCAACGTCTCGAGTTCGAGCCCCCCCGAGTGCATGCCCATAGGGACTTTTTCTCGGGAAAAAAATCTTGACTAGCGGAAAGCGCGAGAGCGTGAGTTGGCAAAATTCGATGAAAATCGACGAGCGTTGGGAAGGCTGAACCCTCTGAGCGATAAAAATCAAGGCAAGAACCGTAGTGGGGGAGGAGGGAGAGGAGCCTACTTTGTGACCCCGGATCTGAGTTACGACTATTAATAGGGAGGGAGAAAGACAGAAGTGCGAAGATAATAAATGGGATGGGAAAAAAAAAAAAAAAAAGTACACACAAAAACCTATATATTTCCCTTTTATTACTAACTAAATTTGGTCCTATTTACTATGGTCCTCCGTAATAAAGACAAGTAAGATGTCCCATTTTTCCCGAGAAATGGGACCTCTACCTTGGATAAAGTATACAGAGGCACTCAGGGCAGGTCCCTGCTCCCCAGGTACCAGCTTCGGGGTATGCAGCAGGCTCTCGTAGCCAATCCTATTAATTTGTTTTAAGATTTAATCTCGATTCGTGATTTCACACTGCTGTTTGGCCCTATCCAAAGGGGTCAAAAATCCCGTTTTCTCTTTTGTTATGGACGCTCTTCTTAACCCATTGAGAACTGAAAAGAAAAAGAAAAACTCCCAGTCTAATTCCAAGTAGTTTGGCCCCAAATACGTGGGACCAGTTATGACGCGTGCTACGATAAGGGCCCGAATTAACGAGTATAATAATAATTTCAATTTGGAAAAAATAAAATTCAAATTCGCTTTTCATTGGTCAACACACGCACCAGCACCAAATATTATGCCCCAAGATCCTAATCTTTGGTGCTGGTGCGTGTGTTGACCAATGAAAAGTGGATTTTAATATACATATTTTTTCCCAAATTGATTTTTTTTCTTCTTCGTTAAAAGGGGCCCTAAAGGTAACACTTTCTGGCTGAACATTTTCTGAACGGTCGGGCTCCTTAACCCCTTAAGTTTTTGGGGACAAATTACTTGGAATTAGTGTGGGATATTTTTTTCAGTTCTGAATGGGTTAACTCGAAATCGACGTACGTTCAGTCGCGTCTTGCAATAGGTGTGATAGTAGAGTAGTTGCTCGCTCATCGGGTATGTAGCACGTTCAATCTCCTCCAAAACCATGTTTCCGGTTACTACTGCAGGTATTGAGGTACGGAGCTCCTCCTCGAAGTGAGGAGCTCCGAAAAAAACATGGAGCACCTCTACAGTCCGTGGCATGCGTCTTTTTGAGGGGTTACAATCCAGCACCCCGCTGAAATACCTGTTCCGCCACCATAAAATGCGATACTCTGTTGCATATACGACTCCTATGTGCCCTGCGAGTTCGTACCTGCGGATGGTAAGTTGAGCCGATCTCGCGACCGCCGGCCCAGTCGAAGAGGTCGAGACCGCTGCCCGAAATAAGAGCCATCAAATCGTCCTGGCCTTCTAGTCCGCCTTCGAAGGAGGCGAGGACCTGCGAAGCATTTCAGGCCCACGGGATTAGGTTGCTACTGTTAAGGTTCAGGTACCGGGTTTAGCTAGCGTGGGCAACATAATACGATGGAAAGCAGTAGCGGGCTCGAGTGCTCGCGCAAGTTGTCTCTCAGCACTCTTGATCACTCATATATAGGTAGGTGTTGGTATATTTTTATTGTTATGTACCAGGTACGCACGAGCTCTTTCTGCAATGAATTGGCGTTGTGCAAGAGCCATGTCATACGCACAGATCCCACCCAGCAAGCACGTGCGCAAGTGCGGCGTCATACAGATCATACAGATTATACTATGTAAATCATACTAGATCATACTAGATCATACAGATCGTACTAGATCGTACAGGTCACACAAATCATACATACCATACAGATCATACAGGTCATACAGATCATACCTATCATACATATCATACAAATCACACATATCATACAGACCATAAAGAACATACAGATCATACTATTAATAGATGATACAGATAATACTATACCATACAGATCATACAGATCATACAGATCATACAGATCATACAGATCATACAGATCATACAGATCATACAGATCATGTATATAGAGGGGAGAAGTCTAGCCCACCTGAACGATCTACTGCGGTAGTAGACCATGAACTCGGGGCGTCGGATCTAGGATAACGCTGCGGCGTGCGCAACGAACGAACGCACGAACGGATTGCCTCAGCAGCTCGCTCCCCCGCCCCCCGATCTACGACAAAACACTTTTCACGCACGTGGACCCGTGCTACGGTACGTAGCACTTTCGAGCCGAAACATACCATAGCTCGCTGAAAAGGGGCGGGGCTCGACTGAGGACCGCTCATACTATTACGGGGGAGCATAGTAAACACTAGTAAATAGGACCAAATATTGGTAGTAAAAATAGGGAAACATATAGGCTCTTGTGTCTACCGTAGGTGCTGTTTACTAGTATTTACTATAGTTCCCCCGTCATATATCACTATATCAGTATATTCCCGAACATAATTTTGGATCTAGAATGTGATTTATTTTTCCGCATTGCTCGTGAAATTACCTATTATACCTAGACCATAGAGTTTTGTACCGGGCTTATTATGTAGCTTGCATTTTTGTTTTGTTTTTGTTAAAATAACGTCGGTTGCCGCTGAAGCTTGGAGACTAAACAAAAAGCAGGGCTCTTCATGAGTAATGGCCCCAACCCCGCGGGTCCGGTCAGGAAATGTGGGTGAGGTACAAAGCTTTTCTCAAGTTTGGAGCTTAAAACAAAAACCAGGGCTCTTCAAAATTAGTCATGGCCCCAACCTCACAGGTCGGGTTCAAGAAGGTTTCGTGTAAATGAAATAGCACGGAAGTCGGGACTCGGTGGTCGCGGTAGAAGAATTCGGGGCGGGTCCGAGGGTTTCGGGTCGGGTCTGAAGAGAGAGATTTCATACGGGTATAATAACGGTAAACGTTTTCAGAATTTCAAATAGATATAGTGGAATCGTGGGGTGTTCGGGAGATTCGCCGGGCGTATCCTGGGGGTTCACTCACGGTCGGGTCGGGTCGCATTGGGTTGGGTCGGACGTTGGACCGGGTTGGACCGGACTGGGACGGGTGGGTCGGGCCGGGACCCGGTCGTGTTCAGACTGGACCGGGTCGTCACGTCGGGTCGGTCCCGGTCACCGTGTGGCAGGGACCGGGTGGGTACGAGGTCGGGTCGGGATGGGTCGCGTCGGGTCGAGACCGGGTCGGACCGGGTCGGTTCCGATCGGAGTCGAGACGGCGTCGGGTCCGTGACGATTGGACTCGGGTCGGGTGGCGCGGGTCGGACCCGGTAGGTGCGGACCGTGTCGTCGCGGGACGGGACCGGGATCAGCACTGGACCGGACCGGGCCGGGACCGGACCGGGTTCGGACTGGCACAGTCGGACCGGGTCGGAACGGACCCGGACTAGGGTCGGAAGTGAGTGTAGTTCGTGATCGGGCCCAGCGGCCCGGGACCGGGGTCGAGGGTCGGACGTCGGGAGCGGCGGGTCGGGTCGGATCGGACCGTGTCGGACCGTTCCGAGCCCTCGGGTCGGGTCGGGTCAGGTCGGACGGACCGTTCGGGTCGGAGTCGGGTCGGGACGGGGTCGGGTCGGGTGCGAACAGGTGGGACCGGACGGACTTGGTCTAAGGGACATGACGGGAGCGGGTCGGACACCGGATCGGGTCTTGTCGGACGGGACCGGGTCGGTCGTTCCGGAGTCGGATCAGGATCCGGTCCGGGACGGGGTCGGAACGAGATCGGGTGGGGTCGACTGGGTCGGTTACGGACTGAGTGGACCGGGTAGGACTGGGCCGAGTGAACATCAGACCGGGTCGTTCCGAGGCCGACCGGACTCGGACCGGGTCGGACCGGTCCGAGTTGGACCAGACCGAACCGGACTCGACCGGGACCGGGTCGGGCCGGAGTAGGAGTCGGGTCGGATGGCTTCGCGGTGGGTCGGACAGGGTCGAGACCGGGTCGGATCGGGGGAACCGCGTGGCAGGCGGGTCGGGTGTGGCACGGGACCGGCACGTTCGACCTGACCGGGTCGGTACCGGGTCCGGTCGGGCCGGACCGGGTAGACCCGAAGGGCTCAGGTCCGGGTCGGACCGTCGGGTGGGGTCGGACCGGTTTGGTCGATCGGGTCGGCGTCGGGTCGGGTCGGGTCGGGTTGGGTTGCCGGGTCGGGTCGGGTCCGGGTCGGGTCGGCCGGGTCGGGTCGGGTCAAGAGGTGTTCAAATTGTCACGGATCGGGCCCGGTCCCCGTTAACCGACCCGTACCGACCCGACCCGTGAGGTTTGACCCGGCCCGTGAAAATGGCCATGAAAAAAACGTTCGTAGGTGCTATATACTCATGCCGTAGCACGCGAAACGTTAAAACTCTCACCGCGCTAGTGTCCAGTAGGTCACGAGTGAGCAGAGAGATGGCCACGTACTTCGCCAAGCGAGTCTCCACCACCGTGTGCGTCCCCACGAGCTTGTCGGGCAGCGTGTCGTGGATTGGGTTGTCCGCGATGTTCGAGCAAGTACTGCGATCCTCCACAACTCTGCGACAAACAAAAAAAACACACACACACACACACCAAGAGGGGACGAATGAGAACAAATGGAAAGGGCGAGAGGATCCAGGGCGAAAGCCGTGCACGCTTACGTATATGCATTTTTTTTCCTGTAGTGATTATGCTTGTTTCCACAAAGTTTTATCTTGATTTTTGTTTTTAGTTGTGCTTTCTTAGAATTTCCCGCAGTTATGTCTGCTATGACGCCCCTAAACGACATCCGCAGAGATGCTACTTTTACTCCGACAATCAACATCTACCAACAGGAGATGGGCGAGAGCAAGGGCAGAGGCGAGCGGGGGCGGGCGGGTGGCGCGGTGAAGGTTTAAACCCTGTCCATTCTGCCATGTGTTTGCTAAGTTTATGTTTTTTTTCTATCGATACAAAAATGCAAAACAAAACGAGGTTTTGGTGTTAACTCACTGTGTAATAGTACGAGTACTGTTAACAAGTTTCTTCCGTAACATCATGCTTTGTGCCTTCTTACCTTTTCGTACGGTTATGCCTATTCTGCTCCAAAAACAACATTACATTGAACTACTTTTATACCTTAAGCTACCCTATGTTCTAAAATACAAGCGTAGAAGTATGTTGTAGCGCTTAAGAAAAATATACATAAGCCTCGCAGCGCTGTGTGTGGGGGGTACTCATGCCATGCATGGCCGTAATCGTATGACCATAGACCCTCGTATGTCTACAATGCCGAGACGGAGCAAGTCAAGTTTTCACCGACCAGGCAAACATTGCTTGGTGCGGGGGTGTACTCATGTCGTGCACGGCCGTAGTCATATGACCATAGACCCTCGCATCCCTACAATGCCGGGACGGAGCACGTTGGGTTTTCACCAACCAGGCAGACATTGCTTGCACCAAGCGCGAAGCAAGCGCCGTGAGGTATTGGGCGAGTCGCATGGAGGGTGAGCTGCATCCTGCTAAGAACCGTCTCTGAGGCGGACTTGCATATGGACGACAGCTTCAATGAGTTAATTTAATTTCTGGTGTGGCCACTTCCGGAGACAGCAATGGGTTTTACTATGTAACTGCCTCGCGGATGCCTTACCATATTAACACTACGTGATACGACCATTCCCCTTGTGCGGAGCAAAGGTTCTCCACCCCGCACAAATGATCTACTCGACCGCCAGCTTTGGTGACCGCCAAAAAAAAAAAAAACGGCACCCTGGTTGTCTAGCTCACGCAGCGAGTGGCGTGTTTTACAGCGTCGTTGCCAACCGACGCCAACCCAACCTATAAATATATCATACATTTATAGGGGGGGGGGGGTGTTGATCCATCAACAAGCGGCCGGAAAATCCCACAATCCACTACCACCGTCTTGTCTGTTGGGAGTTCAACCAGGGAAGTAAGTGCGAACAGGGACGGGGGGGGTCTAAAACAAGGCGCGCCCCCTCCGGAGGGAATATCACGGCCAAGGAGCCCTCTGACCGTGAAAAACATCGAGAAGCGGCCGCCCATTAATCGCAAGCGCGATCTCCTCCAGTCGGAGGTGACACACCTTTCGTCTAACGCCGGGTCGTCGAGATCAAAACCGTCGTCCATCTCCCGGATGCCGCAGAGGCCGTCCCGGTAGTTGGCTGCCCACGACTGGGCCTTCACCGAAGGCACGGAGTCCGGCGACCAGTAGGAGTTGTTGGTGTCTCGTGGGTCTTGGAATCGCGAGCTCACCACGGGATACCCTTGTCCGAGCACCACCTGAGAACATAGTTTGGTTAGGCAGGCATTGGTTTGGGGGGGGAGTTGAGATCGTCGAGAGTGTTCATTCTTGGTGTTGTGTTTTTGCCATCCGATGATGTGCTGGCAGCAAGAAAGAGGTTCAACTTTGATCACTCAGAAACATTCCCTGAAAGAAGAAAGCCAAGGGAAATCAAACAAGGAAATGCACATATTGGACTGTCGCAGCAGCCTATTGGACTACAGTAGACTATTGGGCTAAAGAGGACTACTGGACTACAGTAGCCTAGTGGACTACAGTGGGCTATTGGACTACAGTAGCCTATTGGACTATAGTAGCCTATTGGACTACAGTGGAATATTGGACTACAGTGGACTATTGGAATACAGTATACTATTGGCCTACAGTGGACTACTGGACTACAGTAGACTGTTGGACTACAGTAGCCTAGTGGACTACAGTAGCCTGTTGGACTACAGTGGATTATTGGACTACAGTAGCCTATTGGACTGCAGTACCTTCAACGTTGATCACTCATAAACATCCCCTGAAAGAAGAAGGAAAAAAACAACTCAGGGAAAACCAAACCGCAAAACAAGGAGACACGTACATACTAGGACGCTCAAAGTCTATAATAACTCCTTTCTGTACCTACTTCCGGCTTAGCATCCGAGATTGGCTGAGAAAAACAGCGCGAAAACGACCCGCGAAACCAGAACGCCGGGCTGAAACGTCAAAATGAAACCCCCAACCGAAACGCGTCACCGAATCGACAAGCCGAACCGACAAACCGAACCGACAAACCGAAACGGCAAGCCTAAACAACAAACCGAAACGACGAACCGAAACGACAACCCGAAACGGCACACTGAGCCATCAAACCGAAACGCCGAAGTGAAACGCTCAACCGAAACGACGAAGAGAGCCGTCAAACCGAAACGTCGAAGTGAAACGCTAAACCGAAACGCTAAACGGAACGGCCAAACCGCAACGACAAACCGAACCGCCAAATCGACACGCTAAAAAAAACGAAGCGATATACCGAACCGTCAAGTCGACATCACAAACCGACACGCTAAACCGAACCAGCAAACCGAAATACGATGCGACACCGAAATGCGACACCGAAAGCTTCCAGAGTTGCACCTTGTTGGCGTTTTTTTCGGCTCGCCGGAGAATGGCCAGTTTTCGCGTTACGACAGTATGCCGACTTTTTACTTCGAAGTTGGGAGGGTTAGCATTGGCACGTCAAAAAACAAAAAACAAATGCTCTAGGTTTCCACAACGGCTTAAGTGGCCACCCCAGTAGCAAAGTCACCAGCAAGGGGAAATGGGCCTCGACTGGGGGGGGGAGGGTATGATGCCATGATTTTCACTACTACCGCGTGTAGGCCACTCGGGGCGAGTGGCTTATTACATACCTCACTCAAAATCGGACGCAAACATGTTTTGCTGTCGAAGAATACGTTAGCAAATAATCCCATCGCGGTGCATATCACCAAAAACAAAAATATTGAAAAACAACAACAACAACAACAAAAGACTCAACATGTGCCAAGAAATAAGGTGGTGACTCAGCCTAGTGACGCTTATCGGCTGAAACAGGAAGGGACATAAGAGCTACCCCCCGCCGCAAGCACCAGCCCGTCTGACCGCTCCGTGTTCTTGAACTCGCGGCGCTCGGGGTAGTGTTTTGGTTGATTCGACGGAATACACAGCAGCCCAGAGAATTTTTCTTGCGATATGCAAGATGGAAGCCTAGCACTATTCGGGGGGAACGGCGGTAGGGTCCCCCTTAAAAATGCCGGCGGCTGCACTCGGTGTTTTTGTGCTTGGTGTAGACTGATGTAATAATAAGCGGACGAACGGGGACTATATCTCGGCCCTTGCTGGAGGATACCTCCCACGCTTATCAAGTCGACATAGAGGTGGAAAATAGAAGTCCATCCCTATTAATAGCAAGGACAACGGCGATGGTACCAAGGCCACCACCAACACCACCACCACCACCACCACCAACACCAACACCAACACCACCAACACCACCACCACCACCACCACCATCACCACCCCGACCAACACCCATGGTATTGCTGTTGGCTGTTTTTCATTACTGCAACGAATCGCCTCAATCTAGTCTCTGGTCACAGGACAGGCTGCCCTGAACTCTGGAGTGGAATATTGGAAGCAAAGGCAGGCAAACAAACGTACCGTCAAATTATTATTATACCTCTGTAGACGAAAATATAAGGATCGTTTAACTGTAGAGATGAACACCCACACGGTCCTTACATTTCCGCCCCCTCCCAGAGTGGTACGAGGTCTATATGGCTAGTTGGAATTGGCGTTTCACCTTGTACTCTTCCGGCTGGTTGCAGTATCCGCGGCCCTCGTTGAACTCCCCGTACGGGACGTCGCGGTTTTCTCCCGTTATGCGGTTCACGCATGTCACTTGCCAAGGCAAGTCCTCCATACGCCACCTTTTGTATTTTGGTTTCAGGTTTCGACAGGAAAGAGGGGGACGAGAAAACAGAAGCGGCGGAAGGGTTCGTATATATATATTACGAATAGGCACGTCGGTGTGTAGAACTGCGTACGTACGAAATCTCTTTCGTTTTTATGTTTCAATATGATTTGTCCATGTTTCGTGTTTCCCAAGAGTCGTACATAGAATGTAACGTATCTGATACTGTTGTAACATTGCGTCGTAGGTTAAATCGTATATAGTTTGGGATCAATGAGGCCTCCTGCTGCGATCAGCCGGAGACGCTCACCCAGGGTTACTACTCCCGCGTTGATTGCCTAGCAATCAACGCGGCACCTCGTCGCAGAGAGTAGGTACCCCCGTAAAATAAACACTAACAAAACTGATGTCGTTGTCGACGGTACAACCTCGCTACCAACGATGGGCGGGCGGGATGGTCTGTTTTTTTCTCCTAGCCTCTTTCTACTTTGTCGTGCTGTTGTAGAGCTGCGATATCGCTCACGGAGTGATACTCAATCACTGCCTCCCAGTACAACAAAGAGGCTTTTCTGAAAAGGGGTTCTGCCCTGCGGGCTTCACCTCTTTTCTGTGTCAGATTACTGTTGTAACATTGCGTCGTAGGTTAAATCGTACTTCGTATATAGTTTGGGATCAATGAGGCCTCTCTGCTGCGGCATGAGATCACACCCATACTTGTTGACCTTTCTCTTATCTCAGTGACGTCGCTCGTTTGACTCTTATCCTTTCTGCGGGTTCTTTCTCTTCCTTATTGTCCCCAAACTTCTAGCCTAGCTGCATATGGGTTCTGCTACCGTTGGTTGTCCCGTGGGAAAGTCGTGTACGAGTTTTCGAGCCCCTCCGACAGTGATATGGCGCTTAGGTAAGCCATTGGAGTGTGAGGCCCCCGGGAACGCGTCTAGTCGGTGTGGAGCCTTTCGGGGCGTGTCTTCGTGCGGTTCTTCCGGAACTAGCATACGCTCACTTCGTCCATAGAATGTAACGTATCTGATACGCACGTTAAACCTGCCAATTTCATTTGGCTTTTTGCTTTGCACGCGTTCCTGTCTTCAGGTTTGTGGTTCCCTCTTTATTTCCAGCTTTCCCCTATAATTTGTTTCATGTGTCCCCCCCAAGCATGATTGTAGTCTGACTTGTAACCACGAACTAGACGATGGCGATGAGCTAATGCGAGATTAACAACAACATGTATTTCGTATTTCGCGCCTCGTGCTTCGCTCCGTGCGCCGGTGTTTTCACGTCCAGGTTAGAAGGGGAGGGTGGAGCAGGGGGGGGGGGGTGGGTTTTGTTTTAGGTGTCTGCTATGCCTCTCACGGATTACAGTAACCACCTTGCATCCAGCCTCTTCCAAGGAGCTTGCCTTGCGGCTCGAACAGTCTCCATACCCGCAGCAGAAAGACACACTTGCCCTACGATACGAAGCGTAGGTGTGTGTTTTATTCGCTCAGTAGCCGACTATTCATCAATCTTTCAACAAAAAACAGCAACATTTTCGACAAGGAGGCTTCTTTCTACAGGGCTGGCCGACAGTACCGGTAAAAATAAATGGTTACCCTTCCCCCCCCGGCCTCCCCGCTTGCCTCTGATTAGGGATGCGAGGGTCTATGGTCATACGACTACGGCCATGCACGATAACGAGTACACCCCCCTTTACCTTTGCAGGTAAATATCGTGGTAGTCGTCGTAGTCTTTGGAGTAAAAGGCCCGGTGATAGCTCAGCCCGAAGTCCACCGCTCCATCGGGGGTCTTGACGGAGTTCCACACTGGTTGCATGACGGCCTCGGGTAGCACGTACTCGATCTCGGCGTAGTACGTGCGAGCCAGGTAGCCCCGTCCGTCGGATCCTTTTTTTTGGAGGCGCGAGAAAGGAACAGACAGTGATTGTTGCTGACGGTGTTGACGCATGCTGCGGTAGAGGTGCTTCGGTTTTTGCCGTGTAAGGGTGGTGACTTATTAGATTTTTCGAGGGTGGCCACTTCGACAAGCTCTATACTTCACCCAAAACAAAACTTATTTTGGAGGAAAAAAAGAAGTTGCTAAGCGACTTGATCCGACGAACAATCCCATGGCTTAAATATACGATGGAAAATTTTTCGCGAAACATTAGGATGAAATACAGACGAGTTTGGGTTAAGGAGCCCGATCGTTCAGAAAAAAAAAAATCCAGCCGAAAAGTGCTCGTACGTACGTACCTCTATCGTAAGCGCGCGTCTGTTTTGCGGTTTCGGTGCTTTGTTTTACTGCTGCCGGCACGTTGTTATTTGTAGTTTTTTTTTTGTCGTTTCGCGTGTTTTCGGTGCTTTTCGCTTACGCTTGTGACGCCTGCTGCGGTAAAGGGTGCACCAACCATTGTTTTCTCTGAGGCTCTCCTCACTTGAGGAGCTCTAATTACTACTAGTAATGAATACACACTAATAGTAAGTAATACACACTAATAGTAAGTAATACATACTAATAGTAAGTCAAAAACATATTTTGACGGGGAAAAATAATGGCAAGTGCTACCCAACAAGCAATCCCATGGTCGAAGTAAAGCACCAAAACTATTGCATCACAATAATGAAATTGCCGACAATTTTGTGTGGTAAGGAGCCCCGCCCTCATTCAGAAAATGCCTTAGCCAAATAAAGGTATACCTCTATCGTAGCACGCGTCTTGTGTGTCCTTTGCCCTCTTCATGCTTTTGGTAGACATAGGTAAAATGGTTGAACCAATGAACATGTGTTTTTCGTGGAATGGCGGTACTTTTTTTTCTTCTGCTGGAGCGATGGCGGACGAGGTCAGGTAACAGCGATGGCGCATACCGGGTGCCTCGACATACTTATATGGGGGTGAAATCATTAGCCACATGTCATGCATGGCCGTAGTCGTATGACCATACACCCTCGCACCCGTATAATGCCGGTACGGAGCACGCCAGGTTTTCATTGATCAGGCAGAAATTTCTTGTACCAAGCGCCAAGCGCCGTGAGGTGATCGGCGAGTCGTATGAAGCGCGAGCCGAATCCTACTAAAAGCCGATGTCCAGGGGGGTGGGGGTGGACTCATGCCATGCATGGGCGTAGTCGTATTACCATAGGGGTGGGGGGGGGTGACCAATTGGTTGGTTGGTTTTCGACGACATCTTGCTGATGCACAAGATAGAAACACAATTATGCCGCTCGATGCTTGACACGGCATGTGCAAGTCACCCCAGACTTTGTTTGCTTGTGCTGACAGAAGCGAAGCCAGGTGGCCGCTTACACAGACAGACACGGCCGTGCATGAAATTAAGCAAAAGGGGGGCATTCTGCAAAAGCTCAGTTCCGATGTCACCAACGCTTGATCTCAGAACTTTCGAGCCGTTTAGCGTTTCGCACCCGTAACGCTGAAGCGGGAGGGGGAAGGCGGGCGGGAGGGACGCGGGGGCCGGGTTCAGAGTATACGATTTTTGTCCCGGAAGTCGCACGAGCATCTGCCCACAGAAGCTCGCCCAACGTGTGTTATCAGGGATAACTGTTATTGCCGTATGACCACGGGCTGTTCAGGCAGAAACTCTTGGTTAAGGAATGAGCTGTTTGTTGTGTGATTGTAGGATTGCCAAAGTATTCTCACGCCCATCGGGCTTTGAGGCTCGGACCTCGGCAAATCGGTCCCGAAGGGTTTCCTCAAAGCTTTGTTGCCGGGGAAATCCTTTGGAACCGGTTTGCCGGGATTCAAGCTGCAAAGCCGGTTGGGCGTCAGAATGCTTTGCGAATCCAACTCTCACACAACAAGCAGCCGATTCTTTGAAAAATACTTTTCTGCCTGAGCAGCCCGCGGCCATACAGCAATAACAGCTATCCCTGAGTAGCACGCTTTGGGCTAGCTTCACCAATGCCGGGGCGAAAGGTTTATACCCTGCCCCTCGCCCGCCTTGCCCGTCCCGCTTCATCGCTTTCGGGCGCAAACACTAAACGGCTGGAAAGTTCCCGAGATCAAGTATCGGCGACCGTGCCTGCGCTTCTCCGCGCGCGAGAACAATCAAACTAGTGTGTTCGTGCCTCTGTTCGAGGAGCGCGCGGGGGATTTACCGATAAAAACACCGTCTAGCTTTGTGCGTCTCGTTTATGTCGGGGTAGATTGGCTGTCATTTTTGTTTCCGGTTGTTGAGCGAGATATAGAGATCTTCAAGGGAGGAAACAGCCTTATACAAAAAGCAGGTGCTATGTACTGCTGTATACCCCCCACCGCAGCACGCCTAGGAGTTTCACGAAAAGTAGGCGTTATCCTTAGCACGTATAGCAGCCTTGGAGAAAAAGCAGGTCGCTATATAACCTTATCGTCCCATGAATAGCCGAGGAGCGCGTGGGGCTCACCGACAACCACCGTCTCATCGCCCGCATCTCTAATTCTCCGTCGGAGTACTTAGGTTCCATTTTTTTTTTCGGTTCTGGGGTGAGCTATAGGAGCCCTCAAGAGAAAGAGAAGGGCCTCAACAAAACTTGTAGGTGCTATGCATCCCCTTACTGTAAGAGCAGGACGCGTAGGAGCCTAAGAAAAAGCAGATACATGCCATTCTCAGAGTACACGAAAAAAAGAAGGAAGATAAAACGACCTACACTCCGTCCAGCATGAGAGTCAGAATGACAAACACAACCAAAATGGCGAGGTTTCTCTCGATGAATGAACAAAACAAATTACATTTGTTCTCAGAGATATGTTTCCTTGGTTTTTGTATCCCGCCCCGCGTCTCGAAAGGGATGCGTGGTCAATGGTCAAATGACTAAGGCAAGCAACAAATGAGCACCCACCGCGCCACCCCTTCCCTGGGACTAAAAAAAACAAAATATTTTGCCGTTGGTTTTTTCTTCTTTTTCTTCTGAAAATCCCTCAATATCTCTGCCGTCGCATGCATGACCGACGGAGCTGTTCAGCTTACCGACGAACACCGTCTGGTCGTGCGTCTCATTTCCGTCGGGGTAGAGGGTGCGCCTCAGGCTGAAGGGCCCGTCGGGGTGCCCGCTCGTCGCCACCGCAGACAGCCCGAAGGTTCCGTTTTTCGACTCGCCGGCGCCCATCCACATTACGTATGTCTCTTCTGACGCTGTGGTGGTGTTTCCCCCCTCTGACAGGCTGGAAGTGGAGGTGGAGGTGGCATTGTCGTCCGTGCCGTTCGAAGACGCGGTGCTGTTACCTGCGACCGTGCTCCCCAGTCGCAACGCCTGCAACACCGGGGGTGGCGTCGGAATGCACACCAAGCGGTCGGTTGGCGGTAACATGGGTTTGGGTGACTATATGTACATATATTTTTTGTTTTCAATCAATTTTACTTTCCAGCTTCTTCTGGACAAGCCGTGGTCACAGGTGTCGTCCATCCCCCCCCCTCCGGTATAGACATGCCTTCATTTTTATCGCGCATAGGATACAGCGTTCCCACTGCTCGTTGGTGCCCATCGAATATTGCTAACACACTCTCTCGCGCTTTCCGCTAATCAATTTTCATCCAAGAAAAAGTCTCTACGAGTACGATGTGCACTCGGTGAGAATCGAACGCACGTAGTTGATTTTTAGTAGGCACGAGGACCACCTACAGGGCCACCGGAGACGCCGGCGCTTATATATATATCACCGGCTACAGTAGTAGTTACCAGTTGGCTACCGTAGGTATTACTGTAGAGTAGGTGTATCATATGCGTGCGGTTTTATTTTTGCGGAGTTTCACGTCGTCTTTCGTGTCTTGACTGCCGCGCTTGTGGCTCGAACTGTGTTTCGGTATGAAACAACAGAGTAACGTCAGTCAGCCGGCTGCTTACTTTTCCACCCAGCTATTGCGGGTGAGCATATGTAGTAAGAAGATAAATCAGAACCCCAAGATGGACCCCAAAAACCGTGTACCCCTCCATATATCCCCCTATGGATACTGACCATTTTTTTTCGCCCTTATTTTCTCTCTCCTTCCTATTAATAGTCGTACGTAGCTCAGATCCGGGGTCACAAAGTGGCCTCTTCTCACTCCTCCCCCACTGCGGTTCGTGCCTTGCATTTGTCTCGGGAGCTTTAGACTTCAGCCCTTTCCTCCCTCGTCAACTCGCATCGTTCTGATTACTATTACGGTGGACCATAGTAAATAGATCCTACGGTACACACCAAAACCTATACATTCACCTATTTTTAATATCAACATTTGGTTCCATTTAATATGTTCCCCCTTAATACTATTATATTCCCTCGTAATAACAACTGGCCGCGAAATCAAGCAAGGCATGCCTTTTTCAGCCGTGAGGTATTAGCAATCGTTTCCAACTGATATCCCCCTGCCTACAGAGAGGTGTGGTGCAGCGCGCGTTTTCCGAGGCTGCGCGTCTTGCTGTGGGAGACATCGGGCGACAAAAGTCGGGTCTGGGGGGGCGCGAGAACGTGATCGTGTGTTGCTTCAAGCACGCCGCCGTGTACAACAATTTCCTTTGGTGGTGGGCTTACGCATAGTCTATTTGTGAGCAGCCGAAACTTTGATGGACTTACGCATAGTCTACCTTTTTCGGGTAGAAATAACGTCGAGTGTTAGTGTATTGTACCGTTGACGGTGAATCCTGCTTCTGAGATGTGCTCAAATGTCACCGCCCTTGGTCCCGCGATTGAAACCTGCAAGCGCTCTGCCCAACAGCCGCTGCTCTCGCTAACCGGCCAATGTCGGCGTTCCATACGAAACACGTAACTCGGGACAGAAAATTGGAAATACAGCGTATGTCTATATCTTGTGCCTCGTAGTGAAAACTAATCAATGTCTTACAATATTATAGTATCGATTCATGAAAAGTTCACGGCGTAGTCTATATATACAACATCTAGAGCAATAATAACGACGGTATATGGTCTTATATGCACTCGAGAAACCGCCTAACTACGCCGTTCAGCGCTTCGGACACAACGCTATTTCCTATTGTCTCCCCTCGCCCATCTTACCTTCGGCTGCTGCAGCACCATTCCGCCCTCCGGTTCTCTCCCCAGCACCATGTCCGACACGTTCGCGTAGTGGAGCATGATCCCCTCGTACTTCCAATCCACGAAATCGTCCGTCGAACACGCCCCTACTCCTCCGGTCCAGTCCCCAAACGTCGCCAGTCCGTTCGGCCAATAGTTGGTCCCCTCCTCCATCTCGTGTTCTCCGTACCAATAATGCGTGCCGCTGGATTGGGAACTCCCGGATGTATCTGTTGGAAGTGAAGTGGGGATGGGTGGTCAACAGGTGGAGGAGGGAAAACGCCGTGTGTGCGGTCGATATGTTTTTAAGTCGCGAGAGCTATGATAAATACGCACAGGCCGGCCTTCTCCTGAGTGCTGCCTGTGCTTTTCGTCGGTGTTTTCTGGGTGAAAGGATTTATCGGTTGATTGATTGATGACGACGACGTTTAAGATAGCAGCTGAGGCGGTGAGAAAACAAAAGAAAAACAAAACGTCGAACCATATAATATGTACATGCAGGGGAGAGTTATCCTTCCTAGATCAGACCAGCGAAACAATCAACGAACAACATTCTTGTTGACGGCACTCCGCCACGGAAAATCCCACACTAAAAATAGTATATAATTTTTATGTAAGCGTTGACGGGTCAAACCTATACCGTCAAGAGAACCCCACACAAAAACTTTAGATATTCGGTCTAAATTTGCCTTGACGGGTCAAATATCGACCTTCAAGGACATCCACACTAAACCTGCATGTATCCGGTCTAAATATTTCTTGACGTGACAAACCTAGACCGCCGAAGGAATCCCACACTAAAATTGTATACATGCAGTCTACGAAGGTCTTGACGGGTCAAGCCTAGACCGTCAAGAGAACCTCACACTAAAACTGTATATAATCAGTCTAGACACGTCTTGGCGGGTCAATCCTAGACTGTCAAGATTATCTCACACTACAACTGAATACAATCAGTCTACACATGTATTGACGGCGTCAAGCCCGGGCCTCACCAGAGCTCCAGAGGCCGTTGCCGTCCACTCCCTTGGCGGAGCCTCTGCGCGAGGAGCGCCTACCGATAAAATCCTGTAAAACGTATACATATATATATATGTATACATATATATACCAGATACGGTGCGTACATACGAGGAAAGAGGGGGGGGGGAGCGGTGGCAGGGACTTCCGTCAACAGTTGCAGCGAAGACCCTCTGATGCACCAAAACGACCCTTCATGCTGCTACTGCCACCGGAGCTCGACACCCTCCTTCCCCCCCCTCCCCCCTCCCCCCCCCCCCCCCCCCCCCCCCCCCCCCCCCCCCCCCCCCCCCCCCCCCCCCCCCCCCCCCCCCCCCCCCCCCCCCTCCCTCCCTCCCTCCCTCCCTCCCTCCATCTCGCACCGACCGGGGTTAAGCCCTCGCGGCGCGGGCCATTACAACCGGCCCGCCTGTCCTACGATCACCGGGAGTGGGCATATGTTGTAAGAAGAGTAATCAGAACCCACGATGAACCCAAAACCCCGTGTATCCGCCTACGTTTACATACCACATTTGTTTATGGTCGGCCCCCGTTTGGCAAATTCAGCAAAGCCTACGATACAACTCCATTTTTTAATTAATTCATACTACTGTAATTCAAGTCATTAATTAGTGTTCACCTTCGAAGGACACGATATCAATATGTTCTTCCGTAATAGGCGTTCCGCTGAGTGCCGTAAAGTTTGCGAGTGGTATACTCCAACACTTCTGCTGCAAGGGGTCATGACCATGTAAACCCTGAACGTGTTTTTCTCTTACTCCCGTTTCTAACACCCCCCCCCCATTGCAGGCTGACGTCCATATCCAAGTCCGCCTCACACAAGCGGGTATTACGAGTAGGACGCAGCTCACCCTCCATGCGGCTCGCCCAACACCTCACGGCGCTTCGCACTTGGTGCACGCAATATCTGCCTGATCGGTGAAAGCCCGGCGTGCTCCGTCCCGGCATTGTAGGGATGCGAGGAGGGTCTATGGCCATACGACTACGGCTGTGCACGACGTGAGTACACCCCACCCCCCAGCGGTGCACCTCTACCGTAGCATGCGTCGCCTAGGTATATATGCAACGAATGGAGTTCCAGCCATATTGAGGCGTTCCTCAGATCATGATACCATAATTTGGTGAAAAAGTACTCCTACGACCCATATGGAATATATCACGCGTCATGGACACACAGACCGACCGACCGAGCGACCTACCGACCGACCGACCGACCGACCGACCGAGTGACCGACCTTGCCATGAGGGACCTCCAGAAGAGACCCGGCCCTTAATCCTTCCTCGAGCGGCGCGTCGGAGCTGTCCTGCACGTACGCGTCCACGACATACTCTTGCATCCCGTCGCCATCGAACGGCACCAAGCCCCCATGCCGAATCGTGTACTGCAGTTTTCCCGTCGATGCCACCGCGGCAGAAGGAGGCAGATTTGGAGTAGGATGGTTTGCGTGTGCGAGCGGGCAAGGGGGTGGGGGGAGATACCATTCAAGAGAAAACAAGTAAACGCGAGGGATTAGTTTTAATACGCACATCGTCGTGGTCAAGAGAAGAGAAAAAAACGCGAGGGATTACTTTTAATACGTACATCCTCGCGGTCAAGAGAAAAGAAAAAAAACGCGAGGGAAGGATCAATTTTAATACGTACGTACATCCTCGTGGTGCCGGGGTGGCGAGCTGGCATCGGTTAGCCTTTGGCCCTATGCATGCATGATGCGTGCTTGGCGGAAGGGTCAATCAACCACGCGCAGCGAATATAACACAAAGATATGTGCCCTGATGTCCCCCTTCTGGACTCCGACCCCCCTGCCGGATCACAGCCGATTCGTCGTTTACTAGGGCTGCGAGTCGATTGACGACAAGTCGCCGGCTAAGCTAAGGTATTAGCCGGCTAGGTGTTACAACTCGGTGCTTGCGGTAGCTTTCGGAGTTACATACACACCGTAGTGTTATGGTACTGCTGGAATGGTGTGAAAACGCCACCCTAATATTATTACAGTAGTGGTCCCTCTATAGCGCCGGTGTGGTCCCTTTATAGCGCCGGTTTCCCGCTATAGCGCCGGTGAAATCGCTTGGCACAGCTTTCCGTTTCCATACCAAAAACTATATATTTCCCAGTCCGGAGTAGCGCCGGTTGCCGCTCGTATAGCGCCGTTTTTTCCCGCTGGCACATACCACCGCTACGGTATAGAGGGACCACTTCTGTACGTGTCTTTGTATACCAGGTTTTCCCGACTACATCCATTTCTACGCGAAAGTGAGTAACACCAAGGACACGCTTACATAGGCAGGCCTGCAAGGGGAAACTCTGTGTCTCGCCCAGCCTAGTTACACTTGGGGGGGTTTGTACGTGGCTCGGCGTGTGTGTTTCGTTGATGCATACAAAGTCAGTTGGTTGGCTTGCTCCACTGTACAACTCAGAACTCAGAACTACATAGCCGTACGCGGACTCGTCCCACCGTATGTAAGGGTTGATTTGATTGGCTTAATTATTTTGTCTGAGCGGTTGAGCTCCTCAAAAGTGAACAACTATACCGGTTAGCACGATAGTTTTAAGGTGGGTTGGGTTGAGCTGGGTTGGGTTGGGTTGGGTTAGGTTTTTAATTTTTAATGTTTTAGGACTGAGGACGAAGCGCATAGAGATAAATCTTGGTCGGGGTTGCGCAAAAAATCTTCTTCCAAGGTCATGTTTCGGGTGATAATATGCCACCACCCTTACTGGGGCATTGCTCAGCCAACAAGGCATGCCTTGTGTACTCGTGCAACCCTATCATTTTGTCCGACACCAGCAAAAACCCTCACCTTCTCCCTAGACGAGAGGAAGTTCTCGTGCCGCTGCATGACCTTGTATTTGCTCTCCCCCGGGTTGACGAAATCTCCCCACCCCTTTTCGCCGCCGGTATTTCTCAGCTTTACCCCTCTCCGCGACGTCTTTGGACATCGAAATCCTTGTTTTTTTTGTTTTTGAGGGGCGAGGTTGTCATCGATCGGTTCGGGCGGGGTTTGTTTTTATCAAAAGAGGGGAGGACAAACTTCAATCATAGTTTCTGTTTTGGATTTATGTTTTCGTGTCTTTTTTGGGTCTCTTTTTTTGGCTTCATTTGTTTTTTGTTTCTTGTTTTTGTTTCTTTATTTTGTTTCCCTTGTTTTTTTTCTTGGGATTGTTTATGAGGTGCCGTGCGTTGAAGCTCATCATGCTGAGCATTGTCGGATGGCAAAACGTACTATATATTTATGTAGCGCATTCAGAGTTTAGGGAGGGAGGAAGTGGGACCCGTAGTCGAACGCGAAGCAAAGACAGACATCTACGTAGTCAAGATGAGCGTTTTGCGGGGGGGGTAAAAAAGGGGAGCATGCTTTCGCGCCGCGTCTTACCCATGGTGAAATCGGGCCCAAGATAAATCTCGTCGAACCAAGCGCGTCCCTCGCCTAGCACGTACAGGCCAACCCTCTCGATGCCTCCCACCACCCCTCCGTCGCTGCCGTTCCCATGTCGCCCGAACACTTTGTCCTCGGCACGAGCGACGCCGTCCACCAGCACGTCGTACTCCCCGCCCGTGCCGTTCGCGTCCCAACGCATCATAATGTCCACCTTTTTCGTGCCATGTGCAAAAAAAAAGAGCAAGGGTTTCGCGTGCGGCACAAAAATCGCGTCTTCGCGCGGGCGCGCGCGCGCGTGACGCGTGCTACGGTAGAGGGTTTGCCTTGTAAGGGTAGCGCCTAATTTTTCCTGAGGGGTTCTTCTCACTTGAGGACCTCTGTACTATTAGCAAGTCATTAGTACCTCACCCAAAAGCGAGGGGAAATGTGTTCGGTATGCTGCCCCTCGTCATTGAAAAGGTTTAACGGGCGCACGCCACCGAAACGGTTTTCAAGACGCTTTTTTTTTTTTTTTCTGCGCTACGGCGAGGACGACGCAAAACACGAACGGCAAACGTCAGTCACGCCAGCTCCGTAGGTGGCATTTTGAGAGTATTCCTAGAAACTTCCCCGCGGTCAGCACTGCCAAAACAAAACGCGACAGCAGTCGCAACACTCACCTTGTACCAGCGCGACCCCTCTACTCTGTCTTCCAGCAGCCCCCCTCGGCCCTCCGTCGAAGACTCCATCTCTCCCGGATCCCAGGGGACGGAGCGGTACCCAGCCCCGTGTCGCATAACGCCACCCGATATAGAAACGCCGATGAGCGTGGTATTTGGCGCAGGGAACGCGGCCTTTTCGTTTTGAGCAAACAGAGGTAGGACGGGGGGTGTCGCGGCAGGGAGGAGTGGTGTGTTTGGTTTTGGGCGACGCGCGTGCTTCGCGAAGGTTCCCACGAAGACGAAGTCGAAAATCTCTGTGAACACCCTAAATGTCTATCTGTGCCGTGCGCCCGTCGGCTTTGGGGTTTTACTCGTCGAGCTTCCGGACCGGGCGAGAAAAACTCGTCTTGCTCTTTAGTCTGTCCCGGGAGGGCGCTGCAGAGATAGATGACATCGGTCCCAAGGAATGAAGGTATCCGCAACCGTTATCGTGAGAACACTCATTCGAATATCTTACCCCCCCTGTGCCTGGTTGGTGAAAACCCAACATGCTCCGTCCCGGCATTGTAGGGATGCGAGGGTCTATGGTCATACGACTACGGCCGTGCACGATATGAGTACACCCCCCCCCCCCAGTGTACCCGTTGCTGTCCCTGGAAGTGGCCACCCCAGAAAACAAAAAGGTTAATTCGACACTATCATCCACGTGCCAGAAAGTCCGCCTCACAAGCGTTCTCAGCAGGATGCACCTCACCCTTCGCGCTCGACGCAAACAGTGTCTGCCTGGTCGGTAAAAACCCGACGTGCTCCGTTCCGACATCGTAGGGATGCGAGGGTTTATGACCATACGACTACGGTAATGCATGCCATGAGCACACACCCTACCGACCGACCCACCCACCCACCCACTCACCCACCCACTCACCCGCCCACCCACTCACCTACCCACCCACCCACCCACCCACCTACCTACCCACCCACCCACCCACCCACCCACCCGCCCCCTCTACATAATGACGTGATTATCTATTTAAGCACCACCCACCGTAGACGAGTTCCAAGAGCTTGGCAAGTAGGTGGCAGAAGTGGAGTTGTAGAGAAGCGGCGTGTTCTCCGTGGCAGAAGAGTTGTAAGACACCTCGGAGGAGTCATTCCCTCCCGGCCCCAGAAGAGCGAAGACGACACCCCACTCAGTGGCAGAGGCGTGTTCAGACGAGGGGTAGGGGCTCTCCGACGAACTGTTACCCCCCTCGGATGAGTTGGTGCCCTCCGCGGCTTCGCCCCCGGCGGAGGCGTCTGCGGCGGCAACCTGTTTGGGTTCGACATGTGCCGTAAAAAGAGCGTCGAGTTGCGTTCGCACAGTAGGGGTGGGGTTGTGTTTTCAGCCCTCTGATCATTTCCACAAGGGGAAAGGTTAGCACTACCGAACAAAGTTTTTTTTTTATATATCTAGTCGAGAGCTCTTCCGACAAGATAAAAGGTCGACCTTAATTAAGCTTAAAAGCGCCCGTACCGTTTTCGAGAAAACGAGCGCTAGAAGAAGAAGAAAAACAAACGCACCCTCTGTGGCAAAACTCAAACGCATTTTTACGGTATATAGCAGCGCCACAATTGGTTTCGGCTTTGACTATCAAGTGGGTGGGTTTGCAACGGCTCTCGCACGCACTGCTGTGTGTTGTGAGAGAGTGGCTGTTTAGTTTTTTGGTAAGTCGGGGTGGCAGAAAAAAATATGTGTAACATGCGGAGCCGGCGAGTTTTGTCCGTCGATTGAACTACCATCTGAACAAAAACAAAGGTTCCTGATTACACTTCCATTATACGGACACGGATAAAGCTCGTAATGCTTTGGATGTGTCATGCCCCCTCTCAGCCCCGTCTGTCTAGGTGCGCTTGCTCTTGCTCTCCGTAGCTAACATGTGGAGAGAGGGCCCCATTGGAATGTTTCCGCGTTTTACGTAGAAGGCGAACAAGACGGACAAAAGCTCGACGCTTCAATATTCATTTTTATTTGGCAAACGGATGCTCCACGGAAGCCAAAACGCTACGATAGGGCTTCGAGTTGGCTTGTTATTTGGCGTGGCGTCACCCACTGTACAAGGTGTTTTCGCTGACGCGCATCGCTTAACAAGAAATCTTGTTGGTGGGTGGTGTTGGTGATGGTGGTGATGGTGGGACAACCAGCCCAGGGACCAACCGCCCTACCCAGTAACTCTCTCACCCACAACCCACACCCACCAACCTATACCTGCCCATCAACCACGCAAGGTTTCTGCGCTGACAAAATCGCTTAAAATGTATAATGACTACGGTAACTGGCTTACATAGAGTTTGTCAAGGACAAGAGTAAGTTCGAGCTAGAAACGTGCCAGTCAGATACAAAGGCGCAGAACTCCGCCAATTACCGCACGCAACGGAGACAGACGCGTTCTGAAAAATAGGGGTATATACAACATCAACGCTTTTCGCCTTATGAGGGAAACCATTTGTGAGTGATGCTTTTCTCAGCGCAGAAACTACCGAACATCAATTATTGTGTTTTTGTTCAGTTGTTTTTCGTTATATACAGACCTGGCATGGAGTTGATCGCTCATTGGGCAAAGTGTGACTTGTTTAGCAGTAAAACCCGTTTTTTGGGGGGGAAATTTTACAGTAGAGGAGCCCCTATACTAAAATCAAGCGAAGAGCCTCATAATTTTTTGTACCATGGTGCATTCCTACCTTAAGGTAGCATGCGTCCGGATTACTGATTGATCACCGACTTGTACATAGTCAACCAGCTCACGGCCCTACACAAAGAGTTACAAAAGCTAAAGCCCATAACTCACCTTGACATAGAACGTGACGCGCGCGGGAGTAGACGCTGGTCCGCCATCGTCTAGCACGTACTCTGGTCCGTCGTACGGTCGAAACGCCTGGAACGTCTGGCCGGAAGATGTCGCAACTGCGCCGTCGTGTCTCGACAGAAACAGGGAGGCGTTTGTACCCTGTGTGCCAGCGCGTGGTGAAAAATCGGCGTTGTAGGTCGCATGTAGAATTGGAAGGGAGGAGGGAGGAGGAAATATTGGAAGTGTATGTCGTGGCACCGTTGTTCCAGAATATCTGTGTGCTTGAAAGAGACGTACCCTTTTTGTTTGGCTGGTTATAATGGATAAAATACCTACTACTACTACTACTACTACTACTACTACTATTACTACTACCATTACTACTACTACTAGTACTACTACTACTACTACTACTACTACTACTACTACTACTACTACTACTACTACTACTACTACTACTACTACTACTACACTATTACTACTACTACTACTACTACTACTACTATACTACTACTACTACTACTACTACTACTACTACTACTACTACTACTGTACTACTACTACTACTACTACTACTACTACTACTACTACTACTACTACTACTACTACTACTACTACTACTACTACTACTACTACTACTACTACTACTACTACTACTACTACTACTATTACCGCTGCCGCTGCTACAACGTACTTCTACTACCCGTAGTACTACCCGTACTACCCAGTCAGCGCTGGCTGAGAAGTCTAGGCTAGCAGGTTACACCTCCTACCCAACAACCTATGTTTCTATTGTTACATATCTGGAACCATTGGCCGGCCACAAACAACCTCGCGAGATTTTTCTTATTCTTCTGATAGTGTACGAGACAGGCTGTGTCCTTTCCTAGTTTCAGTACAAAACAACGGCCTTCTTAATTAAATTTCGTGCAAACTGCTAGCCAAAAGACCCGAACTACAAATATTGGATTCCTCATGGTTCGTGCAAAATTCTAGCCCCAAAAGTCCTGAAGTACAATGACCTGCTTACAGCAGGTTTCGTGAAAACGTCGAGCCAGACCTTCTTAAAAGTCCCAACTTTTTAAAGTCCCAGCTTCTCAACTACTGTAGTGTCGTGTACGATACTGCATAGTAGGAAAATATCTCCCGTTCCCCTTCGCACCTCTGCCCCAGCCCCGCCGAGCCCGGAACCGTCGTCGATGCCAAGCGTGTAGCCGTAGGCTGCATCGACGTGGAAGGAGCCGTCCCCCCCCGCTCGCTCCTCCCCGCAAGCGTCGTCCCTGAAACCGCCAGCTTTTGTGGTCACGAAGCATCTGAGAACAGGGGAACCCACGTCCGTTAGAGATAGGGCTGTGAGCAAGGAATGTCTTGTCTGGACTTCATGGCTATAGGCCGCATAGCCATTTGGTTGGGTGGAGAAGCGAGCCAACTAATTGGCTTTAGTACCTCTACGAGAACAAAGCACGCACGTCGGGGCTCACTCGCGCCCGTCAGGTACAACCCCCCTCCCCGAGACCACTCCAACTCCCACCGCGTAGAACCCCGCGAAAAATCCGCACGCAGCCAACTTTTATCCCCAGCCAACACAGAACTAGTCCGCGACTTACTATAGAGAGCCAACTCACAAGTCTTAAAATGTACAGGAAAAACTCGAAAACACGGCATTTGTGGTATTTTCGGGGCCTCTCCTTCTAAGACAGTCGGACGTTATCTGGGGCCGGTGAAACTTGGTCGAGTTCACAAATGGCGTATGTTCTGCAACAATGCCATAAAATAAAATAAAATAAAATGAAAAGACAGAACACGAGCGGCCGACGTGTCACGCGGCGTGCTAGCCTGAGTATCAACCACTCAGTCGGTCGAACTCACAGCTGGTAATTTTTGTAATATTTTTTCTGGCGGTGGTCGTCGCAGCCGATGAGTTCAAGAGCGAGATGGAGTGGGGGGCTGCTACTTGTTTTTGTTTGTTTGTTTTCGTGTGAATCTACGGCTGAAGTTGGGACTGCCAGACAATCTTGAACTCCCCACCGAAATACGTGCAATGCATGTATGCCAGCTAGACTCTTGTAATATATTTAGACGTTGGCCGTATCCACCCTCCTCGCCGCCTTCGGTCTGATCTGCCCCGGCAGGCTCCGACGGACTCCTTGCCGCGGTCACCAATCCCGGAACCCCTCTCCTCCACGTACCTACCGCCTCCGACGTCCACGCTTTCCCCTCCCCCTTCAACAGAGCTCTCGAGCACCTCCACGCTCTGACCGTACAACGCGACGCGACCTCCCGCCCCGCCTCCCCCCGCGTTTCGAGACAAGGGCCGGAGCGTGCGGCCACCGTCCCCTCCCCGCGCGGAGATCACGCCGGCGTGGCGAACCACCCCTCCCGCGGAAACAACCACGGACCCTCCGCTGCCTCCACCGCCCCCGCCGTCCCAATCCTCCACGCCGTCGGCTCCATTCACGCTGATGGACCCCATGACACCGATCGTCACATCGTTCAAGGCCGCAAGCTCTATGGCGCCACCGCCGGCCCCACCTAAGCCGCGGAGGGACCGCAGGAACGCCGATTCGGAGTTCCCCAAGGCGTTTACCGTGGCCGGGGATAGACCGGAGCGGGCCCCGCCGCTGCCACCGAGAAGGTCGGGATTGGAAGACGAGGAGTAGGGGTTTCGAGGTGCGCCTGAGGCTGGAGACAGATTGGCCCCGAAGCCCCCGGTTCCGCCTGGTGTTCATGTGTGCGGGTTTGCGGAAGATAAAAGTGGCGCTTAGTTTTTCATGTGGGACGCTCTCTTTTTTGTTTTATTGGCGGACATGTGTG
The DNA here is from genome assembly GCA_008828725.1 of Saccharina japonica. Lineage (NCBI taxonomy): Eukaryota > Phaeophyceae > Laminariales > Laminariaceae > Saccharina > Saccharina japonica. The sequence continues at coordinate 448,635 of MEHQ01000031.1, read as the reverse complement.
GTTAAACGTGGTGAGCCAATTCAGAGAGTTAGAGTAAAACCACACCCCATTCGAAGTTACTAAATGTTCGCGCGGTGTCCTGGGGGGTGGGTATTTAGTTCTATCCGAACGGCCCGCCGGTCGCCCATGCGCTAACTAAAACTCCTAAGAACAGGCGTAAGCCAGCAGCTGGATGATCCAACGACTTTTTTGTTTGATTGATGGGTTCGGGGGAATGACACCACCGCATAATCTGATGTTACGGGGATCGGATGTTGAGGAGATCGGAGGACGATGCTGAGATGCTAGGCCTTACAGGCTCTAAATAAAATGGTGATTGGTCGGCCCTGCCGCCCTCTGGGTCCGGTTGGTGCTATTTTGATGCTTCGTGACTTGAAGCATTCCTTTGTGTTCCGGTCCAAACTCAGAGCATGTCGTAGAAACTGCAAGCAATGCTTGGGTTCAACCAGTTATGTGTTCTAGCAGTGAAATTATCCTAAGCTCAACAATTCCTGATGTTTGTTGGTGCGCTACCAGTGTTACACTTGAAGAGTAAACCCGACAACATGTGACAAAGCAAAACTCGTATAAAACGTATGCATGCACATATAACAGCAGTAGTGCTATCGATCGACCGAGCTCACCGTGTGAAGCCCCAGCTCCGCCCAGCGCGATCGAAAACGGCTGCGTGGCGTTGAAACTAGCCGACAACTGATCCGCCGACCCTGCCCACCCCTGGACCACCGAGACGACCGCTCCATCGCCCTCGAGATAGCTAGCAACTTCTGGCCACTCGAAAGCACCCTCCTCAACCTCCTCTATCCCTCCCGCCCATCCTCCGACCGCCACAGTCGGCGACGAAGGTTCAGTGTTTCCGACCCGAGTTCCTAGCTCCACGACCCACTCGACCCCTCCCCCCGGGGTCTGCCCGACGCTACAGAGGCCGTCGCCACTGCAGCTTGACGCAGGGTCCGTGCGTGAAACTCGGGCGAACGCCACCGAAGGGAGTTCCAGCAGTGCCTCTGAAACGTCACCGGCCGAAGCCATTGCCGGTAAGAGAACCGTTTCGTCTCCACCGAACGTCAATGAGAAACCGCCGGATATGGCGTTCCCGGCCTGTAACGTGTCGATGGTGACCTCGGCGCCGAGGCCCGAGAGCTTGTTGCCGTCCTCGCTCCCGCTTTGAACCGTGGTTGGTGGCGTTGTTGAAGCCGATGAGACCGTTGGAATGGACATCGGGCCAACGGTACTCACGGCGGAAGCAAATGTTATGTTCCAGCATCGACCCCCCACGTCGTCGACGTAACCGTCTGTGGTGACGTTCACCCGGCCTACCCCGGGGACCCACGATGATTCCCCCTTACTCTTACCGCCTCCCGAGCGGGGGTAAGGCAACGGCCCCGGTCTGTTTACAGGCTCGGTGTTAAGTCCGCCCTCGATTCTGGCTTGCAGGGTCGAGGATTCGGCGTCGTAGGGGACGCACTCGGTGGTGAGGTTGCCGTACGAGACATGGAAGCAGCCCCCAAGAGTTTGCCCCTCGTCGGCAGAAGTGCAGATCTGTTCCGTATATTTGTTTCGCGGGATTTTGGAGAAAGTCATACGATGGTGTGGGTGGGATGGCGAGCGTTTCAGCTGATGGCTTAGGACGGACGGACACCTGGCCCATCAGCAGCGAATTTTCGTCTGACAATAGTTACATGCGTTTTGGTTTGTGCAGAGAGAGAGAGACCGCGGGTGCCTGCTGGGCCCTAGAAGGTCCTTAAGGAGTGGACCTTCAAGGGGTAAAGGGCCAACCTTAAAGGGGCCAACCCGACAGTAAAGGGTCAAGCTTAAAAGGGGTCCACCCGACCTCAAGGGGACAACCTTATAGGGGTCGACCGAAGAGGGGCCAACCCGGTTTTGCGGGATCAACCATACCCTAAACATGTCAGCCCGATTGGTCGATTGCGGTCAGTCTAGGCGGATCCGCATTGAACATTTCGAAGTGTTGAAAGCGCATCGGTCTGAAGGGTTCCTATCATCTACGATGGGGGCGTGGTGACTCAAGGGGGAGCTGCGTGTGGCTAAGCCGCTGCTGCCTACTCGCGTGCTTTCTCTTCTAGGCATGTGTTCACATCTTCGCCCTTGCGATAATGGTTGCCAGTTGGGACGTCGAGGTCTGATGCACGCCCCCCTGCCCTCGAAACACCATCACTGGGATTGTCGGACACGGTTTTGGGCATACTCGACCTATGTATGAATACCTTGTGTTCCCCAAGCGTGCATGATATCGGAGGCCGATATGCGTTCGACAAGAAACCCAAACCGCCACCCCCCTCCACCAGCTTACACCGCCTTTCGCCGGGGTTACCTTTCTGCCTCCTCCACACCCTACGGAAATCACGCAGAAAAATTGCGCCGAACAAAAAACAACTGCCAACATGAAGCATGCTGTATTAGTACCCGCCAGAACACTTTACCCGACTACACCTCCTATCGGTAAAGGAGGTACGTGGCATATAATGTAGAAGCTGGCGCTGAGTAGAGGTTTGAGTCGACAAGAATAGCATCAGGGTGAATTAAGCTCTCACAAGCACGAAAATTTCGAGCTACCTGCGAAAAATAACCCCGCAACCTTTTCCCGCCCCTTCCTCCCTGTCGTTCCACGCCTCACCCGTTGCACTTCATCCACATCATCCGCCGAGGTAGTTATCGTGAATAGGTAATACCGATAGCTCGCCGATCCGGGACCGTTGACGTTGTAGCTGGGCACGCCGGCTTCCTCCAGAGTTCCGTTGACGAGCGAACTCAAGGTAAACGAAGGAGGGACGGATGGAGGAGAGAGGAGGATTTCTCCATTTCCGGGGTCACGAGAGATGCCCCCCCCTCCAGGAAATCCTCCCAAGGTGGACGGCTTGGCGGTGATGGAGGTGTTGAAAACTAAGCTTCCCCGGCTCAGGATGGCCAAAGCGCGCTGCCCTGTGACTTCGACAGTGATTTCCGGGCCTAGATATACCTGCCTTGCACGGGAAGAGTATGTACATGCGTCAGGATTGCATCTGTTTTCGCTTTTGGATGTAACGGTAGATTTTCTTGATTGCGTCAGGATTTTGCTTTTTTATTCCGCTGTTGGATGTAACCGTGGTTTTTGTCGGAACTCACGTGATGCTACTCATATCAGCTGCGTCAGAGGGCTTCGTAATAGCGCCCCGGCGCAGTCGCTGTGATGCTGGTACCAACAAAGCGGGTGGTGTGTTCCAGTTACCTTGCAGGCGACCGACGACGCCTTGCGGTGTTCATAGCCCTTGCGACCTTAGCCGCCATGTTTTTGTGGGATGCAGTGCCGAAGCCTGTCCTTTTCATATTTCCTTCCCCGTCCTCAGGCACAAACAGGCTATACCTCCCTCTCTATGCATGGCATTAATACACCCCCCTCCCTCTATGATGATGTTCCTCTTTTAAGATCTGCTATTTGACACCATCCCACCGAGGGTTAACGGTTACAGATCAAGCCATTTAGCTACCGCAAGAAACAAACAACATGAGTCCGAGGGCAGATGGCCGAACAGTGGCTACACAAGGAAGAGGTAAACCAAACTTGTGAACCCACTTGCCGTACTACCGAACGTGTATAACCTAATACTTGGGGAGTTGTAATTGATGGGTGAACTCGTGACCACGCCCACCGTAACCGAACGGACTGGCCCGGAGCAGCTGACCTGATCGAAGGACCACACCGCGACCTCCGTTCCTCCCGCCGTGAGCGCCAGCTCCCCCACCGCCGAAATGGCTCCCTCAAGGACCAGGCTTGATGTGTTGAAGACGATAGTGCACGGGCAGGAGGCGTTATCTCCCCGCAGGCTCTGCATTTTCGATAGAACAACAACTTTTTTCGTTATCTTGATGCAGATATTACCGCTGTTAGCAAAAGCAAAATACGAAGGCTTTTTTCTCCCCATAGGCTCTGTATTTTCGATAGAACAACAAGCTTTTTCGTTAGTTTGAAGCCGATATTACGGCTGCTTGTAAAATACGCGGTGCAAAAACATGTACCTGGTAGTGTGCTAGCAGTTGTTGCCTTCGATAGGGTATGGGGTGACAGGCGGGCAGCGGGGGGAGACACCCAGCTTCATCCGGACACGGAGAGCTCCGTACGGGCCGGTATAAGATAGCATGGGTCACTGCCACAACACCGCCACGACAGCAAAGCCTTCGATCCGGCAATACAATCAGCCAAGTCGCCCCTTCTTCATACTGGCGGCATCATATAATATAAGCCAAGTCGCCCCTTCTTCATACTGGCGGCATCATATAATATGAGCCAAGTCGCCCCTTCTTCATATTGGCGGCAGCATATCATAGGTATGCACTGGTAACTCGTGGACTTTCCGCTGCCATCCGCAAACCACGTCTTTCTCCACTCGCCCAATGCTCCCACATGCTGGACTTCGTCTCAGCACTTGCGCTTAACACCCCGGTTATACGTACCAATAGCTACATTTATATAATTATCTATCCTCCTGGGGGGCGGGGGGGGGCGTACTTGTTTGTTGCTTGCCTTAGTCTTCTGACCGTCCGTGACCACGCATCCCTTTCGAGACGGAGCACGTAAAATGGTGATCGCATCGGAAGGTCCAAAAATGTTGGAACCACGGGATTCGACCACAATGTCTCAGATTTGGTATCCCAAAGAGGCCACTTCCCCTTTTCGCACCCCAAACCTCGTGAGCGAGATCGTCATGAATTTCTTGAGGGTATACCGAAAACCACCCGACGGCCGGGGCGGCGGTGAACGAGATCAAGAAGATTGGGGTCGCAGACCCTACAGCTCCCAGAGTAAAAGGGCCTGATATTCAACGTTCTGTTTGGTCAGACGCTTCGGGTCTCTAGCGAGGCGGTAGCAGTGTCAGCAGATCGAGGCTGCCGGGCGATTTGCGCGGCCAGATCGGTCATAAGTGTACATCTTTGCCGCATAGCGTATGGTGAGGGACTCGACCGCCGGACACCTTTCCCCGTGGTTTCGGCTGAAGGCGGCAGGGGCAGTCTGCCGCTCTCCGCAGCCGGTATGCCGACCGCTCTGCAAGGCCGTTTGCGGGCGGCAGAGCTACCGAGCCACTTCACGATGCACTCATTTTGCGTGGGGGGGGAGGAACTCCCTCCACAAGTCTCTAGCCGGGACGGCGGTGGATGAGATCATGATAATTGGCGGCTAGAGTTCTACATCGGGGCCACCGCTAGTGAAAAAGTGCCATGTAGCAAGAGACAACACGGCCAGAGCTACGCCGACGCTAGCGAGCTACCACTGTCGCCTGAGTTTGAGAAAAAAATCGCGGCGTGTTCTGGAAGGATTGATCCAATGTTGTGGACGTTTGGGTGAGACCCCTCTGCACCTGACCAGTGATCACCCACGGAGACAATGCAACGGAACAATGCAGTATGGGCGGGACCACGGGCCGGCGCAGGATGCCTCCTTCATTACTTACATTACACACGGTAGGGAAACATAATACATTATTAATGGTAAAGTGCATAGTATACTATCAGTCGGTTTTGCGCTGACCAAAACAGTGGGCGGACGGAAGAAAATCTATAGATAGGAGGACAATTACCTATAAAATAGTAAATACTGGCAGTTGCGTCGTGGTGCCCAAGCTAAACATCACCACAATCCCACATACAAACAATGGCTCGTGAATTTCACCGGCAAGATCAAGCGCACACCAGGTATACACGTCCTATGCAGACCGAAATCGACCCTTCTTACCTCCGCTACAGACCCATTCACATCTGCCCACCACTCGTAGGTATGGTTTCCGTACCCCTCCGCCGTCGAGGTCGTGCTGCTGCTGCTGCTATTGGTCGGGCAAGTCTGTAAAACCCGCACCGCATTCATGGGGTGATCGAAGGGGGAGGGTTAAGAGTTAAGGGTGGGCGATTGGCAGGGCAGTGAATCGGAGCGACGAAAAGCTAAAGTTCGATTGAATTGAAATCGGTTTCCGCCAAGTTTTCCGCTAAGCCGATTAATCGAGTGAAAGAGATAAAGCAACTCGCTTGAATTTTGACTAAAACCAAACTAGTGAGTCGAGCCCCAATCCCCCCCACCCACCGGCCGGTGAGGGGCGGGGGGGGAGGGTACTTATTGTCGTGGATGACCGTAGCCATATGACCATAGACCCTTCCATCCCTACAATGCCGGGACAGAGCACATCGGATTTTTACCGACCAGGTAGACATTGCTTGCACCAATCGCGAAGCGCCGTGAGTTGTTCGGCATGAAAGGCGACCTGAACCCTACTGAAAGCCGCGGCGGGGGGGGGGAGGGGGCTATAGCCGATACAATACGGTATGAGTCAATCTCAAAACAACCACAACCATTTTTTTATTATGATGTTGGTTGAGTCGTACGGTTGAATAGGACGAGTCGGCTGCGATTCACAGCCGTGAGAGTTGGAGCGTCGCAAGCCCGAAAGCAACGCCAGCATTGCGTCCTGAGGGATGTGGTTGGAAAGAAACACTGCCGGAAGCCTTCGACCGATTATGACCAAGCGTGTGCTTCTAGAAACTTCTAGAAAATTCTGGAAACTTCTAAAAACGTCTACCAAACTTATAGAAAAATATTGAGAATACGCGAGGGCCAAAGTGAGCCAAGGGTCCTCTGGAAAAACGCTCGCACCTGCCAGCCGAGGCACTGGGTGCTGTTCAGAGTATTTCGAGTGTCCAATACCCCGTCTAGATCCTGTCGAAAGACGTTTGGCATGCACGAGCAGAATTTTCTGTAAGAAATTGCTGTATTGGTTGGTTGACGAGCTGATCGGAAGCACACAGCATGGCCCCTACTGCGTGGTTCTTGCTTTCCTTTGGCAATCTCGTCGTTGTTGAGCTAGTGGACATGTATGTTTCAGTAAACTGATCTGCTGATTTGATTGGGCGATCAAGGAAAGTGGATGAAACAAAAATAAATATTGGGATATGAACTGTCGATCTTAGGTCCGGGGTGCGAAAACGACAAAATAAGACGCCGCGCTACCAAAACAACCTAACAAGACGCAGCACTTTGTAGGAGGAACTGCTATAATCTGTACAAAGTAACTCGTTCAGCGCCTGGGCAGCAGCAGCAGCAGCAGCAGCAGAACACACAGCACATCCACACGACGACCACACATAGAAACCCACGAGCAGTACGAGCGCTCCTTGTACCCCCCCCCCCTCGCTCCTCAACCTCTCGCTCTAAGAAACAGCAGTCTCTTAGGGAACAGTGCACGGGTTCTATCACCCCGAGTACAGTCTATGATTTACACGAAGTATTTCGTTTTGGCCCTTGAGAAATGTTTGCGGCGCTGCGGAGCTGCAAACACTGTGCACTCACCGATTGGACGCTGTCAGCAGTCTCGTCGGCAGCCGCGGCCGCATCTTGACGAGACCTGTGCAACGCGTCTAGCGTAGCCATGTCTCGGGTTTCCACGATCCAGGCAAGCTGTGGGGGGGGGGGGGGGGGGTGTACTTTATTTTCATGCGTGGCCGTAGTCGTATGGCCGTAGACCCTCGCATCCCTACAATGCCGGGACGGAGCATGTCGGGTTTTCACCAACCAGGCAGGCCTTGCTAGCGGGGAGATAACGATACCCCATGATACAGGAATATAGCACAGCGGATGTGCATCGTATTAAAGCGCGGGTGATACGCGTGGCAGGGTGGGTCGGGGTCGGAGTAAAGCGTGCTACACCCTTGAATATTTCTGGGCTCGCACGGAGTGAGAGAGCGGGGAAGACGCGTGATTGCGTGAGAGGTGTAGGTCGGAACATAGACAAACCTGGGCGCATCACATTTCTTCGCGAGGTTTCGGCGGAGAGGATCGGCGGGGCGGGAGAGATGCACACGCGTTTGACGGCATCGGCGTACCAGAAGATTATGCCGATTTTTAAGATCGTTCGTTAGCAAGATTAATTGCTTACAACGCGCAATTGGAACGCCACCGGTTCCCCAATGCACCATACCGCGACGCGCAGTACGGTTTCGATGAATGGGGTGCAAGCAATTTTGCCTGAGATTATCGTGGTGGTGTGCACGATAGTCCGACGTGTTTGCCCCGCAAACGAAACATAATCCTGCCCCTACTTATCGCCAACACTCTTTGACGCCAGTTTAATCTTGCTTCCTGCCGAAGGTAAGCAAGTGCGTGTAGCAGATACGCGGGGGCACAGATGGTCTGACTCCAGACTTTTGCGAGAAGCTCTCTTGTTTGCTGTTGATCGCGCGAAGCCGTACCTTGTCGCGAAGTTGCGTGGCCTCTATGTCCAGTTTCGCCATCGCCCTGTCCTTCTGTTGTGTGTCCAAGACGAGCCCTGAGAAATCACGCATGCCTCGCACCTGTTTCGATTGTTTCCAATACGGTTTCGTGTTAGTCCGCTGGAAATAAAGGTGAGATTTGGTTTGGGCATCGGGGTAGCAATATGGTTGCAGCTGGAAATAAAGGTGATACTTTGGTCTGTGCGTCGGAGTAGCAAATATTGTCGTATCTGGAAAGTAAAGGTGATATTTGCTCTGTGCATCGGGGTGGCGATGTTGTTGCAGCGGCTAGGGCGATTGCCCGAGGCGCGGCTATGCTGGCTTGGGGCCCAAACCTTATACTTCGTATGTACGACGTAAATCTGGCACGAGGAAAAACCTGAGGTGTCGGAGCATGCGCACAACACGGGGACGGGACACAGCGGCAGCAACCACATGCTTGGCCGGAACGGCTGATACAATCGGTGGCACGACACGAGACCGTTTCACGCGTGCAAAGGCACGACCTCTCGAAGCACAGCACCCCCTCCCGCGCGAGCGTTAGCTCGAGCCCGTGGGATTATTTTTTGTTTCCCGTCGACAAGTTTCAAGAATTGTTGTATGTGTGAAGCAAGCAGCAATACATCCTGAACTCTCCCCGCGATGAAAATAAACGCTTGCCCCGTACGAGTAGTGGTTGGGAGGGAGGGGGAGGAGTGCCCACCACGTGACCCCGAACCTCTGAGTTACGAAAAGTGAGAAATCTGGAGAAGTATATATATGAAGGGCAAATATGCCATTAATAGATGGGATGGGGAAACAAAATGAACAAAATTAAACAATATATATGGTTCACCCACGTACCCGGCCAGCTACTTGCAGCAAGATCAGCTACTTGCGAGCTACTTGTGAGTTCAGATGCTTGCAACGAGCCGCCGATCAGTATACCCCCCCCCCCCTCAATGTCTGCCTGGTTGGTGAAAACCCAACGTGCTCCGTCCCGGCATTGTAGGGATGCGAGGGTCTATGGTCATACGACTACGGCCGTGAACGACATGAGTACCCCTCCCCCTCACCTCTACAGACACCCGAGGTCCCAGGCTGGTAAAGTTCCTCGGGTCGAAATGCCCCCCTCGAGGGGAAACCTCCTCCTCCACCGCGTCCCAGTCGTTGCTGTCTCCTGCTCGAGGGTCTGGGGCACCCCGCATCAGCCAGCCAAATGATCCCATTCTCCAGTCCTCGAAGTTGGCAAACATACTGGCCGGTACGTGAAGCCCTTCTCGAAAAGCCTGTTCCCAAGATGTGATATCACGGCCGGTGGAGGAAGAGACAAGAAGCCAGCCGAGGGAGAGGGAGGGGCAAGGGAATAGGCGGGTGGAGGGGTGTACTTTCATTGGCGATCATGCCGTAGTCTTGAACATTAGACCTTCTGACATCCGCCTACCAATGCCGGGACGGGCATGTGGTTCAACCGACCAGGGTGGGCAAGGGGGTAGGCGTGGTAGGGTGGGTGTGGGGTGGGTTGGGTGGTTGGGTGGGGCGGTCGGGCGGCGGCGGCGCGTGGGCGGGGGGTGTGCAGGAACACGGGTCGTCGCTGGCTGGCACTTCGTACCTGAGTCGTGAAGTTAATCGACCGCACGGAACTGTTGTAGTTGATCCAGGCGCGGTTGCATCGGTGCACGTCCTTACAGCGCTCGTACTCGTCCCCTTGGTGATCATCGTACACCTTTCGAGACGGTCGTTTGCGACGCCGATGCCGATGCGCGAGAGAGATTGAGATGGGTGTCACACGCCGTCGTTGTTCGTTTGTTTTATTCTAAGGACTGCGTTTAGTTGCTCTGACCCGCTACCACGAAACTATTAGTTCGGTTGTGTCACTATCTTACATTTATGGGTCCACAGGACAGCGCGACCGCTGAATTACTCGCCGCAAAAAAATTGGCGGCAATGCCGTGTGATAAAAACTCGCATGCGAGCAGGCGGCCCAAGGAGATCATCACGGAGATAAGACGGAGAGGACCCGCGTGCTGCTGATATCACACCACACTCGTGGGGATAGCAATCCTATCCCACATGGGAAACAATCGACCAAGACGCGATAATCTATGGCGCTGAAGCTCGACATGGCTACTCACCAGCGTTTATCGTAATGTCACCGACGCTCAAAACTAGTAGCATGTGCCATTGTGGTAACGTTTCACGTAAGCATCTGGGATTGCTTTGAACGGCTGCGCCGTACCGTCAGCAAGACACGGAAAATAACAAGGCAAAACGTTAGCTTGCTGTGCGGGACGGTTGTTAAGTAGCGGGCGCGTCTGCAGCTTCCGCGCGTCCATCGTCATTGATAAGGGAGTCCTTCCAACCCAACTTAATGTCCATAGCAGTGCTCTGCCCCAAGGATGTCTCGTTGTGGACAGATAAGTTGGTTGTGAGGGATACTAACCTACCAGGTACTATTTCGGGGGAACAGTAGTGTAACCAGAGCCAAAGAGGGTGGTGTAAACATGGGGGGGTACACGGCTTTTGCGGCCTTCGTGGGTTCTGATAACTCTTCTTACTACAATAGCCCACCCGGGACAGCGAGCTCAGTCACGTTGATTGAAGTAACCCAACACGCGGACCCATTTTCAAACGAAGAAATCCAAGCCTACAACCAGAAGAAGCCACACCTTTTCCAACGAACACATTGAAGCCTACAACCAGAAGAAGCCACACCTGGTGTGGAAGGTGAGAGCTGTACTCTCGGGCCACGCCACCGTCTCCCGACAGGCCCCACATGGAGTCCGCGCTGTAGGTCACGTTTCCCGCAAACAGCACCGAGGACGCGTTCTGCAGCTGGCTCAGCAGTTCCGCCGCGGCCTCGTCGACGGTCATCTCTGCGGCGTAATCGGAAGGCTGCCCCACCCGGAAGTGCACGAGGACGGCGTCCGCCGCGGCGCGCTTCACGAAGAGAACGCTCACGCGCCCGGGATCGAGGGGCGCGAGGGCGCCCGACACATCCGCGATAAACCAGGTTTCCCACTGGCAGTAACTGCTCTCCGTGATGGTTGCGTTCCCGGTCGAGCGTCCCGTTTCGCACCAGCCTTGTGCTCCCTGGTTGAGGTAGTATCTGCGATTTGGGGGAGGGGTCGGGGATGAGTGACATAGGTGTCAGTTACCCTAGGGGTGCTGCTGCTTGGTGCTTGTAGCAAGATAGAGACGCGACGAGTGTCGTATAGATTGGGGAGTTCTATGGTTGATAGGAGTTCTGGGAACGATGAGTATCGAGACGTTGGGATTTTGTGCGATCGTTTTCTCCGTGCGTGCCCCCCCAGTCTTCAGTCCGAGTTTACTCCTTGCTTTTACGAGGTGTAATAAATATCAGTCCGAGTTTACTCCTTGTTTTCATGAGCTGTAATAGTTCAGGTGCAGAAAGGAGACTAACGTGGCCTTTCGTCTTCGGGGGGTTAGTTGGTGGAGTTGTTGGGCGTGTATGGGTGTTGGGTGCTTGTTGCCAGCGCAAACGTTTGTAGCAAGGCGCAGCGCATATTTCTAGAGCATCAGGAGTTAGAGCGTCGCTCTCTGACACCCGGTATCGGTAGTTTCTCTCGAAGGCGGTGTGTGCGGTCAGTGCGCTGGCTACAGCTGTGCTTACGTGGAGGGTGCCATCTACGCAAACAACGTGCGTGACAACCATACAATGATCTCTGTCATAACATGTTTTAATCGAAAACGAACAGCCACACCATGATCCGAAAACTTGCTACGTGTATTTACTGTTCACATTGCGTCACCATAGTTTACACGAAGGGGAAAATCATATGAATCTGCTGAAAACGCGTGTTTTATTTCGACGAGGCTCTCGTCAAGCGACGGGTGTCAGCCGACTAAAAATGCGAAGCTTCGGGATAATGAGGTGACAGTTCATTGGATCTACTAGCATTGGCGAGGTATATGTGTATGGAGTTTGTTCATCTTCGAAGGTGTTCTGGTGTACCCGTAACCATCAGAGCTCTCGCTCACTCTACAGTATCTATTGCTTGCCTGAAAATAGAGCACGACAAAGCACATTATCCGCTAGATGGCGTGGCAATCAAGGGCAACAAGCCTGGGCCTACAAACACTCTAGAAGATCCTGGCATCAGAACCCCATGCTATCTGGCCGATAAAAATAAGGTAACATGTTTGATCACAACCTTATATTTCGTGCACAGTAGAAACATGCCGTTACCGGACTACCAGCAGTAGCAAACCACCCACCCTTCACGAACGCCGTCCCCGCCAATAACTTCGATCGCTGTGGTAAGGCGAAGAGAGACGTCGAGGCTCACGGCAACGATACCCCACGCCGGATCAATCTTGTCGGTCACCAGCCCCCCGTACAGAGTCGACCCACGCTCCTGCGCCTGCGCCGTCAACCCCGCCATGGCAGTCACTGCGCCGTCCTCGCCAGATGTTCCCGAAACGACGTTGTCCAAGAGACGGAACAGCATTATGACATTGCTTTCCTGAAGGTAGAGGGCGGCGATACAACAAGGAGGAGGGGGGGGGGTGTACTTCATTTCCATGCATGGCCGTAGTCGTATGACCATAGACCCTCGCATACAACAAGGAGGAGGGGGGGGGGTAGGGGATAATATGGATGGTTTGGGCACAGTAGAACATGGCAAGAAAGTTCAGTCTTCCGAGTCAAACCCCGGCCTCTCGGGTCCCGGGGGGCTGGGCTCCGGCCTCGTATACATTTCGTCCACCCGAGTTGTGTTCTCGTGCTTCCCATGGCGGGTATTCTCATCCCTGACACGATGTTGTCGCGAGGATTCAAGCGAGGCCGAAGAGATACTCGAAGGTGTACCGGTATGTGTGTTTAGGTGGCCATGTCGGTGTATGCCAGACCGGTGTGCCGTGTTCTAGTTCAAAGGGCACACGAATCTTCAAGCCAAGCAACGAGGTCTTCACCGGAAGAAGTGCATGGGTCTCGCCGTGCAGTATCTGGAAGCATGTTTCCTAAAATATTTGCGGACTGCTGCATACCATAGACACCTTCTTCGTAATGCGATCACAGGCGAGCAGTGGTCGGCAGTCTATGCCCGCCTGTACATAATTCAGGGGGGGGACAGGTAGACACCCGTGACCACGGCTAGGAGGTCATTCGTTGACTGTAAACACTCCTGCTATGTGAGCTGGAAAAAAAATGACGACCAAAACCAAAAGCAATGCATGATACTCGCACGGAGCCATGCTCATGCTAACGTAAGGGGGATACTAGCATATGATGACGAGCTTTATATCCCAACCCAAACACGATTTTGATTGAAAAAACAACTTCATACGTAGTATACGCCTGGTGGCTTGGTAAAGAGCCACTAGCTGCAAGGCATGCATATAAAAAAAAACATGTTTTTTTAATACGTACGTACGTACTGCCAATCTGATTGACAATATGGTGGGTATTTCCTCATCAGTCAGGAGAAAAATGACACATGCTGCGGTAACGGGGTGCATCTGCAATTTTCCTGAGGCTGTTTTATACTGTTAGTAAGTCGCCCAAAAACGACCTTAAGAAAAAGTGCAAAAGCATAACCTGGCGAGAAATCAATACCATGGTGCCTACAGTAGGTTGAAATTGAAATATACTTCGTAAGGGGGAACTATAGTAAATAGGACTTACGGTAAACTCAAAAACCTATATATTTCCCTATTTTTAATAACAATATTTGATCGTACTCACTATGATCCTTCCGCAATAGCGTAAATACACAGCGATATTGGGTAGTAGTTCTTGTTATGAGGCTTAGTTTGGTTAGGCGATTGATCAACCTTTTACCAGTAACTCAACGGACTTGGACCCTAACAACTGGCATCGTCAGCAGGACATGGGTCGTTGGTCGTTAATTCGAATCTGACGTCCCATCGTGAATATTTGTTTTCTAAGAAAAGTGAATTTTCCTCGTGTCGAGAATCTGAAAAATACTTCTAGATACCTAGAAATTGGAACCGCGTGTGTGTGCGTCGCGTCGAACCGTATATGTATCCGGTCCGTTCCAGAGGGGGAGAGTGCTTTACAGTATCTGGTAGTACTTGGTTTGGGTAAGCGATTGGTTAACATTTTATTAGTAGCCCAATGGATTAAGACCTCAAAATTCCTCCATCAGTCGCAAATATTTCGGTCAGCAAGTGCTACCCCAAACGTTCATACTGTATAGTACGCATAAAAAAGTACTACGTACGTATCCCCTCTACCGCACGCTGTATCCACCGCACTGTGCAAGCAGAGGCTCGACATTCCCACGTGTGTCCGACGGTGAGAGAAGCGTACGACACGTGCATGTCCAACCAATGCATGCATATCATTCTCAAACCTCCCAGTCATGGTGGACCCGGCCTGGCGCGATCTCCAGGACGAGCACCCTCGACGAGCTAATGTTGACCGCGAGGGACACGTCTAGGACGAACTGCGCTACGAAGGTTTCCCGCGCCACCGTGTCACCGAGGAAGATCCCGTTCGTCAGGTGCGCCCCCGGTCCCTCCAGAATCGAGTAATCCACCTGCCGTGAGTTGGCAGTTATCGGTGACGTTGAATCCCCACATCAGACAGATCAGATCAGATCACGACCCAGATCATTTAGATGCTCTGTGTGCCGTTACGATGTGTTGCGCAGGACCTACATCATGCATGTCCAACGTACTCTGTTGGAAACTTGAGCTACGAGTACAGTACATATATCGTGCACATCGTACGTCTACCGCCCGGCAACATGATCAAGCTCATCATGCAGATAATCTACGAGTATATCAGGGGTGTAATTACTGTAGTATTCCCTGAAATATCTATACCAATAGCTCATACAATGGCAACCTGATCTGCCCGATGTGAGCAGGTATATATCCGTAGCGCGCGAAGTGGCAGTTGGGAATTTTTCACAGAATTGTGTGCTCTATACAAGAACATACATGTAACATCCCAGCTGCACCATACGTCGAGATCCATGCCACCGGCCAAATGGACGGAGCTCGCTTTCTAGCGTTTGGATAAGCTCCAGAAAGGCTTCCGACTTCGGCGCCTTTTTACTGGCCACTAAATTAGAATCACACGAGAGAGCGAATCGAGTTCATGCTGCTCATGTAGCCACGGGCGCCCTTTCAGCAGTTGTACCCGGCGCGAATCGAATGGGTCTACTACGAAGATACCCGGTATGGTTGTATCCATGGCAACCGTAGGGTATTGGGCGGGGGAAGATACACGGGACACACATACCGAAGCTGTACGTGCTCGGGTACGAACAGCTACGAACCTGGGCTACGAATGCCTTGGATATGTTCGGGCGCGCTCGCCTGGTGACGGTTGGTCTGTCCTTTTACGTCTATACGTATATACAGCAGTAGGATACCGTTGTTGCAGATTTGTGACATGTGTACGTACACTAGGTTGGGCGGAAAGGTGGAAACATCGTTGCGTTTGATGCTTGCGAAGGAATGCTGCTTGCTGTTATGACTGCCAGTGCTTGCCTATCATGGCATGCATGCGCTTTCAATATCCCACTCTCGTTCGTAACCCGGAGCCACGAGTGATCAAGTCCACACGCAGCATCTCGCAGACCCAAGATCCAAGGATACTCTCGTTCGGCCGAAAGCGTTATTTACCTTGCATGTGAGATCCACATAGTCTGTGCTGGAATATCGCTCAGCGGTCTCGTTTGCACTATGGATGTTTTGCACCATGCTAGCGTCGATGACCAGCTCGATTGCCCCGATCCCTCTTGGCCACTGCGCCGCCATCGCGAACAGGATCAGAGCATGGACACAGCAGCGGTAGCTCAGTCTCGCCGCCGCAGACATGATCCGATTTGAACCAGCGTGTCTGCTCGTCTGTTGCTTCATATGGATGGCGGTAGCAGTAGCGCGGCGACAGTATATCGCGTATCAATGCCGTCATCGGCTTGCAATGAACGGCAGGACCGCCTATTTTCCTCTGGTTGCCACCATCTCAACAGCTTCTTGTGTGGGGCATGGCTCTGCACGAAGGCAAAGTGGCCTATTGCTCGTGGCAGCACGAGAACCAAATGTGGTAACCGCCGTTTGGGGAGTTCCACAACATGCAGATGGCGTCGCCGGGGGAGGGCGTTTTGAAGCCCCCCCTTGGCAGCTGAGCAGCAGGCACGGGCAGCTCGAAGCCACTCTGAACATTGCACCACTCGCTGGACCTGACCATTCTTGCAAATCAGAACCATTACTCGGTAGGTGGCATCGCCATGGGCTTGCTGCAGCTGATGTTGTCGTGGGTGAACCGCACCGTGGTACTCGTCTCTGTGATCCTCTTCATGCTGACTGTGATGTGCAAGGAGACCGACATCCCGTTCTCTCAGGCATCCCTCCGCGTGGCGCACCTTTGCTCGTTCAGGTACTGTACGTACATCAGCACATATTGTTTGCAAGCCGAACGTTGTAGACTGCCGGTACGCGCACCAGTCTCAGCGAGTCTGGGAGTCTTGGCTCGCCGCGCGATAGACCCGGTGTTGCTGTACCGTTTGTAGTTGTGAGGCTAACACCTGTAGCAGTCGAAACTTTTTTTTCCCTTTTGGTTCGTACTCGACTCTGTACTTTCAGTAAAATATGTAATAGAGCCAGCGCGGCAAGACAACGCGTCGGTAAGGCCGCGTTCATCGTGTGTGCATACAAAGGCCAGTATCACTCTGTCCCGAAATATAAGCAACGTTTAATTTGATATTAGTGTATAAAAGGTGCTTATATTTCGGTACAGATTGGTATGTATTTATGGGCTATGCCAATGGCTATGCATATGACCTACCGGCTCGATACCGAGTCAGTATCTACTGGCAGTACACTGGTCCTGACAGTAGTACACTGGTCCTGGGAAAACGTCTCCCCAGGCTGAGGAAGTTGCCAAGATTCTCGAATTTACGCACGGAAATCGATTTCCACCACGTTTTGACGTACCAGCACGTAAATTCGGGAAATCCCTACAACGTGGGCATGTTGCATTATAGAAGAGAGAGAACATCAGTACAGCCAGCACATCGCAACACAGCATTCCGTACACGCACGTACGTATGTGCCACCATTCATTGTGTTCGCATTTTCGATTTTTTTCCTTGGTCAATCTGCCACCCCTCACTCAAACATTATCATTGCCTTTGAGGTTCAGCCCAAAATCAACGAGATGTTTTTTAGCTCAAGTGAAGCCGCAACCGAACGTCGTTTCTGGCTTCTGACATATTTTCGTTAACATGAATGCTTCTCCTGGCTAGAGCTACCATACCTACCCCTACCTACCAGGTTACCAGGTATCATGACATCGTGTCGGTACAGCAGTATGCCTTATCGTCATTCCCAACAGCTCTATTTTCAGAGCTTTCAATCATGACGGTACAGCAGTCCCAGGTATGCCTTATCGTCATATCCAACAGCTCTATTTCCAGAGTTATTTTACGTACCTGGTACGACGGAATATGGGCTATGACGACGGTATGATATGCACTTTATGATTTTTCAGCCCCAGCTTGTGTCCCCCTCATACCGGATGTACATCCTACACGAGGACATATAAAACCCGTAAGTGCGCGCGATCGAAGTATTACACTCAGCTAGCAAAGATGAGTTTCGACGAAATCCTCGATTTCACAGCTGTTGTTTTTATTTTATTTTTTATATATCGGCTGCGACCGTCCGTGCCGTACATTCTAATACGACTCCTTGTTGTAATTTATCAATACGGCGTGCAGCCAGTAGTTCGGACACAGCTTTTATCATCGGACTCCACCCACTGTTTTCGTTTTTTTGTGCCTCCCTGGGTTTGGAGAAAGTCGGCTTGGAATTTTGTCCCAGCGGGTGTGCTATCTTATCACCCGGGTGTGATACGCTCGGCTCGGAATTTTGTCCTGCTGTAGGGGGTGTGTTATCTCATCACCCCCGTGTGATGCGGGTAGCTGTATTAAACGGGTTGTCAGTAGTACTGTGGAAGGTTCCTCTTCTTCTTGCTTCCCTCACAGTGACATTCGTTCATCCCTCGCGTCCGCGACCCCCCCCCCCGCCCCCGCTTGTGTGGCATATGAAGTACACCCCCACCCCGCTTGTGTGGCCTTTCCCGTCCGCTTTTCACGGCCCATGCGCCATTCTGCCGGTTCTGCTTCTCTTCTGCCTCTGCTCTGCCCGTGCCGCTTTTGCTGCTGCTGTTGCTGTTGCTGCCCCCTCCTCCTGCTAATGTCTGCTCCTCCTGCTACCTTCTGCTGCTGCTGCTGCTGCTGCTGCTCTGTTTTTTTTTTCGCATTCCTTCCGTAGCGCATGGTTCGGGACAAGCGTGTGGGTGTCGTTCATTGCCGGAGTGGTGCTGATGAGAGCTGTTGACATGTGAGGACGTTCCCCATCTCACCGCACGGCAAACGCCTCCAGCGAAACCCATGTGGGGCCCAAATAAGGCACATTTTTTTTTTTTGTGTGTTATTAATAGTACCAGCCGTCTATTACGGGGAAACATAGTAATCAGAACCAAATACGTATGAAAAAGTGTTGTGTAAATACGCATGGGGGGGTGTATTACTTGTTTTTTTGTGCCCATTGTGGGTTCTGATTACTACATGTGCCCCCCCCCCCGTATTGGTGGGAGCGAGAAGCGGTACAACTAGCATGTTTACTGCGCGCGTGTCGCACCATCAACTCCTTGCACTGTTATTACGGAGGCCCATACGTAGTAAATAGGACCAAGTATTGTTAGTAAAAATGTATATATACATGTATAGTTTTTTGTGTGTACCGTACCTGGTAGGCCTTATTTACTATGCTCCCCCGTAATAGTTGAGATGCTTGACGAACCCAGCAGCACGGAGTGCTGTGTTTGGCCGTTGCTTTGACCGGCATTTATGTTCCTCTTTTTTCCAGCACTATTGACGGGTCATGATCACGGGTCATGACCCGACCCACGGGTCGGGTCAGGAAGTTGTTGGCCTTTCACGGGTCGGGTCGGGTCGGGTAGGGTCGAGTCGGGTCAAACTTTTTTTTTCAACTCTCGCGGGACGACTCGGGTCACCCTTATCCGACCCGACCCGATCTGACCGGCGAGGTTTGACCCGACCCGTGAACGGCACTGTTTTTTGCATTTCTGAGGTACCAAACGGGTTAGTATCCTAGCTGAACCATTACCAATAAAGTACCAGGTATCAGGGGTGGTATTAGGTATCCGAATGGGCAAATGAAGCGAGTAGGCACCCTAGACACCCTGCGGTGTTTCCCCCCTATCCCCGGGGTAGAAACGCTTATATAAGTTCAATTATAACCCCCACTATGTACCAAGTACAGAACGTTGACCATTTCGAACAACCGGATTTTGAAGTCCACAAAAACGCGAAATGCCGGAGGAAAGAGGAAAGAAAGGAGTATCCATACGATATCTGATTTGGAAGGGGTGCGTGTACATTTTACTTTCGAGGTGGTGGTGTCGTGCTTAAACGTGATAGAAGATAGTATAGCTGACGCTAGGAACTCGCGCAGCAATTTGTTTTGAACTACCGCCAGCTTGTGCGTGTTGGCCGACCGATGGGAATAATTTGGAGAATCGTATACAAGTACAAATGGATCTCGGTCGGCCGTCGTAGAGTCTGGGTCGTATGTAGAACCCGGGTTCAGCCAGCTCGAAAGGGCCCCCTAGTGTTTTTTGACGCGGTATAACTGAGAAAACTCGCATTCGCTCGTACTTCGGCCGTGGTCAAGTTATCGTGGAAGCCTCGCTTTGCGCCCATCTACGTTTCCCGTTTGTCCACGAGAGTCACGTCACGAACTGGTACGTTTCAAACATTTACATTTTTTTTTCTGCGCCTTGAATAATACTGCAATAACTTTCCCACACTAAATCCTTGTATTTTGTCCCCAAAAAACACGGGGCGCAATTCTAAAAGAGGCTAAGAAAGCCTCCCCTGTTATTGAATATTCACATATTAATGAAACGCGGGACACCCCCCCCGCTCCCGACATGCTACGTCCCGGCATTATAGGGATGCGAGGGTCTATGGTCGTACGACTGCGGCCGTGCACGACATGAGTACCCCCCCCCCCCCCCACCCCGTGCTTGCCCTTTTTGTAATTGTTGGAACACCCGCCCGTCGCCCCCCCTTCCGTACGATTTCCTTCGTCCGAAAGCGAGACCTTCGGCCTGGCGCAGACGAAGCTGTTCGACGCTTACTTCCGCTTCAGCCTGCTCTGCCTAGCCGTGGCAGGCTTTTCTGCCGTGGGGCTGTCATCCACCCGGGGTGATGGCGGCGCCGTGATGGGTACGACGCCCTTCCTCGTCGCGCTGGGGTGCGTGGCGTCAAACCTGTTCTTTTTCGGCCCGCAGACGACCATTTCCATGATGGAGCGCAGGCGCGTCTGTAAGGAGCTGGGCGTGGACCGGAAGTCGCTCGACCCTCGGGTGAGAGATGGCACCGCTCAAAATTTACTTTTTGCGGATGTTTCTTGTGCTTGTTTTTCATGACGCATTTTGGTTGTATCTCGAGGAGTTTCTTACGGTGTTGTGTGGGTTTCTGATGGCGTTTTTTTTTTTTTTTTTTTTTTCTCATGGTGTTTTTCACTTTTTTTCAAGGAGCGCTGGGTTTAAACCGGAATTTATGCAACCCTCAGGTGTGATACCCACACCCCGCTCGCGTCGGCATGTTCCAGTGGAATTGCCGATCGTACTGTTGCTCTCGGTTGAGGTCGGCCGGGAATTGTGGTCTCGTGCTCGGAATTCTCCGAGAGATATCGACGCCCCTGACTCCCAAAACTTATAACGCCTCCACACGCTGGGCACGTATAATTTGGAAACCCAGGTGCGCAAGCTGAGCAAGAGGTTCGGCATGTTCCACGGCGTCTGCAACCTGCTCAACCTGGCATCGCTGGCGTGCGGTGCCGTGCACCTATGCTCTTTGGCTGGACGACTAAACCTTTAGACGGAGAGTATACTTCCCGCCGTCTTCTAGTGTACATGTCGTGGTAACAGCAGCAGCAAGGCGTCACTCCCAAGAGGCTGGGCCTATAGGAGTATCGTTCTGCCCGGAACTGTGAGGACCGTTTTGATATTTATCCGGCCGTTTGGATATTTATCCGACTGTTTG
Source organism: Saccharina japonica (assembly GCA_008828725.1). Taxonomy (NCBI): domain Eukaryota; class Phaeophyceae; order Laminariales; family Laminariaceae; genus Saccharina; species Saccharina japonica. The sequence continues at coordinate 427,333 of MEHQ01000031.1, read as the reverse complement.
GATATTTTATCCGACAGTTTGGATATTTATCCAACCGTTTGGATATGTATCCGACCGTTTGGATATTTATCCGGCTACGCAAGCGGTCCTTACATTGCCGGACATCGTGGTACCTGGTACGAGTAGTACTTCAGTATACCGGTAGTACTAATCCTTTTGCAGCAGTAGCAGCAGCAGTAGTCGCAGCAGCAGCAGCGTCACACTCGAGGGGTACGAAACGTGTCACGGCTTAGCCGCATTATAGGGACATTTTCATATCTGACCCTCAAAAGTTGGGGAGAGTGCACCCTCCTCCGCATCAAGGTTTTGTGGCCGATGCGGTGTGACGGCAGCGTGTACCTTATTCATAGCGTGACTGTGTGAATGATACCCCTAGGGTAAAATCCCGGCTCAATTGCGATTTGTAAGTTTCGAGTTTGCTTCATGTGCACACTGTATCAGAGGTCGGTGGGGTTTTGACCCTCCCTTCGGCTGCTTGGGAGAGGGGGGCGGGGTTGTTATTTACACCGCACCCCAGATTATTACCAAATATACTGCAGCTGGTATTATCCCCCAATGAAACGCATCTGATTTGTATGTTCCCCCAGCGTGTTTTTTTATAGAAGAAAGGCGTGAAGCGGGATGGATGCCTGCAGTACTTTTCTTCGTGAACTAAAGTCTAGCGCCGTTGACAAATCACTTTGCCCCAGGTTACGTTCTCCGTGTAAAGCCTTATTATTTTCTCCTTGTGAATCGTGTATTTGCCCCAGACTACTGTTTAGAGTAGGGAGCGTTGAAAACAAAAAAAAACATGCAAGTCGATTCCGGATGATGTAATGCCAATTTTCTCGGCTGGCAGGGCTCAAACATATATATGTGCAGTTATTGTAACCCTCCCTTAGCAAACCCCTGAAGCAACCCTGACGTGGCAGGATCTGTTGGCAAACTTGCCTGCCGGGCGTCTGAAATAATGTAGGCAAATAAGACTTCGCCTCGCCTCACGGAGCGGCACATACCGCGGGCCGGCAGAGTTACAACCTGTTAAAAATTGCCCTATTCCACAGGTTACTACTGCTGTGGTCTCTCCTGTCTCGAGAAGTCTGATCCAATTACTGGAATAAGCCCCGCAAACGCTTTAGCATACATGGTTCACAGCAATGGGAGGGGCATCACCGGGGGGGGGGGGGGGGGGGGGGAAAACGGGGGGGGGGGGAGGGGGTGAAAACGGCCATGAAAACACCTGGGTCAATCAAGGTAGAAAGGAAGCTGGAACAGCGTAGGGAGAAAGGCTTCCAATGGTTTTCTGGAATTTTTTGTGTCGGAACAACGTCTTAAACTGTCAAAACAAAAATATAGGGAAAACTATAGAAAAAAGAAAAGGGCAACTGCCCTCTGGGTTGGGTCGGTGAGTTGGTCTGGCAAGGGAGGTTAAGATAACTAACGACAGCACGCTGGATGCGCGGTAACAAAACACACACGACACTAAAATACACGGGACGGACTCACAACCTAAAACCTCTTCCGCGGCTCGTCTCGTTCGACCACTGCCCGCCGCACCGCACTGGCAACGAAAGCATTGCCGCTCGTTTGTACGCAAGCCCAGACAACAAAACAATTCACGGCACCGCGCTCTCGGGTGCAACAGCCGCAACGACCAATCATCGCGACTCTGCCGCTGCTCTCGATCTTACCCCCCCCTCCCTACATCGCACTCAACACTACCCCCCCCCCCCCCCCCCCTTAACCCCCTCGCGCTACGAAGAGCCCCCCGGGCGCACGCACGTGGTCAAAAGACAAACCATGCTCCGACGCGTGAAAAAAACGTGGCCGACCCTACCCGCACCAATTTTTCTTCCTTGCCTCCCTCCCACCCCCCTCGCGCCCTCGCGACACGAGCCCTTTTTCCTCTTTCGAGGCAACAAAACTGCCCCCCGTTGGTGCGTCGTACATACCGGTACCCACCCCCATATATATGTGCCCTCCAGTTTTTTTCTTCACAGTTCGGATGGGAAAAAATTGCAACATTTTCTTTCAGAAAAACTGTCAAGGGGGCAAATTGGCACACACTTTTTATTCAGCTGTGCAACAAAAATCCGAACCGTGCAAAACATGGCGAGTCATATATAGGTACCACAGAGTTCGCTATTTAGGCACAGGGCTTGTGTTTCCAAGCAGCCCCCAAACCTCCCCCTAACCCCCCCCAGGGTACCGCCTCCAGGGTACCGCCTCCAGATGTGCGTAATTATTATTGTTACTATTTGCTGCGGAACGTTGTCCTCAGTACGGCGGAGACGATGTCGTCCTTCGTCGGCAACGCTAGGCGCTCGAGGTTGAGGGCGTAGGGCATGGGCACGTCTGCGCCCGTCACCTGTAGCACGGAAACAAAACACACACACACGGACGAATATTCACGAATTAACAAGCGGGGTAATTTTTAGACGCATCCGAACGAAAAAAAAACGAACGAGTAAACCAAACAAAGTGAGACGCGCATCCGACCGAAAAAAAAGGCAACGAAAACATACAGCACGCAAGCAGGCTTGCACCAAAAGTACACACAACACGAACAAATAAATCAAGCACACAGACAAAACAAAATCCCGAACCAAACAAGCGAGGCAAGGTGACTCGCACGCTGCCCCACAAAAAAAATCAAGCTCAAAACATACCGCATGCTATCAGACTTGGACAAAAACAATAATGCAAGACCAGCAAATCAAGCGTGCAGACAACAGAATGCTCGAAGGAACGAGCCAGGCAAAGTCCGACGCATCCCATTAAAAAAATATTCCAAAACCACACATAGCAGTCAGCGTTGGCTCAAAACTCCTGGGTCCAAAGACCTACAAGGTTGCTACAAACAAAAACAAGGAAGGCATGCTACAATATGGGAGCACCATGCCTTTTTTCTGAGCTACTCACTTGAGGAGCTCCATACACACCTCCCCAAAAAAAAAAGTTTGGAGGAAAGAAAAAGTGCTACCCGATGCAGCAATCCCATGACCTGAGTCTCTTAATGAAAATATTGCAACACAAGAATGAAAATCCGACTATTAAGGGCCCGTTTTAACCAAGAAAAAAAAATCCGCTCTTCATTGGTCAACACGCGCACCAGCACCAAATATTAGGATCTTAGGGGGTGCTGGTGCGTGTGTTGACCAATGAAAAGCGAATTTTTATATTCATTTTTCCAAATTGAATTTATTTTATACTCGTTAATATGGGCCCTAATACTTTGGGTTAAGGAGCACAATCATCCAGAAAAACGTTTCAGCCAAATTAAGGTATACCTCTATCGTATATAGCAAGCGTCACTACAGCATGAACACAAAATAACCCATCAACATAAATCAGACGGTAAAACTGGAGATTCCCCTCACCCGCTCGATGGGCGCGTCGAGGTGGTCGAACGCCTCCTCCGTGACGACGGCGGAGATGTCGGCCCCGATGCCGTTCTGCGGCCACCCCTCCTCCACCGTCACCAGCCGGTTCGTCTTCGTCACCGAGCGGATGACGGTTCCGTAGTCCAGCGGCCGCAGTGTGCGGAGGTTGATAACCTGCAAAAAACGAGAGGAAATATATGGTCAGAGAGCGCAATTGATTGGGTGAAAGGAGGCAGACACGAAACAAAAAACAATCCACAAGGGGAAATGAGAAGGAGCGGGGGGAGGGGGGGGGAGGTCGATCTGCAAAAAAAAAGGAAAGGGGTCAAAAGGGTCAACAAGCGCAAGTTGGGTAAAAAAGCGACAACAACAAACCGACGAAATGAAAAAAAGAACCCGGCACGGAAAAAGGGAATTAGAGGGCAGTCGATCTCTGGGAGAGAGGTGTTTGTTGATGAACGAGGAACACAAGACAGCGAAGAGGAAAAAACAACTTCAAAACGGCGTCCCTGCTAGCGTAAGGCGTGCATGCCGTGTTTTTCCGACCACCGCCGGGTACAATGTTTCTGCACTGCGTGCTCCGGTGCGACGAACACATCGACCACCCGTAGTCCAGGGAGGGAGGGAGTTACATATATCTCGAAGGCGCGTTCGCGTACGAGTATATACGAGGACCGTCTTCCTCGTGCTGCTGTTTGAATACATTTTTGTCAAAACTTGCTGTCCAAAAACAACCTAAAACACTTAGGGTCATGACAAGGTTGTGAACTGAAAAATCCACGTCTGGTTTTGACGCCCGAGAATTCCTCAAATTAGCCAGTTGAAAAAACAGAAAAAAACATCTACCGTAAGAGATGGCCGAAAGGACGGAAAAAAACGACACACAAAAAGAAGGGGAAATTAATAATAATAAAAGCAATTAACCCCTTAAGAACTGGTCTCATGTATTTGGGGACAAATGTACTTGGAATTAGTGTGAATATGTTTTTTCAGTTCTGAATGGGTTAAGAACGTGAGCTACAAGAAAAAATAATAATTGAACTAAAAAAATGAACCACCTACGAACGAACGTACAATTAACAAAATACAACCAAGAACAAAAAACAAGAAAAGGCACCACTACGGAGGACCATAGTAAATAGGACCAAATGTTGTTAGTAAAAATAGGTAAGTATATAGGTTTGTGTGTACCATAGGTCCCTATTTACTATGGCCCTTGCCCGTAACACGAACGTGCACTCGAAATAATACAACCAAGGAACAAAAAAAAAATGACGGCATTTCCTCACCTCCGCGCTGATCCCCTTCGCCGTAAGAACCTCGGCGGCCTCAAGCGCGGTTCCGACCATCTTCGAGAAAGTTACGATAGAAACGTCCGTGCCTTCGCGAGAAGATTGAAAAGAGAAAAAAGCAAAAACGTAAAAGAGAGGAAATAACAAGGTCAAAAGGGGAAAGCAAAGGAAAAGCGTACACGAAGGCATTCAATTCAAAGAAAGAAAGAAAGCAAAGAGGAGCAGAAAAGACAGGATAAAAAGGGGAAATAAAACGAAAAGCGTGCATGAGAGCATTGCAATGCAGGAAGAAACGAAAGCGTGGGGGCCAACGGGGAACTAAAAGGCGCAAGCGTACGTACAAACCAAAATAACGGGATGCATGTTTGCATGTATTTAGTGGTGATTACTGCTGCCCTCTTACGTTGTCGAGACCAAATATCTAGCAATGCTTTCGACGCAGTTGGATTGATACGTGTTACTGTCTGTCTGCTTTGACGCCCACAACTTGCGCCTTAAACCACCCACAGGACAACAGAAAGAAACACGCCACCGTGGTCCTCTCACCCAGGCAGCGGCATCGTAGGATGCAGCACAACAAAAACGACACTCGTATATTTACATACAAGACAATCCACGACGAAGACGAGAGCATCCTCTACCCCGTCCTTCCTCGCCCCTTCTGCAAAACACCTCGCCGAAAAACAAAACAAAATCTCGATAAACCCAACACTTTTCAACAGCCCGCCCCCGTCCCACCTTTCCCCCCCTGCTACACTTTGCCAAATGAAAATATATGTATATGCGCGAGACGCATACTTCACGCCTCACCCCCCCCGTATCCCCCCTCCCCTACTACGCCTCTCGCCAAAAACAAGCAAAACCCCGAAGAAAAACCGACGAAAGCCCCACATACAAACGAGGGGCGCAAAGCCAAGCCAAGCCAAGCCTCACCCGCACCCTCATCCAGCCTACCTCCTTCTCGACCATGGCTTTTGCCGATGGGAATGACAAATCCCGCTCCCCCCCGCTACTACGCCTCGCCAAAAACAAGCAAAACCATGACAAAAAATAAAACTGCCTACCTTCCTTCTCGACCTTGGCCTTGCCGATCAGGGGATGACAAATTCCGCCCTCCCGCGACTACGCCTCACCAAAACCAAGCAAAACCATGACAAAAAAGAAGAAGAAAAAACTGCCCACCTTCCTTCTCGACCTTGGCCTTGCCGATGGGGATGACAAAGTCCTCCCCCTGAGCCTCGTCTGACATGGGGAAGGCTACGCCGTAGAGAAGCTCGTTCTCGAGGTATACGACGGGGTTGGGGTCGCGCACGGCCGCCTTGATGAGACCCTTAGCGTCTTCGCTGGACCAGGGTGCTACCACCTTAAGCGCCGGGATTGAAGAGTACCACGCCGCGAAGCACTGAGAGTGCTGCGCTCCTGTAAAATAGGTAAGGAGTTGTAGAGGGAGGGAGGGAGGGGACAGGGGAGGGGGGGCGTACTCGTTTGTTGCTTGCCTTAGTTCATTGACCATTGACCACGCATCTCTTTTGAGACGGGAGCATCGTTCCTACTCCTGCTAGAGGCAGACAGCTCCAACAGTTGAACGCTCCTTACTTTATTTCCGTATAGTGCATTGACTTTGTTTTGGGCGGGGGTAGGGAAGGGGAAAGGGGGGGGCAGGGGGGAAGGAGAGCAACATGGAACGGTGCAGGGGGGAGGGGGTGAAAAAGGCTGCACACTGGGAGGAAGAAACGGGGAATGGGCGGGAGGGGGGGATGCTACGCACTACTGTACAGTAGCGTCGTCCGATGAGGAAGAATCACGCGATCAAAGCAATACAGAGATTGCTGGGTGCTATGATATGACGCTTCAACAAGAGTAGCACCCGAAAAACAACAAACACACAAAGAAATCGCACAACTCACTTTAATAGTCTCTCCGTGCACAAGTATCGTCCCAAAGCTCACCCCCCCCCCCCCCCCCCCCCCCCCCCCCCCCCCCCCTACAGCAGTACGTAGCATATCCTTGCAAAATGTTTGGCGCTGTCTTATGATCAAGGATACCACATTACGGCGGTGCGTCAATGCAACAACAACAAAAAGTAGCGACAGCAACAGCAACTCCACCCCACTAACCACCACCACCACAACAACCAACAACAGAAACAACGACCACATCACCCCCACCCCCACCGCTACCACCACCACCACCCTCCTTCCAACTCACCTACACCCGAAGCCGCGCCGTTGGGCCCTCGGAACACCACCGGCACAGGGATATCCCCCGCCGACATGTAAAGCTGCTTCGCCGCAGAGTTAATGATCTGGTCGATCGCCTGGAGAGAAAAGTTGAAGGTCATGAACTCCACCACTGGGCGGAGGTCCTTGTAAGCCGCCCCCGTCGCCAACCCCGTAAAGCCCATCTCCGTGATGGGGGTGTCGATAACCCTCTTCTCCCCGTATTTCTGGTACAGTCCCTTCGTCACCTGGAGTGGGAGTGGGGGTATGGGGTGGGGGGGTGGGGGAAAGGAGAGGGGGGTGGGGGAAAGGAGAGGGGGGTGGGGGGGATGGGGTTGGGAGGGGGCGAGGGTATACCTGGTATAAGCGACCACGCGGTCATTTCGTCATCTCGATTGCATCGTCACCGATTGTATTACCCAGCGCCTCACCGGTTGCAGCACCGACTGCACCACACCGATTGTACCACGTCACCGACTACATCACCTAGTTTCTTCCCACCAATATTTCCTTCCGTGCTTCTTTTTTTTCCTTTTCCTTTTCCTCTTTTTGTTCTCCTGTCTTGTCTGTCTTACTTTGTTTCAATTTTTGTCTCCTGCATTTTGTCGGGACTTTGTATCGTCTTTTTTTCGTACCAAGTACGCTTGGCATTGCATTGCCTATAATCCAAGCCCTTCTTGCGATGTTTTTATCTCTGTCCCGTAGTTTGTCACCACAGAGCTTGTGTCTCTCTACGGCAAATATGCCAGTAAGGCACATGCCAAGCAAGGCAAAAAGTGAGCTGTCAACGGTGTAGGGCCGATTCTTCCGCACGAAAACCTTCTGTAGTAGTTTTGGTGTCATTCAAGGCATGCTTGTCAAGGCAAAAAAGATCCCATCTGTCAAGGGGTGAAAGTGCTGTCTCCTGACACATTTGCTCTACTCTGGCGAAGAACCAGCACGCACACTGGGTGTGCTGGATGTCGATGGGTAGAAAGACCGGAATAATGTGACGAACACACAGCATTGCTTGTGCACCTCGGGACAGATCGTGATCTAGATCGTCTATTAATAGAGATCGTATATATCCTAACCTGCCATCGTGATACACTATGCAAACATATGTCTAGTACAGATCCAACTTCCACCCCACGGAACATGTCCCAGGCCATGCAGGTTATACAACTCCCTGTCCGCAACGTGAGCTAGATAGATAGATAGATCATGCAGATCAAGAATCTCTCCCCCCTGAAATATCAAGATCGCGAAGGAGGGAAGGATAGACAATTAACATCGCGATCGCCACCGATTGCACCACCGACTGTATCGATCACCGCTTGCAAAAAAAAACGCCTGGCAGGTTACCTTGTAGGCCCCCTGGTACTGCGCCACCTCCTCCCCGATGATGAAGACCCGCTCGTCTCTGCTCATCTCTTCGTCTAGCCCCTGGTTGATGGCCTCTCGCACGGCCACCTAAGGCGACACAACAACACAACAGCGTGGAGAGAAAACGTTTGAATCTCCTGGGAATCTCGACCAACGTGTACTCACAGCCGTCACGTACTGTACAAGTATATACTGTAATTGGTGTATCAGTAACAGGCACGCACAATTATATCTTGATAAAAATGAAAAACAACAGCAGTGAGATCGAGGATTTCGTCGAAACTCATCTTTGCAAGCTGTGTTGCTACTCCGATCGCATATACCTGGTACCTGGTATACCTGGCACATTATCTTAGTTACTGGTGTACTTCGTACGTATACTTCGTACATACGAAGTATACCGTCGTACAATATCCAAGGATGAGTTCGGTAGGGTATACGTACAGTAGAATATATACCCCAGTGTACTGTCTGTATACTCTGGGGTACCTGGGTACCGAACCCGGTTGTTTGGTCGGGTAATTACCCGGGTACATCAACAATTACCCGGGTACATCAACATGTATACCCTACGAGTAATATTACTACTATAAGTAAACACCCTCTAGATAGGCTTGTTGCCATGATAAAAAGGACAAGCAACTCGACGATCCCTCCGCACTTATGGCCGCATCTTCCAGTACGTGTGGCGTCGTCTTCGCTGTCGGCAACCAGAGATGAACAGATTAACAGATAAACAGGCCAAGAGAGCCCGACAATCGTAGCGCACCCCAACTCTACATACGAACTATTACCGAGGACCACACCGGCACTAAATAAGACCTACGGTACACACTTTTTTTTTTTTTTTCATCCCATTTATTATCTTCGCCCTTCCTTTCTCTCTCCTTCCTGGTCGTAACTCGGATCCGGGGTCACAAAGTAGGCTCTTCTCCCTCCTCCCCCACAACGGTCCTTGCCTTGCATTTTTATCGCGAGAAGTTTTCAGCACTTTCTTCCCTCGTCGACTTGCGTCGGATTCCGCCTACCCACGCCACGAAAAGGCGCTCTCAGCAATTGGTTCCTTTTTATTTTTTTCACTATTAATAATAAAGTAAAAATCTCACCACGGTGGGACTCGAACTTGGGTACCAATGATAGTAGTCTTTGAAGCTGACCACTACTCTACCGGGGCGACCGGCCAACGCTAAACCCTACCGTATATATTCCCCTATTTTTTCTTGCACTATTTGGTCCCCTATTTACTATGCCCCCCCGTAATACCCAATTGAGTTTTCACGCAAAATGCCTGCGCTCTTGCGCTGCTGTGCACAACAGCAGTCCAGGTTCCTCGGCTATTTTACCTTCGGGAAGAAAGAACCGGTGTTTTTTTTTTCTATATACGACGTGAGTAGTTTATCAGTAGGACGGAACTTTGAGGACCAAGTAGTCGTTAATATGACTATTAACCCTTATAGGACTGGAGTCCCGTTTTGGGGACATATTACTTAGAATTAGAGTGGATTGTCCCCAAAACGGGACTGCAGTCCTAAAGGGGTTAACACCAAACGGTCCTTACAGTTTTGTCCGGAGTGGTATCATACGTACGTATACGTATGTACGATATATACATATCATACCACAACTGCTATGATACAAGTGGGTACCCCTGATTGGCAATTGAACCTGCCTTATTGCTGCTTTTGCCTTAAGGCCAAACCATCCCGATTTAAGGCCAAACTATCCTGATTTAAGGTCACAACATGCCTTAACTCGGGATAAGGCCGAAGCCGGCCTTAAATAGGGAAACATTGCTCGGACACCATACTAAGTTTTATATCGGGACAAGCCGATTTGGCCTGCCTGATCTCTACGTTTGCCCCACCAACGACTGCCTCAATGCGGGGTTACCCACTATTATACCAGTAGTTTTTTTGGGCCAGAAAAAACAAGAGCGTGCAAATCAACCACAGGTCTACCTGTTGTACAGATTGCCTGGTGACTGGTATACTATCGTGCGCATATAACATAAAAACCTACCCGAGGTTACCAGTTTTGGTGATAGGTACGGTATACGAGGGCACAGCCTGGCTACTTCGCTGCGTAATGTTACACGGCTTCTCGTATGTACGTACCTCGATAGTTCCCATGGAGCGTTTCGCCGGCTGCCGCCATGCCGCCGCCTTCAGCCCTCCCTAAGCAGCAAGAGTTGCGTGACGCAAGGTAAGCAAGTGAACGAAGGTGCCAAACGTACCGGGTACAAAATAGCACAACAAAACAGTCTGGCACGAGTACTGCAGCTGTGACTGCTCTTCATAACGGCGGTCCAGTCAGCAGTGGTATACCAGGTACGTCGTATAAGGACAAGTACAGTCAGCGGTGCGGCATATCGTATGGATACGTATCATATCAAGCACGAGTCACGAGTATGTTGCTATATGCTTGGGCATGGACGGTCAGATAGATGTTGATGGCGTACACCAAAGCAGGCGATGCAGATACCCCAACGAAGGCAACGACACAACAGGAAGGCAGGCAGGCAGGCAGGCAGGCACGTAGGCAGGTAGGTCTTTCAAAAGGGCATGCTACTTGGGACTTGGTACTGACTGTAGCTGTGCCAGAGGCCAGAGCTGCGTGGAGCAAGAGACACGGATGGGACGACGAGAGCTTGACACTGCTGCTGCTGCTGCTGCTTTCTTGTGCTGCTTGTTGCCAGATATGCGCTGTGCACTACGTGCCGTGCTGCTGCTGTGCATATAAGGGAGATATTCATATAATACCAAACGTAAAGTGGTTGAAAACTGGCACGCTCTCCTTTTGCGTCTCGGTTTCAAAGGCTCGCGGGTCTGCTCTTCTCCCGCGCTACATACTGCTGTTCTGCATTGCGCCACCACAAGCCACCAAAAGGAACCGGCGGCCTGCTGGCAGTGACGCCGGCCCCTGCCTGGGGTGTATGGCTGTTCAGCATCCGAATGACGCCATTTGGCTGCTGGGGACATGGCACTCTACGTATATACGAGGACTGCTGTCCTCATCTGTGCTCGTACACGTTCCAGTCAGCAGGCACAACGTAAACATAAACATCTCGTACCGAACATCTCGCGCAATCGAACGCGTTTTTCCCTACGTGTCATCGCGGACAGTCCACCAGAGGGTCGGTGCCGTCTGCAGCGTCAGATGGCAGCAGAGAGGACATCTCGAAAATGCATGCATGCTCGCATTGCCCCTCAGGCTGTGGTCGTGACAGCACCGCAATCGATCCGCATCATGTTGGTGTCTGCACTGTAAGCAAGCCAGCATCGAACTCGCCACGGATGCGTCCAGTCCACGCCATGATGCTGCACTGCTCTCGACCAAACACACACACACACTTTGCTCTCACCAGGCTTGGTCGTGCCGAGCGTTGCAACGTTGCGAACATCGTCCTGACGGGTACTGGAGAGTTTCCGAGAGGAGGTCGATGTGGCCTGTCGTCGCTCAGGCACGGCTGTGGAAGCTCGCTGGGAGGTGCTGGATGAGGTCACGGGTTCACAGACAGGGCAGGTGCCGAAGAACTTCGTTTGGTGGGGTTTCCAATATATTTGCGTTGTTCGAGCCGTTTCAGAACCGTTTCGTCGAAGAGCCCAATAATCCACCGAATTTTGACGACAACATTCGACAAGCGATTCGATACCAGTCTACTCACGCGGCGCCCACAGCCGACACTCGAGACGATGTATGAGGTATACTGCCTCTAGCATATCTTGCTCTGTCCGAAAGACTCAAAGGGTACGCTCAGGATTGAGTTTCCTGTACGTAGTTATCTCGCAGAGTGGTTTTTGGCTTCGTCCGCCGGAAGATATAAGCATTCTGCGCAGATGAACCGCGTTGTCAGCGACCATGGACATCACCGCAACCGCAACCACCCCTCATCGGCCACAAAGAGGACCAGGTGAGACGGCTGCTTTTTGTCCTCTGCTAAGTGCATGTTCCGTGGCGTTCTGGTCGATCGACTTGCAATTATGTGCGGTGCGGCATAATACATGCTACTGTACGCCTCTCGACCACTGCTTGCTGTATACCTTCTTTGTGCATTGGTTGATCGGTGTGCGATTCGCGATATTGGCAGTGCAGACAGGGGGTTATTCTTAGTCAATGAGATCTACAGGTAAGCCCATATTGGGAACATGATTGGGGAGCTGTGTGTTTGGGAGAACGAACGGGGGGGCATCAAGAGCGAACGCAGAGACGGCCGACGTGGGCGAGCAGAGCGACGGTCCCAAACGGAGCGAGTAGCATCGCCGTTTAGAACTCGTTGTGCCGCCAACCTCGGCGCCGCACAACGTGGGTTTGTTCGTTTGGATCGTGTCAGCAACGACGGTTACAAAAGTTGTAGAGGGTTGCGTATATATTCGCAGGCGTTATTGTGGAATTCTTGCCTCGTGCGGGAGGAGAGTTCGAGCACTCCGCTCTCTCTCCGCTCTCTCTCCGCGCTCTCTCCGCTCTCTCTCTCTCGCTCTGTCCTCTAATGCAACGACCTTAAAACATCTCATCAGACTGCTGGGCAGTCAGGGCATCCAGATTTGCAATCTAGGAACAGGGTTTGTCCGACCAAGTGCATCGTATATACCTGAACCAAACATACCCCCCCCTTTTATATTGTATTGCAACCAGGCGATAGCAGTGCTATTCTTTACGATTGGTCTGCCGAACGTTGTGCCGCCAAGCGCGGCGCCGCACGGCGTGGATTTGTCTGACCAAGTACATACCTGAACCAAACCTCGTCCCCCCTTCGTATATATGGTATTGCAACCAGGCAACAGTATTATGCGTTTTTACGATTAATAATACAGTACAGGACATCTACAGTAGTAAGAGCCAGGCTGATAAGAAAGCCAAGCTGAGATTTAAGAGGAAAATAAGTAATTCGGGAGTCGTTATCTTGAAATTAGTATAGAAAGCACCCTCTCTCGAATAAGAAATCCAGCCTGGACCAGATTTCCTGTTTCTTATCAGGTGTCCTGTACTGCAGTGGTACGCCGAACTATGACAGAGCGGGGGGCCGGCATAGCGGACAAAAACAAAGCTGGCGTATTTCTTATTGTGTAAAAGAAATACTGCTGTACGTACCAAAACAATAATAGGGTCAACACCCACACCCTTACGGTGATCCAGCGATCCAGGTAATTGACACACTATGCTTGTATCCATGCATACGGAACCTTTCCTTGTAGCGGACGAAAACAATACCAAATAAAAGAACAGGGACACCACCAACAGACACGAAATCAGCCACCCGCGTACGAAGCCCGGCTTTGCCTGCATGGAATCGAGCGCTCAAACCAGCTAAACCAAAAAAGAACAAGAGCGATGTGAAGATACGCCACGGCCTTACGGCCTTACGGCCTTACGGCAGTGTCAGCATTAGTTTAGGCAGTATGGGGCAAGCCCGACTACTGTGCAGGTTCACTCTGGTTGCTCTTAATCACTCGCACTCACAAGTGTTTGGTTCATATTATTAGCGGTTCCTTGCCTCTCCAGAAGCTGGAGGGCAAGTATTCCTCTTCTCAGAGGGATATATATATAGTATAGTAACGCCTCCACAACAATAGAGGGGAAACGGGGATACCATGACACAAACCCACCCTGAACGGTAGTATACGCAGATGCATAGAAATCAGGAGGGGACAACATCCATCCAGAATCTTCTGAGAAATGGATCGAAGATACTACTGTGCTTCACAACCCACTCCCACACCTCTATAACTTGCAAGGCGAAAGCCGGTTAAAAAAATATGCCACCTACAGAAAGCAGGTTACCAACCAAGGGTGGCACGATAGCAATGCTGAAGAAAGGCGGCAAGCCGAAGAGTGCACCCAACATAGGGAGCACAAACGGGGATACCACAACAACGACCATGTATTTCCCGCGTCCAGGAGGACAATTGTTGCAAATATGTTTTGAACAAAATTAAACATCACCACATCTCCACACAATAGCGAGGCCCTAGAGTAAGAAAACCCCACATTAAAGGATCGGTCGAATTCCTAACTATAATGTATGACAATGGTTGATTCATGAAACCCAATAATTCCCAGCACATCAACGTGATCGGCCGGAGTAGCTCAGTCCGTAGTGCGCAAGGTTTTGCTCGAACGTGGTGGCGCGTTTTCCATACGTTCCGCCTCAAATATCGACTGGGCTAGAAATATAACTCCGGTCGGTCGATTATACTTTAATAGATATACAGTTCACTAGTTAATTATATTAGCGTTTGCCTGAAATAATATAATACCGATTAATTTATTTCTAACAATAAAACTCCGTTCATTAGCAATAAACATAGCGCTACGACGAAGACTCGAACTCGTCTCTGAATAATCAGTATGTATGATAGAGGCCCACAGCAGCAGTTCTTCTGTGATTTGTGGTCGATGGTTCGAACCCCTCCTTCGGTGCATCTCTTTTTTTTTGTGATGGATCGAGCCCCACTTTGAATGAATCTCTTCTTTTTTTTCGGGCCGTACGTTTGTTTTTTCGTTCTTTCATTTTTTGTGCTTTTTCATCGGTGTGCGGTGTGCTGTCGTCGATGGTCGTAGGTGGCCGGCCTTGAGCGATCTCTTGTAACAACCATAAGTTTAATGCCGTCAATTGAACAAGGCGTCGTCGCTGTCGATTTACTTACAGTTCTACAAGGAGTACTATCAGCAATAAAAATATAAGCCCTTGTAATCATGATTGATTGCGGTAGTTGGCGACAGACTCAAGCAATCAAGTTCTGACCGAATGGACCATGTTTCACAGCATGTGTCACAGAGCTCACCTGTGTTCAGCTACACATAATAACCCGGGCTGTTCGCGGGTCAGGAAGTGTTCAAAATGTCATGGGTCGGGTCGGGTCGGGTCAAGAAATGTTCGAATCTCGTGGGTCGGATCAGGTCGGAACCTCACGGGTCAGGTCGGATCAAGAGTTTTTCAACTCTCACGGGTCGGATCGGGTCAAGAGGCTCACGGGTCAGGCCCCGAAAAACGGGTCACTCGCGGGTCGGGCCGGCATGACCCACGAGGTATTTCCTGATGAACCGCGGGTCGGACCCGTGCACCCGACCCGCGGATCCGACACGTACACATGTTCCCGCTCCTGTCCAAAGACTTCTCTCGTGCCACTGAATCATTATTATTTGTTATCATATTCAAACGTCAAAGCACCGCCAAGTCTCTGTACTCATGTTCGCGGTCATCCATACCGACTACAGCGAGCCCACATATCACTGAGGGGTCCAAACATGAATATCACCTGGTAGATTATTTTTAATTGTCATGCCACGGGCAGGATCCGCGTGTCGAGCCCGTGGGTCGAGATCAATCGTCTCGCGGATTGAGATGGCCCGACCACCGAGACAACCCGTATATCATGGGTAGATCGAAATCTGGCGGGTCGGGTCGAGCCAGGAGGTGTACAAAACATCGCGGGTCAAAGCGGGTCGGGTCAAGAGGTTTTCGAATCTCGCGGATCGGGTTGGGTCGGGTCAAAAGGTTCTCAATTATCACGGGTCGGGTCGGGTCCGGAAGCTTCCAACATCTCGCGGTTCGGGTCGGGTTAGCTGACCCGACCCGACCCGACCTGACCCAACAAACCCGTGATATTTGACCTGATCCGCAAACAGCCCTGATAATAATAGCATACCGACGCGTGTAGAGCACCCTGCCAAGATTGCACACCTCGCTTGTACCAGGTAACAGGTAAGCAACAATAACCAATGCAATCAATTGGACAGGTGTCCTCGTTGTCGATGTGTCGACAATTGGAGCCCCGGACGAAGATTACTGGGAAGGAGTCGAGAGGCATACCGAAGGCTCGACGCTGTTGGTACGTGCGAGTTTTGGGCCACGAAGTGTGGTTGCATTGGCGCGGTGGACAGTGCGACAAAGTGGCTCCGACCAACGCCGAAGACTTGCCACGGTAAGCACCGTAATAACGTGATACTTGTACTACAGTAACATACTATTAATATACTTCAAGTATTTACACTATAGGTACTGTAGCCTGGTACTACAGTTTTTACACTGACTCATACTATTCATTGTACGACTGTATTCGTACTACAATGGAAGACCTAGCTTAGCCCAGGCCGCCTTTGGCGTCCGCCAAGACGAATGTTCGTACGGTGTGCAGATTTGTTGCTAAACCACAAGGGTCTCGCAGTAGCATACAGACGGTGCTGTCAGACCGACCGAGTATGTCGGTGGCAAAAATAAAACACTCTGGCGGATAGTGTCGAGCCATTGCTCAGATGTCCAGGATTTGGCGGTTATGGTCTTGACGAAGTTTTTTAGGCAGGGTAGTAGACCGACCTGGGTTTGTGGCTGTTGTTTTATTAGATGGCAAGCCATCTTTAGCAGGGCTCTTTACGGGTCATTATCCGACCCGCGGGTAGGTTCAGGAGGTCTTCAAAAGATCACGTACCGATCCGGGACGGGTCGGGTCGAATCGGGTCGGGTCGGATCGGGTCGGGTCGGATCAAAAGGTCTTTAACGTTTCACGGGTCGGGTCGGTTCGGGCCGGGTCGGGCCCGGACGGGTCAGGTCGGGTCGGGGCCGGTCGGTTCTAGTCGGGTCGGATCGGGTCAGGGGGTTTCCAAAATCTAGCGGGTCGGGCCAGGTCACCTTGACCTGACTCGACCTGACCCGACCCGTCCCGACCCGACCCACGAGGTTTATCTGACCCGTGAATAGCCCTGGTCTTTGGCCTGCGCAATATTTTTGTGGGTGTCTCGCACCCAAAACATGCTGGTAGTGGTGGTCCTGCAGGGTACGCATCTTATTGATCGTATCGCTGATATACAACACTCACACTGGCAACGATTAACTAATCGGAACACCCTGATTCCTCGAATTCATTCGTTTTCTGTGTTCCGTACTTGCAAGCTTCACCTTCCCTACTTCAACCTGGCGGATGGCTCGAAGTCGACGGACGCTTCCCTTGTGGTTGAGGTTATTCTTCGTCAAGATCGAGGGCAAACATGTCTTCCCCCGATTGGCTCCGAAGATCAGCCACGCTATCTTTTGGAGGCGGCTGGGGATTTGGAAGGGAAGCACGACTCGCGTTCGACCAGCATTCTTGCGGTGGGGGATCTAGACGTGCAGACACTGCTAACGGGCAGTCGTAACGGCAGTGCTCTTGAAACATCAGGGACAGCCGTTGTGCCTTTGACAGTGCGGAAATGTATAACCCCCGTAATTAGCCCCCCCTCGCCGGAGTCTGTCGCTGTTCGGGTGGGACTGGGATTCTCGAAGACACCCACGGACGAGCGCATCAAAGGAGAGCGTAGGGTGCCGGAGTGCGTGCCGACGCTCTTTGCCGTGGCGACAACTTTGTTTGACTGCGCCACAGTGATCAAAGAGGCAGAGCTCCGGCTAAACGCTCGATGTGCCAATACAGGGGACGTGACGCTTTTGTCTTCGGACGATAGGGGCGCTATCGGTAAGCTGCGCCTGAACACCGGCACGCGGAAATGAGATTGCATGGGGGTTCGAGGGTTCGTGTGTTCAGCCTACCAAAGGGTGACACCAAAACATTGTTGGTAATGTAGAACACGCGCGACCAACGTATCACGCAGCCCTCGGAAATGGGGTATGGACTACTCAATCGATCGACCTCATAGATCACGTATTGGTAACAATTTGATTGAACGCCGGCCAGTGAGCAACTCTCATCTTCATCCCTTTGGGCCTGCGACAAGCATAAATTGCTGAGCTGCAGACGTTTCCAAGTTTGACTAATTTTTCTGCCGCCCGCCGTGATACTGCGCAGTTGTGCACGAGAGCTTCGAGTGGAACAGCAGCGCGGATTTAAGCACACTCTTCACCAGCGACCCGATCGACGCATCGCCGCGCGTTCGGCCCGGCGCTCTGATTCTCGCCCTACTTGACAATAGTATAAAAGCCGCTCGCAACGGTAGCAAGCGGCTCGGTGCGCAGAGAGCAGAGAACACCGTGGGAGTATTGGAGCTATCCTGTGAAGACCTAGAGTCGTGCGGCTCGGAAGGGCGGTGGTACCCTCTCCGAACGAGTTTGAGCACTACGGAACGGTCGCATTTTGATCGATCATACGGTGGGTCTAAGAGAGGCGGCATCGTCGGGGAAGCGCTAGTGTCGTTTTCCTGGCTACGGTACCCTGCAGCGGCCGCCCTCCCGAGAGCTCCAAGCGCGCGCCGCTTAGCTCAGACCCGAACTCAGAAAAAAAGGAAGCTTACGCTTAAACACCAGTCCAACGGAAATCATTGCGCCGACGGACGGAATGAGCGCAACGAGGCCGATGTGGCTGCCGTCCCGGAACCATGCGAGTGTAGCGGGAAAAACGGCGTGTTGCCGGAACTCCTTGTATATTTCCACGTGTGGGATGCATTGATGCCACTCGGTCGGCCTGATTCCGCCCTGTACATCACGACTCGGCTTTACTGTCCCGGGTCGCGAGGACAACGGGTGTCGACGAAACCGGTGCGTGGCCGGGGGGGGTTGGGCGCCGCCGAAGCAGCTTCCAAGAACTTGCGTTATAATCGGGTAGGTCCCAGGGCTACGAGTAGGTCGGACGCGATGCATGTGGTGTGGGATGAGCATCTGAAGGTACCGATGGATGGTCACGTTGAGGGGATGTTGATCGAGCTACTGCTGAGCGATGCGTCGATTGAACACGGGAAAACGGCGACGGCGGTCCTAGCGGCCCGCGAGGGCGAACCATTCGACGATTTTTCACAGCGGAACCGGTTGAGCGATATAGGAGGCCTGGCTAAATCTACTGCTACGTCCGCTAGAAGCCTTCGCCCGAGGGTATACCATTTAAAGCTGCACGTTGATACACCAGACGCAGAGAGGCGTCTAGTTGGCATCGAGAGCGCTGAACGGAGCAACGCCCTCGGTGGGATTGAAGTACGCATGGCTAGCCTGGTTGTTCCCCGAGACGAGGCCGCGAGTCATACGGATGAGATAAATGCGTTTCTGGAGAGAAAGGTCGACGTCGCGCGGATACCCGACGAACTCAACCGACTTCCGCGCGCTGTCGGCGATGTCGCTGGCCTTACCCCGACGCTTTCACAGCGAAGCCATCGAAAACCGTCGCGTCCTCGACTGCTGGACCTTTCGGCGGTAGGCGGCCTCTTCCGCAGCCTTGCTGACGCGGAAAGGGATGAAAACGAGGCTGAAGAAACCGTACATACAGGGGACGCAGCTAACAACGATGAGCGAATTTCCTCCATGGTATCTGAAGTGGGTGCTACAAAACAGAAACCTGCATTTGAAGCAACCTTATCCAAGGGAAGCCTTGTCGCTTTTGCTCGGGAGTATTTTCCTGGATTGGAACAGCTGGTTCACAATGGCGCCGCCGTGACGTTTTCTGTGACGGCCGAGGACTGGGCGACGACGCAGGATGACAGCGCCCCCTCTCTGTCATTCGCCGACTTTGTGTTGTGGCTCCGACAAGTCCCTGAAGAAGCGCTTGGGGTGGCCGGTTTGCTCGCGACTCCTAGAACGGTGCTGCACAAGACAGAGATAGTTATGGATCAGTCCGCCGAACGATCCGAGGAACTCGCCGCCACGCTAACACTCGCGGAGGTGCCGACGACGGGGTTGGTCGGCGGGTGGTGTTCTGCTTCCCTCAGGAGCACTGGAGAAGGTGCTGCGTTAGACCGGGTACGTTTAGGGTGGGGGGAAGTCACAGAAGAAACGCAGGAAAGGTCGTGGCGGCGCCACTTAAGAATACTTCGGCACGACGTCATGGTGCTCGGTGACACTCTGGCGCAGCTGGAAGAGCGGTGCTACCCAGTACAAACCCGCGACAGCGCCAACGATGATCGAACTGCCGTGGGCGAACGCAATGTCAATACCGTACAGGAGTCGGCTCGAGATGTGGAATCAGAGCCACCCGCCCAAGACTCACGCGTTGACGAAACCGATATTCAACACCTAGGGAAAAAACCTGCTGTGGTTACCTCTGAGAATTCGGTGGGAAGCCCGAAGAAGGACCCAGCGAACTTAATCGTAGCCCACTATCTCGACCAGGAAGCAAGACAATTGGGGGTTGCCGCGGCGCACCTCAAGGAAGCGCTAAGATGCGCTGGAGACAGTTTGTACCGCGACGTGGATAATGACCCCCCTGGTTGGAGCGCGAACTCACACAGCACCAGGGGACGCATGCAATCGCCACCAACATCGGGCAGAGACTCGTATGCCGGCCCCTTCTGCCGCCATTATCTCTACGGTGCTGTGCTTCAGCACATCAAACACGTGCAACGTTTTCAGGTCGAGATTGTGATGTTACGGAGACGCGTCGGCGCTCTGTTCCCGCAGCTCCCAGGGGAACAGACGCCGCCGCCGGGGGAACAGACGGTGCAGCTGGTGACCTCGCAACGATGCGACCATGGCTCGTACGGCACTGACGGTAGTTTTGGTAGAGAGGCACCGCGGTCAGCTCTAGCGCTGGTGAAGCGTATACGACGCGCTCAAGAGGCGGCTCGACACCCGCCTGCAATCATAGACAGAGGCGTCACGAACAAGCAACCCGTAGCTCCTCCACCACGGGAGCAAGGCGGCGACGACTGCCCTCCTTCACCCAAGAATCTTGGCCACAGCCCTTCGAGCGGGTACGTCGATGTTGCGGGGGCGGCAGGAGACAAAACTGCGTTGCTATCGCCTCGGGAAGCACTTTGCTACAACCGCCCAAAGGGTGGTGCTGCGTTTACGGAGTCGACATCTCCGACGAGGGTTTCCGCTCAACCATCGTTGTACGGGTTGTTGTCTCCGAGGAGTTCTTCACTGCGTCACGTCCACGGACGACTCGAAAGCGTGAGAGAAGCGTTTCGCGGAAATTCGGTCGACTTGCCTCCAGCCGTGGTCAGTGCCACGGGTGAACGCTTGGCGGAGATAGCAGATGGCCGGGGGACGGACGAAAGCGGGTTAAGCCTGGAGAACGCGTGGTCTGAGGTGGCAATGTGCTACCCGATCGACAGGCAAGGGCAAAAACATACGAGAAGCAGCAGCAGCAGCAGAAGCTTACTCGATGCACATGAAAACGTTGCGTCCTTTTCGTGTCTTCATCGATTGCGCATGCCTATCTCAAGGGCTAATTTCTTGCAGGGGTTGACCCGTTTTCGCTTGATTTTCCGCTCTCTTTTAAGTCACCAAGACATGTTTAGTGCACGTACACACCGCAAAGAGCCCTATGGCCATGCACAACATGAGTACACCCCCCCCCCCTCCCGCTTGTTTCACGAAACAGGTTCGCATTGCACGTCTTCAGAACGGCGGGAGCCGCCGAGAACGGCGGCATGACGGTGTTTACCGACATGCAAGAGCTAGCCGCGATGGGTGGTCTCGACACGCACGCCTCTGGGAACTCCCTGTGGGCTACCGCCGCGCAGGCCGGGATCGTGGATGTGGACCGGTGGGTTGTGGCCGCGGTACTCTGGCAAGCCGCCGACGCCGTTGAAAACAACACCTGCGGTCTTACCGATGAAATACGACTGCCGCCGTGCGAGAAGTCGATGGGAGCAGTTGCGTCGGTGGAGGAGAACAGGGAGTCGAACGGGGCGGCTCTAGAAACGGTATCACTTGGGAACAGCTGTGCGGAGGCCGTGGGGCTGCAAGGGCGTGCCTCCTGCGCATCCGGAGAAAAACGGCACACCGGCGAGGTGGTCCGCATCAAAGAAGACACCACCGGTGCGGCGTCGGCAAATGAACTCGCCGTGGTCTCGGCGAAGGCAACGTCTTTGTGGGAAGAACTGTGCCGCGAGGCGTTTAGGTCCGTGTTGGACAACAGCAGGAACGCCTATGAAACAAGGTCGAGCGAGGACTTATCTGACTTATCAGCAGTTCGCTCGTTGTCGCCAAGCAAAGGAAAACAAGACGCATCCCCCCCGCCCGCAGATACGAGAGTGGTCGAGACTGTTGTTTCGACGGGGAACGACCACCTGCGGCGGATATACAGCGCATCGGCGTCAATTGCGAGCTCGTTCGATCGCGCCCTGATTCAAACTCTCGCGATTGCAGGTCGGTGCACTTCTGGAGCAATGGCGGGCACCGGCGTGGTAACCAAGGCAGCAGCGACGCCTGGCGCAGGCATCTCGACAGAGGCCAGCATGCTTGAAACGTCAGCGAGGGCTACGGGTGTCGAAGAGGTTCTCATCTACACGTACGCCATCGCGGGGTTTGCCGACGGGTCAGGATTAGAACTGGCGGACATCGTAGAAGCGGTGAAAGTTCGTCGACAAAGAGCCGCGATCGGGAGGAGAACCGTCGAACCTGCTCTACGTGGGACCGGCGACGGCAGCACTGGACGGGGGAGTTTATCACCGCTAGATAATACTCAAACCTTACCGGAAAACCGTGGGAACAACAAACTACTTTCGGGACAAAGAAATCTCGGCACCAGCACGGCCGACGGGATTGGAGAGGGAAGCTCTGCTGATGACACGTTGGGGGGAACGGAAACGAAATTGGTTGGGATTCCTCCGGAGCTGCGAGAGCTATTTAAGGCTGCCGGGTTTGCTGATATGGTTCGAAAGAAGCCACATCAACAGCAGCAGCAGCAGCAGAAGCAGGTAGAAGGGTTTATGTCTTCAAGCTTGCCTCGTCTTGTGAATTTTCTGGCCCTGTGGAAAGCCAGCACAACTATTGACTGGAACTACGTTAGGGGTAGCACTGTTCTGGTCAAAATACTTCTGACCGATGGACCTCCTCAACGATTGATAAGGAAGTGTATGCCCCCGTACCGTTAGGACTCCCATAGTCTTCTTCTACAGCTGTATATAAAACCGTTATATACCTATAGGCCGTGGGACTGTTCATCGGTCTAAGCGAACAATGTTTCTCGAAGTCAGGTTTTTCGGGTGAGATACGTATGGAGGCTTTTTAGTGAGGAGCCTCAGCACAATTAGGTCACTACCCTCTACCGCAGCACGTGTCCCAAACTATAAGTAACGTTTGTTTAAAATATTAATGTACAAACGGTCCTTAAATTTTGGGACAGAGTGGCAATAAACATTGTGCCACTACTGTTCTCGGCTCTCGCCGTTCGCTCAGTGCAAAGACCCGTCGACCTCGATTTCGCCCTGCCCGTTGCCGTTAACCCTAAAACGCTCAACCCCGCGAAGGAGGGGGGTGCTGACCGAACCAAGTTGGAGGCTGCGGAACTAGCCGTCGCCCGCGTGCTGGACAACAACCGAACGCTCGAATCGGCCGCATTTTCGGGAGGAAGGACCGCCCTACACCACGCGGCCGTACGAGGTGACCACAACCTGGTGCGTCTGCTACTTGAGCGGGGGTGCAAGCCCCACGCGAAGGTGAGACCGCGTGTACCACGCCTTGCAATATGACATGTATTAGCCCATCCGCATCCCCCAACCATTGTCGCAACAGAAGAAACATTGGGAGTTGGACACTGGAGATTAAGTTACCAGGTTGGTACCAATCCCCCATCGGCCAAACACGCATACAGTAGCACCTTCTTCTCTCCAATAACTGTTATGGTGCACTGGATATGTCTACTGTACGTATTATTTGCGGTTTTCAACTGTTGCTGGGACACGTTCAACACCTCTTCGACTCACTGCAAAGTTAGAATCGCTCCGTCTCGAAAGGGATGGGTGGTCAATGGTCAAATGACCAAGGCAAGCAACAAATAAGTACGCCCCCCCCCCCCCTCCCCCCCTCCCATCCCTCCCTGCAGGACTTCGAAGGAAAGCGAGCGTGTGACCTCACGCGGGACCTGAAGTGTCTATGCTTGTTAGGCGCGCTGAAGAAATCATCCCCGCCCTTAACCCTTTCTCTGCGTACATCGGGGGCTGACGTCTCGCGGGGGGGAGACGAGCCTATCCTGCCAAAGCAAGGCCAGGCCAGAGCCATGATCAGCGTTGAATTTGCCGTGTCGTTCCGAACGGGAGCGAGAACACACACGTCAGGTGGTGGCGACTCTCCCACCACCAGCAAGCCAAAACTTGAAACTGCGGGGTGGGCGGAAGGCATTGCTCGCTGGTACGACGTAAGAAATAAGGTGATGTACATCGACAACATCAAACGAGACGGAGTCGAAGCCGAAGCCGCTGTCGCCCTCGCCCCTGCTCACTGGCTGCTCGACAGCTCCGGGGGTGACCAACACGACGATCGGGCAGAACAGGGACCTTCCCCAAGGCACGTACTCGACGTGAGATTAATATCATGCCTTTCTCCGATAGGGGCGGAGCTCTTTGACCAACTGAAAGTGTTCGCGCGTGAATGGAAAGAGGCGCTGGCGGCGGACATGGTGCACCTGGCGATCGAGGCGGCGGCTGATTTGGGCTCGCTGTGTCTGTTTGTTTTCGACGGCGTTGTGGCTGAAGTTACCGCAGATGTTGCAGTCGGCATTCATCACGGTGAACAGCTCGCTGCTGCTGCTGCTGCTGCTGCTGCTGCTGCTGCTGCTGCTGCTGCTACCGCCACCGCCGTTGCTTCCACCATCAAAACATCTACAAAACACGGGGCGTTAGCTCTACAAGGCGCATCGACGACCGCGCCAGGAGGGCAAGAAGCCGCACTGATACAGGATGAGGGGGATCGGCTACTTCACGCGAGATTGACGACTACTCCCACCACTGCAGAAAATACTCAGCTAGAAGGCGGTACTCCTCTGAAAGACGTTGTTGATAATTACACATTCGACCAGCTGAGCTTTCGATGCACGGCGATAATCACCGAGCGAGACAAGCCCAAGAAGTCTACCGCAGGAAACGCGAGCGAGGAGCTGGACCGGAGCCCCGGGGCGACTCGGAAGGAACGAACGCGACACGATCGACAGTATTTGGCGAGGTTTACGTGAGTTCGTTGTTCCTGTGCCCCAAAAGCACTGATCGCGATTGATGGCCGTGTACCTTTCGCATGGAAAACAAATGGCGACGCATGATACAGTAGGGGCAGGCCAAATCCCATATTTGTTCTGCGACTCCGCACTTGAAGAGCTCTACTGTACATACTTCACCCAGCAACGACCAAGATTGAGAAAACAAAAGTAAGCTAAGCCCGGTACACAGTCCCAGGGGTCAGGAACCTAACTGGTAATAGTGTACACTGGTACTGCGATGTAGTGTAATATGTATCAGATCCAAATATGCAATGGTTGGGTAGCTCCTTCAGGTTCAATGGTTGAGGAGCCTCGTACGTGATACAAACAATGGTTGGGCTCAACAACGCAACCCCTCGCCGTTGCACAGGTCCCAGTCACTTTCTCCCCTGTCCCTAATACTTGTATCGTGTCACAGTCGCCGGAAACCGCAGACACTACCGACTCAGACCGTCAACGGGGAGTGACGGGGAGTGAGTGACAACAGCTCGACACACCCGAGAACGAACACTCCATCGATTGAACAAAACATAACACCTTAGGCCTTCCATTGCACCCAACTGCGTACCCACGCCCCCCGTTCTGCCCAGGGTGGAAGGCGGTGTCTGCACCGTAGTTGTGCGGGGACGATCGTACCTCAACATCGCCGGCGATGAGAAGAAACGAGGCGCGGGAAGCACGCCGATAAAGCTCGAGGGCCGCGATGTGGGGATGCAGCGGGTGCTCGATCAGCACGGGGTGCCCCTGGCGGCGTGCTTGCAGACGTTTGATGTGATGCAGGCAAGCGGGTCGTTGGTTAAAATGATGCGGTAGTTAGTGTGTTGATGATCCTATTGTTGGCTCTACTGTTGGATGGACACAGCTGTAGATCGCTGGTCCTACTGTTGCATATTTAAAGATCGATGTTGGACGCATGCTACGGTAGAGCTGTCCCATGTTTTTTTCCGAGCGTGGTCACTTGAGGAGCTCTATAGCTCCACTCAAAGACAAATTTCGGAGGAAGATAAAAGTTGCTACCCGATAAACACTCACATGACCTAAGCATGAAATGAAAAATATTGCGACACAAGAATGGAATTCCGACAGATTCGGGTTAAGGAGCCTTTAACACGTCATTCAGGAAACATTTCAGCCAAAAAAAGGTATACCTATACCTCTATCGCAGCACGCGTCGTTGGCCCTACTGACTGTTGGATGGACACAATAATAGCTTGTTGTTGAATGGACACAGTAGCTGTACGAAGTTTGTTGACCCTGCTGTTGTTTATAGCTGGCTGCGATAACCCGTTGTGCTCTATTTGTTGGGTGGGTGCGATAGCTTGAGGTCGTGCTGTCGGATGGACAACGGCCCCACGCGGTAGCTAAGACGATCGTACGGTGTTCGGTGCGTGAGGGAGGGGGTGATGATGAAACGTCTCTTTTCCGTTGCGAATGCCGTTGGAAGGCGGGGTTGGGGTGCAAGGTAGGATTCCCACATCTCCCTCGTTCCCAACACAGGTGACAGGAACCCCTCCCTTGCACAATACGGGCGTAACGGAAAACTTATGGAGGCATTTAACAATGTAGGATGCCATTAGGAAGCATGCTATCGTAGAGGTGAACCGTATTTTTCCTGAGGGTAGTCACTTGAGGAGCTCTATACCTGCAGTAGTCACAACACTGATTTTGGAGGAAAACAAAAGTGCTACATACCCGATGAACAATCCCGTGGCCATAAGCATAAGACGAAAAATTGTGCAACACAAGAATTAGAGAGATTCCGACGATTTTGGGTTAAGGGCCCATCTTAACGAAGACAGCAAAAATTCAATTTGGAAAATAAAATCCTATTTGAATGTGATTTCGCAAAAAAAAACTGGTTTGCGTCCTATGGGGAATAGTGAATTGCTCGTTCAAATATTTATGAAATCGAAAAAACGCAGCATGCGTCACAGCGCCCAGGTGAAAAAAATCGACGAGAGGAGACGAGAGGGAAAGCATGCGTCGACGCGTGCGCGCCACCGCCAGCATACTTTTGCTTTTGACCGCCCAGGCTAGGAAGCTATCGCTCTCAGGGTCTCCTGGGTGGGCGTAGGGATCCCTGGAACGCCACGGGCGAGACAGGGGCGGCGATGGTGTTATCGAAGTCTTGAGCGTATCATGCTGTTTTTGGATCGATCGCTCGGTTTTTGATCGGGTTGGAGCATCGAGCTGGTTGAAAAGTTGGGATTGCGACCGCCATGATTGGTTTTGAGGCGCCACCGCCGGGGTACGCTGTGCTATGGTCTATAGGCGTGGGCGCGGCTGTTGTCCCGGTGGCCTCGGGTTGTGGTTCACGTGTTGTCGCCTCGGTCGTGGTCATCGATGCCACCAAGAAATGACCAGATTGTACCGGGGGGCGTTTGCCCACCGTGGACATGCCGGTCCAAGTCGGGCCAACTCCTCAATTTGATTTGAATTCTTTGGAAAAGAAGGTCCTGGGACCTTCTTGGTTTTTTCGTCCAATTCAAATTGATTAGACCCCAAGATCCTAATCTTTGATGCTGGTGCGTGTGTTGACCAATGAAAAGCGTATTTGAATTTTATTTTTTCCAAATTGAATTTATTTCACACTCGTTAATACGGGCCCTAAGGAGCTCCATCATTCCGAAAAAAAACAGCCAAAAAACGGTACAGCACCTTCTATCGTAGCACGCGTCTTAGGCGTACCGAATTTTGAAAGTTCTCGACACCTGATGGGGCCTGCTACATTGTCCAATGTCTCCACAAGGACGGTTTACGCCCGCGTTGCGCGCAAGGGGGGGAACTCGGCTACCTGTGAAGGCTTTCATTTGTTAAAATCGCCGGAATATTAATCGGAATATATGTTTGTACACGTCAGAACATACTCGATTTCCGATGAAAGATTGGCATTGAGAACAACAGTGCGATATTATGTTGCGTCGCACGGCTGGTGTCATGCTCCTCTCTTATTACGAGGGGCCTATTTTATCGTCGCTCTTGCTCCCGAGAAGCATACACCATCGCAAGCAGGTGCTGACAATGTTGGTGACTATCAATGCCCCCCGTTACGTCCAATGGTGGTGCGTTTTACAGGACATGGAAGACCCGGACGTTGTTTTGGACATGCTCGCCGCTGGCATTTGTCAGGTGATAGCAGTCCCCGCCCAAAGAGGATACGGTATAATTATCTCCAACTGCAGTTGACTGATAAAAGCGTAGCTAATGCCAACAAAACGATTCCTTCACCTGGAGGACCAGACCAATCGTGTTGATACACTTACCCGTTCTCGTCTATGTTTCCCGTCCACCGGTAGACGCCCGACTCACCTTTCGTGTGACGTTCGTGATGCCAAGATGTGGAGTTGTATAGATATCTTGGCGGTTGTGGCTGCTGGTACTGCGAAGTTTGTACAGCATACACTAAGAGGTTCCTTTCAAGATGGACCGAACTGTGTCAGCTTAGAAATCTGAGTACATCAAACCACACGGACGAATGGAGCGCAAGTTGACCAAGCCCCCCCCTGTCACCCATGTGCCTGGCATATCGTGCACCGTGTCTCTTTGTTCCACGTGCGCCAGATGAGCACAACTTTCGTAAACGAGGGCATCGAATTCCCCAGCCTAAATCAGTCCGAGCAAGGCGTCCTCAAGACCGATGTCTTGAGGCAACTTCACCTCGCCACGCAAGGCAACAGAGTTGATGCCCCCGATTGGGACAGGCTGAAGATCACCATGAAGGCGTGCGGAGGGGTTGCTTCTGTGAGCTTGGCGCGGAGCAAGGGCGACAACGCGGCCATTGCCGGACAAGGCGAAGCGAACCTGATCGTAAGCAAGAGGGGGTACAGGCGGGGGCGAACAAAGAGGCGGCGGGCGGGGGTGGGGTGGGGAGGGGGGGGGAACAACAAAACGGTGGTCAGCCCTGTGGTGCGCGATGTCATTGGACGGGCGGATGGGAGACAACCGAGATGCTGAGAGTTGGCGCAGGCCGCTGGTGTCATTCATGTGTGTCAGCTGTCGATACCCGTCGCGGTTGCTGCAGGTCGCTGGTGTCACGTGTGTCAGCTGTCGATACCCGGGTCGACCTTTCGATATGTCTAGGGATCGTTCGAGGCGGGGGTGGGGTGGGGAGGGGGGGGGTGCCCGAGATGGTTACCTATGCCCAACTAGATGCAACAACTAGATGCTACCTGTAGCGGCAGAAAACGTCATGAACAGGAACTATATACTTATTAATCGCGCCCACCATCATGACAACCAATGCTACTCGCACTTGTATGATGATATCATAACACTACAGTATACAGTATGACGTAATATATAACTTATTCGCATATCTAGAAAGGGGGTCAAACAACCACTAACTCAATTTGTTTTTTTAGTAGGTTGATATTCTGCGGTACACATCCAAGTATATAAACAATGTTAATGAGGAGTTCTGATGGGGGGAGGGCATAGTAATTTGTTGCTTCCCCTATTCATTTGACCATTCATCACTCATCTCGTTCGAGACGGAGCACTGTTTCCACTGCCAATGGAGAGGCCTCCAACACGTGGCCGCTCATTGCACACGTCCTTTTTTTCCATGGACTGCATAACATCGTTTTTTCTTACTGTATCCCCTTCTCGTGTCGCCTTTTGTGGGCCATCACATATCTCCTAGCATAGCGAGATAAAACTCTGGTGGGGATTGAGTACTGAATTACTGTACCTGGTAGCTGTTTTTTCACGAGACGATACATTGCACCCGTATTTCTCAACACACCGGCTTTTGCTGTCGCCTCAACCTATCCCCGCACCCAAGGTGTCGCCGCTCGCCGACGGGTGGTCAACTCCGGAACAGGTAGCGGCGGCGCTCGCAGCATCACAGCAAGGCGCACAACCGACACCTTCGCCTCATGCGGTGCCACCGCGCTCCGTTGTAGAGCTCATCGCGACGCTGATGGGGTGTAACCTGTGTGAGGTGCTAGGCTCCTTAAGGTCAGGAACCGGCACTGACGGTCGGCTCTCCCTCCTCGGCCGGGTAGGATGCCCCCCTCTCCTTGGAGCTGGGGGTGAGGGTGACGCGTTGGGTGGAAGAAGGGGACGGTCTGGGGGGGAGAGGGACGATAGGAGGGGCACGTTCCGCTGCTCGTTGGAGGTCGCGTGGAACAAGGATGAAGGAGGCGTGTTCGTCAGGCGCTTTGGCGTGGAGCGGAACGAGAAACGACCGCGGTGCGTGTTGGGGGCTAAAACCAAAATGTTCCGTTTTAACAAATAAATCGAGGCTCGGGATGAAACACAGTAGGGTAAGCCGTTCGCTGCCGCATAACGACACCGATAAGGCGACGACTCTACGTTGAGCTTAGTCACACCACGATAGCATCCGACCAGTCTGTCTGGTTCAATGAAAAATAAGGGAAGTTTGGACGTTTTGAGTTGTAAGACTTCTGCCGCTCGACGTTTTTTTGTTGAACGTTGTTTTACATCGGCATTGTTTAGGGGGGGCTGCAACTGTTGTTGCCGTTGTTCTTGAACTCCGACATACGACGCCTGTAACACGGCGCGTTGTTTTTGTCGTCCCGCTTAAGAACGTTCGTGTCCGAAAACGGAATGTCACATATTGTCATGCCGAATCACGTGAGAGTTGACTCGATTTTTTCTTCCCGCTCTCTCCCCTCGCTCTCTTCTGTTCGCCAGATTCTCATTGAGGGCAGTGGGAATCCGAGGCTTCTCCATCGCTCAGTTACCCGTCACCCTCGAGGATATTGACGAGGTGTGGGACCAGACGGGTACCGAAGATACCTCAGGGTCTGATGACATTTCCTCAGACCCGGGCACGACCACGGCATCCACCGGCGACGTGGACGCTCCGCAAGATCAAACCTCATCCTCGGATGATCAGGACGGGGCTGCTCAGCACGACGATCTATCTCTCAGGGGAGCTGAAATAGGTCTTGCATCAAGCTCGGAGCATTCAGATGGTCAGGGCATGCTCGAAAAGGAAAAGGAGGATTATTCGAAACGCGCTGTTGTTCACGGCGACGCCAAGAAGTCGGTCGTCGAGGATAGATGCACGACCTCGGAAGGGGCGGCGGCGGCGACGGCACTTTGCGACCGTGGCACGAAGAACGACCCAACACCAGAAGCTGCGACAGCTGAGACAGACGGTATGGAACATAAGGAAGGCCAGGAGGAAGAGGAGGAAGAGGGAGGGGATGTTCAAGAGAGGGAGGAGGAGGAGAAGAAGGAGGAGGAGGAGGAGGAGGAGGAGGAGGAAAAGGCGGGGAAGTGGTTCAGGAGAGGGCGAAGATGGAGGAGAGGGAGGAGGGAGAGGAGGACGAGGAGGGGGGGGAGGGGGAGGAGGACGGGGAAGTGGTTCAGGAGAGGGCGAAGATGGAGGAGAGGGAGGAGGGAGAGGAGGACGAGGAGGGGGGGGAGGGGGAGGAGGACGGGGAAGTGGTTCAGGAGAGGGCGAAGATGGAGGAGAGGGAGGAGGGAGAGGAGGACGAGGAGGGGGGGGAGGGGGAGGAGGGGGAGGTGGCAGTGGGGGTTAAGGATAAAAAAATGGGGAAACTTAATGACGAAGAGAAGGAGCAGGAGGAGGAGGGGGAGCGGGAGGGGGGGAACGAAGATACGGAGGAGGTGTCAAAGGGGCGAAATACGATAGCGTTGACTGCTGGAGGAGAAAAAAAGGAAAAACCTTGCGGATATAGCTTAGAGAATGGCCCGCCCGACACGGTAATGGTTGAGACAAACGAAAAAACGCCTGAGCAGGAGAGGTCTGAGAGGGATACAGCGGAGGAAGGGCCTACCGGAAAAGAGGAGGGAAGTGAAGAGGAGCTAGAGGCGGTGAAAGTAGCTGCTGAAGGGGCGACAGCAACACATCACAAGGATGGCTCGATGAGTGACCCATTCGAGATGGCGATAGACAAGTTAGAGGAGAAGGTGCCTGGTGTGAAGGAGGGAAAGGAGCAACAGAGGAGAGAGGAGGGGGACGAGAAGGAGGAGGAGGGGGAGGAGGAGAAGGAGGGGGAGGGGGAAGAGGAGAAGGAGGAGGAAGAGCAGCAGCAGGAGCAGGAGGAGCACGAGAAGAAGCAGGAACAAGAGGAGGAGGAGAAGAACGAGGACGAGCAGGAGAAGGGGGGATCTGAAATGATAGACGGTGGGACGACAAAGGGAGGAACGGTAGCTGATGAGAAATATCCGATGGGTGGTGCCACAGACACCACCGGGAGAGCCCCCCTGAAATCTAGCCGTCGTGCTGATACTGATGGCGGTGGACCTTTGGTTTCATCAGGACGTTTTGAACCAGGCACGGGAGTTATACACAACGAAGACATCGTTGAAGAAACAACTAGGACACCGAATGGTGTGCCACCGCTCGATCGGCGCGCCGACAACTTTCCCGTTTCGAGGGTAGCCTCAGAGCCTTCGACGGACGGTCATTCGCCTACCCTCAATGAAGAGCTGGCTTCAGTTCATGGCTCAGGAACTCGGCCAAATGCCCTGGTTGATTTCGATGGAGCCGGGACAAGAAACAGGGCATCATTACAGGAGGACAACGGAGCTCGTGGCCCTAACACAGGCAAACTGGAAGCACGATCCCCCCTCGATGACGATGCGACTGCATGTGCTGCAGAAGACGCACAAAACTCCTCGACGATTACCGATGGTTCCCTTGAAGTGCCTTCGCTCCAACAGGGCAGTGATGATCCAGGCCCGGAGGAAGAGGCAGCCGTGAAGACGGGGCCAACCAGCCATCCTGGTGTGCTTGTTAAACCCCAAGATGCGCCATCCTTGGGAGAACGGGCGGTCAAGGGTTTCATCGAAAACGACGAAAGGTTGAACGATGAGATGAACGAATCTTCGCAGGAAAGAGGTAACTGTTCAACACTCTCAACAGGAGGTGATGGGGATCACAGCGGCGGTCGTCATGCGTCGTTTAACCCCGAAGCCGCCTTGTTGCTACCGGCAAGGGGTGACCAGGACCTCGCGATCTCCCCGAGCACGGCTGCTAGTCACCACACTAGCGAGGAGGAGGGTGCTTCAAATCCTCCGATCGTTCTAGACTCCGGACCGGAAATCCAAGAACAGAAGGGAGACGAAGACTCCCATCACACTTCATCCTCAGCTGGCCACCAAAAACACACACTAGAACAGGACAGCGTCGGCGATCCGGCCGACATCGTCCCCAAGACCGCGTCGACCGAGCTGAGAACCGATCCGCTTGAGAGTGAGGACGGACCGATCGATGAGAGTGCTGTCTCCCGTACGGACACCGTCCCGTCAAGTGCGTGGGTGTTTCCTCCACTATTCAGCGCGCTGGTGGTTCTGTCTACGGCAGGCGACGCCGTTGAGTGCACCGTTGATGGTAAAATCTCGCTCGGACACAAGGAATCGCGAACGCGACTCGTAACGGCGCATGGAAACGGGGGAGAAACTGAAGAAGGGTCATATACTGCATCGCAAGGTCGCGCAGATGTGAAGAGTCTTCCCAAGAGCAAGACGGCTTGGCGAAGCTTGTTCTGCACGTACAAGATAGCGCGGCAAGGAAACGTCCCCCCTGCGGACATTGATCTGGAAGACGACGACGCCCAGGCGCGCCTCGAGGACCTTCTCACTCGAAAGTACGGCCTGACGATGGGTGAGGTTCTTCAGCAATTCCGTCCCGAAACCGACCTAACTTGTGGAGAGAAGGTGGTTCAGTCCTTCGCCGACAGTATTCTCCAACTCCGTCCATCTCAGCGACACAGCGACGGCGAAACCAGCGGCTCCGCCAAACTCGACGCTGTCCGCGAAGCCGTCGGAGAAGCGTTGAGGGGCCCACCCGCGTGGGACGGAATGTTTGTGCGCGTAGACGCCTCACGCATCATAGGAGTGGACGTTTATTTTGCTCCCGGTGGGAAAGGAGTGACCAATAACGGTTGTGGCGATACCGATAGTGACACTGCCAGAGGTGTGGTTGCTCCTTCAGCTTTGTTGGATACTGTCCGCACAGTAGACTGCTCTGGCGTTAACTCGCCCTCTGGACTGAAACAGCACCTTATGGACAACAGAGTGCCTTCATCGGCGGTGGATGTCCTGGGGCGAGCTGGGTTTTTCACCGGGCCGGCAATAGACGTTGCGGGCGTGCTTGCTGCGTTAGCCGAAGAGACGAGAGAAAACGATCCACCGGCGCGGTCGTACCTTGAAGCAGCGAGAGGGGGCGGGCGGGAGTCGCCGGTGGTCTATTCTGGCAGGAACACAGGGCAGTTGCTGCGCCTTAGTATTGACAAAGAAAGCGAAGATGGATGTGAGTGTACCGTAGCGGTGACTGGGACGCTGGACGATATCAACATCGAGATTACCCCGGGTGCAGCAGCCCCGAGCGATGACGGTGTCGACAATGCCACCGCCGTTGCCGTGACGACTGCACGTGCATTGGTGTCTCGCTTGCGGGCGTGTAGCGATGAGGCCCACTCCTTGCATCGTCCGTCTGCGTGCTCGTCTTTTTCGACCCCACAACAACCCCCCCCGAGCTCCCGCGAGGTAGAACCCGTAGTAGCGGCGAAGAAGCCTAGCAGCGACAACGGTAGTCTCGACAAAAACAGTAGTCTAAACCGAATCGGGGCTGGCGGGGTATCACCGGGACAGGGAAAAAACATACTAAAGGTCGGTTGTCGGGTGGAGGCGCGGTTTGGCGGAAAGAGCGCATGGTTTCCGGGGAGGGTTAGGGCGCTTCACGACAGAGGGGCTTTTGCTGGCGGCGGGGGAAGTGATCTCGAAACCGTCGCCGTTGATTACGACGATGGAGATGCGGAAGAGAACGTCCCTCGCGTCCGGGTTCGCCTTCTCGGGCAGAAGCAACCGAGGCTTTTGAACGAGGGGGACGAGGTGGACTATAAGAAAGGCAAGACCATAGCGCTGGCGAGGGTCGTCTGTCGCTCCGAAACAGAGGGGCACTATGACCTGCGGCTACTCGGTGGAAGAGCCGAGACGCTCGTTGAAAATTGTCCGAGGCACGCAATTATGGCGCTACACGGTTGGCCTCCTGGGGGCACAAAGCCCTCGGGAAAAAAATAAGTTGGTGGAGATTTGACGCCGGTGTTGGGTTGTGCAGACTAGGTAGATTACAACTTTTTCGTTCCCGTTCTATCGATTATACATTTCGTAGCTAATCGAGAGGGGGAAAATAAGTGAGACCAAGCCTTATGGGAACGTTATGTTGTGCGAAATAGAAATATCTGAGTTTCGGTCAAACTTTGCTTGAAATATATGTGCAGACTGAAGTACAGTAGACAATGTGGATTACCACATGCAGAGTTGGTGGGATATTCTGTGGCTAGGGGGTTAGTCGTTTTTGTGCCGAGTCCTTGTTACGGCGACGTGGTGATGAGACAACTGAAAGGTGTGGTACCGTTTAGTTGCTTATGGGATGTTATTGTGGCAATGGTTATCCTCTACGCTGTTTTGCCTAGATATATATGTGGTTTGAGGGTCTTAACCTGTGACGTTGGTGGGTATAGTGGGTAAGTTCATAATAGTGCTAAGGGGTCGTCGAGGGCACGAGTTCGATTCAGATCAACGCTTTTTACGCAAGAACAGCTACTACCTCGTGCTGCTGCTCGTCTGGACACAAGAAACACATGGTCTTCCCCTTACAACACACGTTGGGCGGCGGTTGGGTAGGCAAGCGTCATACGAACATTGATGGTGCGATAATTTATGCCGCCGCTCCGATGGGAGAACGAGAGTGTCACAGTAACCATATCCGCACTGTGTCGGTTTTGCGCAGTAGATGGATGTCCGTTCAATGCCCTGCGTTCTAGGCACATTTGTTATGTAACTGCTTCGTACAACGAGACCCCCTGCCGTTTGATCTTTGATCGCCAGGAAGGGGCTTTCACCCAGGGTCAACCCCCCCCACCCCCCTGCGTTGATATACCCCCCTATAAATATATGATATATGTATAGGTTGGCTTGGCGTCGGTTGGCAACGACGCTGTAAAACACGCCACTCGCTGCGTGAGCTAGACAACCAGGGTGCCGTTTTTTGTTTTTGGCGGTCACCAAAGCTGGCGGTCGAGTAGATCATTTGTGCGGGGTGGAGAACCTTTGCTCCGCACAAGGGGAATGGTCGTATCACGTAGTGTTAATATGGTAAGGCATCCGCGAGGCAGTTACATAGTAAAACCCATTGCTGTCTCCGGAAGTGGCCACACCAGAAATTAAATTAACTCATTGAAGCTGTCGTCCATATGCAAGTCCGCCTCAGAGGCGGTTCTTAGCAGGATGCAGCTCACCCTCCATGCGACTCGCCCAATACCTCACGGCGCTTCGCGCTTGGTGCAAGCAATGTCTGCCTGGTTGGTGAAAACCCAACGCGCTCCGTCCCGGCATTGTAGGGATGCGAGGGTCTATGGTCATATGACTACGGCCGTGCACGACATGAGTACACCCCCCCCACCTACATGCCCCGTCCCGGCATTGTAGGGATGCGAGGGTCTATGGTCATATGACTACGGCCGTGCACGACATGAGTAAACGCCTCCACCCCACGCCACCCCCTGCGTTGTTATTCACCCTTTCTGGACCCTAATATTGATAATATATAAGTGAGATGTACGATACATGTATATCAATCGTCTACTCGTGCACGTCCTTCTACAGTTCAAGGGTAGGCTGCTTCGCGTTGCCGACCGATGCTGGAATCGCCATTTAGATCGCCACGGTTCGTCGCTTTCCCCCTCTACCCCATACCTGGTAATAATCAACAAACTCCTACACGACTAAGGGATTTCTATACTCCCAACACGCGTTGACAGCGATCAGCGCGGTAGGGCGTAGGGAAATAACAACCCGTTCGTAACATTCGTACGCAGGTATAGCGACCAAGGGTAAGCCAGGTGCAGTCTTACCACCCGCCTGATGGGAATGGGCAGCCGTACGACTGTTAGAAGTATCATGCGGCGTGCGTGTCGGTGATGTCCTTCCACTCGTATTATTCGTGAAAGCCCATAATAGCTTTCAGGAGCTTTCAGGAGCTTCCAGGAGCTTTCAGAAGCGTTCATGGACTTTCATGGCGTCTTCCGTGTTCTTGCCTTCCGTGGGCTTTCATGAGACTTCTATGGCACTTTCATGGGCTTTCGTGGCACTCTTGACGTTGTATGAAAGTTTCGTGGACTTGTTCATGGACATGCCAAGAGCCTTTCAGGGTGGGCTTGTGTCATGGTATCCCCGTTTCCCCTCTATTGTTGTGGAGGCGTACTACTTATATATTCCTCTGAGAAGAGGAATACTTGCCCTCCTGCTCAAAACTTCTGGAGAGGCAAGGAACCACTAACAATATGAACCAAACACGTGTGAGTGCGAGTGATCGAGAGTAACCAGAGTGAACCTGCACAGTAGTCGTGCTTGCCCCATGCTGCCTAAACTGATGCATGATGCCACGGCCGTAAAGCCGTGCCGTATCTTCACATTCGGCGTCGTCGGCAGGACCCAGATGGCCGTTCGTGGGGCTCCATGGGCTTTCATGGCACTCCTACGAAAGTTTCATGGGACCCACTGCTGTCTGTTCTACAAACTGCCATGGCTTGTCTATGAAGCTATCACAGAAAGTCCCACGAAAGCCCGATAAAGGCCCACACGTGAAAGGGCGTATGGAAATACCATAAAAGGGCCATATAATCACCATGAAAAGTACACCATGAAAGCCCGTGAACCGGAGCGGGAGCCCATGTACCTTTCACGAACGACCGTCAGGACATCGAATATGAAAGTCCATGGCAGTGCTCGCATGAAAGTCCATCAAAAGTTAAACACCACGCACGGTAGTTCACGAAACTTCCATGAAAGTCCATGAAAGCCCATGAAGAAGGTGCCATGGAAGCCCGTGGTAGCGATGAAAGCACGTGGAAGTGAAAATCGGTATTTCATGCCGGTCGCCCCCGTGGTCGAAGCATGTTGAGTTGGAAGTCGAGGGTTCGAGTCTCGGTATGGAGATTTGTATTCTCAAATGACACCAACTGTCCAAAGCGCATATTATAGCGTGGGTAAGCACAATTCGACGAGAGTTGACGAGGGAAGAAAGTGCTAAAATCTTCTCGCGATAAAAATGCAAGGCACGTACCGTAGTGGGGGGGGGGGGGAGAGGAGCCTACTTAGTGAGCATGTTAGGATCTGAGTTACGACGAAAGAGGGAGAGATAACAGAAGGGCGAAGATAATATATGGGATGGACAAAAAACAAATGCAGCTCGTAGTAGTGGCCATATGGTGACAGTGGATATTTCGTACGTACCCGTAGCTATTTACGCACTCTGATTGGCTAAGGGGTATATTCATAGAGGGTTGATTGCCTCTTATACAAGAAAATGGTCGACGCACACACGCACACTGTGTACGACGTACCGAGACGAATATAACTACGACAGACAGTAATCCTAACGCTAAGCCAATCAGACCAAGCCTAAACCTGACCCTAGGCAAATCAGACCAAATCTAGAACAAGTGGTAAACTCTGCTCTTACTGATATTCTAAGCGGCCCAATCAACCTAAGATACGTCGTGTCTTTTCAAGCCACAGCCTCCCGAGCCGGCCGAATCAGCCTACCGTACCTGCAAAAGCACAGCATCCAAGCCAGCCGAATCAACCTATTACCGGGTGGGCTAATGTAGTAAATAGGACCTACGGTACACACCAAAACCTATACACTTTCCAGTTTTTACGACCAATATTTGGTTCTATTTACTATGGTCCCTCGTAATAGAGTTCTTACCAAGCACAGCATCCCACAGTAGTAGCACTGCTCAATGGCATAAGGGTTCGGGATAGGTTTACTAGGTTTCGGGTCTGAGGGTCGGCTTTGGGCGCCAAGCACAAGCCCTCCGTAAATATCCGCTACCAATGTGTGTCCACTGTCCACGCGCGCCCCACGCCTCTGAAAGGCCACGAAAGTGCGATAAAAGCGCAACGAACATCCACGAAAGCACCTTGAAAGCCCGGTCGAGTAAACAACATGGTTTCGGGTCGTGGCTAATGATGCTGATTATGTTTGTGGTTGCGCACTGCGCACTGCGCCTTTGGTTTGGCTGTGCTGCTGCTGCTGCTGCTGCTGCTGCGCATTTATGGGTTGCGGCGTTGCGGCGTTGCGGCGCAATCGAATGCGGTGTAATAAAGTGCGGCTCAACTCACGAAACGGTAAAACGGTTGATTAAACGATACTTAAGTTCCTCCGCCTGCCTCCTGCGTCCCGCCGCCGCCCGCGGGACCGCCTGGTCATCGCTTGACTGTTGAGTCGAACGTCGGTGCTCTCGACATCTTACTGAGCCACACTTAAGGTGTGCTGCTGCTGCTTTACACTGCGGGCTGGTTCGAGACGGATCAGAAAAGGTCAGCGATCAGATCATCGCAGTTACTGTTATGCACTACAGAACGAGTACACAGTACGATCGACGTACGTACGAGTATGCACAGTAGCACAGGACAGTTACCGTTCACTCGTGACCAAACAGACCGTGCTGACCGGTGCTCGTCTCTTGGTGGCGGAGTGTCATTACTCCTACGAGTACTGTAGACATGCTTGCTCTTGGCTTTTGACTCTCGCTCGCACGCGTTCAAGTTTACCCCCTTTCTCTCCACTCCCCACTCTCACCTCTCACGGCCTCTCGAGTTGTGAGTGTCGCAACCTCTCAATGTCAACTGTCTGTACTGTCTGTATGCGCTCCTTCAATCGCTTCGTCCCTTCGAGTACTACAGCAGTACAGCAGTAGGGTAAGTAGGCTTCTTGTTGCGTACTCGTACAGCTTCGGAACATTGTGAAATCGTGTACATACCCGCAACACATTCCCTTCCGGTCGAGGTTGAACCTCGAACAAAAAAAGAAGAAAAAAAAGTATGACATGATACCTGGTATATAGAGGATACTCGGTGTTTGTTGGGCTTATAAACATGTACGATACATTATTGTCCGAGACCAAAAGTAAACAATGCGGAGTACCAGGTAATCGATTGAGCTATCTACGTACGTACAGGTACTCATCATGTGCGTATCGAAGGTGAGTTTGTTCCGCATCTCTCCCGCTTTTACGAGCACTAACAGTGGTTCCTCTGGCAGTATTGAGACGATAACAATTTATGCTCGACGCGGCGATCGCACGTTGGGGATCGGTCGATCGCTCTGACTTCAGAGATCCACGTTACGCCCTCACGATAATGCCGCACAAGCAGCAGCAGCACCACCACCACCACCGCCACCACCACCACCAAGAAAAGGAAGGGAGGGGGAGGAGGAGACGCTAATTTTCAGCAGTCAAGAGACATCGGGATGGCGACAGTTAAAGACAGAGCCAGCGCTGGCTGCGATCACTTGCGATACATGCTTTCTTCGTGGTTCGAATCGAGCCAGGACGAGACCGACCCGGGGTCAAACTCAGCTTCGATGGTACGCCAGGCGAAACCCGAGACTCAGGTGATACAAAAGGACGAATGGCTAGAATATGATACGTATACTATTGCTATGTCGGATAATACCAACTCTGTACCCTAAAAAGGACCATTTGGGCTAAGAATGCGCAAAAAAAGAATATATGCATGTATCCGTACATTTCCACCAGTATGTCCCTAAATGTAAGAACAGTTGAGGTATTCACACAAACAATATATGGACGATTCCTGCATTTTCGGAGATATGATAGTGGTAACATTGTACTTTATGCTGTCACCTGGTATTTCGTTGTTTCAGGCCCCGCCTTGTTGGGTTACCGCTCGCTGTGAAACCTACTGGGGGTGTCACACTCAACGGTACTACTACAGTATTCGTATAGCGATCGGTCGAAAAACCCTTTCCCGTTACGGTTGACTTATGATGGCTGATGCTGTGCTTCTTTTACATAGCGACAAGTTGGCGAAGTCTTGGCCAATGTTAACGGCACCCAACACAAACCCTTGCATGCCGAATACGCCTCCGCCGGGGAAACCCCACCAAAAACCCTGCACTGCACGCGCAAAAACACGCAGGAGCAAATACGTAGCTTTGTCCTCGAGGTCCTCTTCTGTGCCTGGAAAATGCACGCGCTGGGCCCCGGAGTTCGGGGAACCCGAAACCGGGCGGGTTCAAATCCGGGTTGGGCTCGGCATGGGGTTACGCCGGTGTTATCAGCGCGGGGAGGAGGAGGGGCAAGGAGCTCGGGTAGCAAGGGTGATGTGCTCGTGTCACGGGGGGCGAGCGTTGCAGGCGCACGACAAGCCCGCCAGCTTGGATCAAGGTCAGGTTCGAACAATATTCGTTAGATGCCTATTTACTACTACTGCGTAACACCCCACCAGGGGTTTGTGTATGAGCTTAGCTTAGCTTAGCTTGGCAGTTTTTGTTTTCTTCTTATGAAAGTCGATTGCTGTGGGCGACGTATGTATATACAGTTCCTCAAAGTGCGGGGCCTCGTGGAATTCAAAGCACTTGCTCTATACCCCTATACCCGTATCTCCTGCCACAGGACGCGTTGAAATATATTCGCATCAGCTTTGTGATTTTTTTAACGGCGCTCCCGATAGCTCTGCCACATATGATACGTATCGCCCACCGTGTTGTTGTTTGGGGATGCAGATATACTTGAGGGTACAAAAACACCCCTCATACGTAGAAAAATTAGGTAGAAAAACAAAAGCTCAACATATATCCTCTGTCGGTGGCGAATGATTTCAATCGGATGCGCTGGGAGAACAATCGCAGGTAATTGTGCTCATTGTAAACCTTGTGGAAACAAACATGGCGTGCATTGGGAAAGTAATAATAATGTAGTTTCAAATCACCTACTACGGCGCGCACCACTCGCTGCCTTGCTCGTGTTCGACCTCCATTCCTATTATATTGTCATGCTTTCTACTCGGCGAATGGACAGCAAAAACAAATTTTCGATGCTAAGCACTCACAAACGACCTAACGCAGAAACACAAAACCCCGAGGGGAACAAGAAAAAGGATCAACACCTATGCACTATTACGAGGGACCATAGTAAATAGGACCAAATAGTTTTTCGTAAAACTAGTTAAATATGTTTTTTTTTTTTGTGTACACCGTAGGTTCTATTTACTACATTAGCCCACCCCGTAACAGTCAGTCATCCTTTTACTCCCTACTCCAAAAACAATCCTACTCTAATTCTGAGCGTTTGTCCCCCAAAAACAAACAGCCCAGTGGAAAAGGAATAGTCAACACCAATCTGCTCCACCTACCCCCTGCTGCCGCCGCCGCTGCTGCTGCTCCTCCTCCATTACATATGGCCAACGCAGATATTTGAGGGTGCAGACCACCCCTCCAGAGCACGTACAGTTCGGCCGGAGGTCACCCTCGCCGGCCGCCGCCCCGTCACCACCGCCGCAGCTACTACCTCCGCCCTGGCCCCGAGCACCACCCCCTCCCCTCATGGCCTGCTCCGCCCCGCGCCGAGTCCAACGGCCGAACCGACGCACTCGCAGCCATCGCAACAAGAAGAGGCCCAACATTTCCAACGCGGGGAAAAAAAATGCCCACCGCCCGAACTCTTCCCCCGCGGGGTGGTCGTCGAGTTCCCACCGAGCGTCACCCGAGTCACCCCGACGGGCGCTTTCGCCACAGCGATGCCAGAGTGCAGCGAATGGTCGCCAAGACTTGGCGGGTAGAGAGCAAGATACGGCGGGTAGAGGACAAGATACGGCGGGTAGAGGACAAGATACGGCGGGTACAAAGGCGTTATTGGGGGCCGGGTGGTGGGGGTGGGCGGGTCCACATCGGCCCGTGTCGGAGCGAGGCCATTGTTCGGAGAGGCACCGATATACGGCGGGTAAAAAGGCGTTACTAGGGAATGGGTGGCAGGGGAGGGGGGGTCGACATCGGCCTGTGACGGAGTGGGATCGTGTGGAAAAGCGTGAGAAGAGGACGAACTTCTCTGTTGTTTTGTGCGGGGGAGCGGGACTGGGCAGTCGGCGAGCTCGAAGAGAACGCCCCACGACACCGGTTGAGGTAAATAATCCATTGGCCTGTCGTCAAACATCCTCACATCATCAAGTTATCATCAATTACTGGAGAAAAAATGACAGTTTACGAGCAGTTACTGCTGCAGTATATATTTAGCCTGAGTGTATATGTACTGGCTGCACCTGTAAATTGGGTGGTGTGGATACAATGTCCTATCCCCTGTAGACCGTACCGCCTCGATACCACTGTAATAATCCTTCAAGGCCGTCCTGGCTCTTCGGGGGCACTCTGAGATTATCCCCTCGTGTTGCTGCTGAGAGTGTGGTAACGCCACCCAACCCAACCACCTATCATAGTTGTGTCTGTCTCCACACCAAACACGAAGAAAGAGATATCCTGCTGCGGGACTACTGTCTCACAGTGAAATTATTTACTAATGACTTGAGTTGGTGTGAGATTAATGCTACGAATGCTAATCCCACCCCCGAGGCACGCGATAAGCTCATGGTGCCGGGTGGGACCTTGTATACTTCGCTTGCGATCTGTTTTACGTCCAGCATGCGCTCCACGAACCGCGTGTATCGTGCTTTATGTTCCAACACCAAAGGCCTTCGGGGGGGGGGGGGGGAGGCTGCACGATC
This sequence comes from Saccharina japonica, assembly GCA_008828725.1. Taxonomy (NCBI): domain Eukaryota; class Phaeophyceae; order Laminariales; family Laminariaceae; genus Saccharina; species Saccharina japonica. Next base: position 383,735 of record MEHQ01000031.1, on the reverse strand, counting down.
AATCGCAAGAGACTTACACATGCGTCGAAGTAAAAGGGCTAGGAGTCGACGAAATTAAAAAAACATGGCTTGTGGCTTGAGCTATCTAGTGTGGATTAAAACAATAGAGACACGATACGGGACGCAGGGAGATCGTTCAAGGATAGAACTTCGCCTAGGGAGATAGTTGATATAGGGGGGGGGTACTCATTTGTTGCTTGCCTTAGTTATTTGGCCATTGACCACGCATCCCTTTCGAGACGGAAATATGGGGTAGGGAGGGGATTAAATTCATGAATTAATGGCTTGAGCTATATGCGTAGTGTGGATTACTTATTTTTGACAGAGAGGGACACGACATTCGGTCTCCCCGAAGCAAGCAAATTCATCTTCTTCATGTACCCCATGGATATCACTTCCAGAGGGTGTGTGCAGATCCTCTAAAGTGACCTCGTGCTCATATCACGTTTGTTTACGCACGGCCTATACCCAACACCGCCTACCCTACCTGGTATTTTCACGCATCTACTACTTTAACAGGTACTTCGGCGCGTCACCGCGTGCCTAGAGCGATACTCCCATCTCGAGACCAGGCAGAAGAGGGCCGTGGCGCTGTGCAGGGCAGCCCAGCTGGCAAAGACACGCCCAAACTCAAGCTCGGAGGCCGTTACCACCGCCTCCACGAAGGTTTCAAATCCGGGGGAAGGCTTTGTCGGGCAAGGTTCGGGGCGACCGACTTTAGCGCGGAGTGCCAACGGTACCAAAGGGCTATGTCGGGGTGTCAACGGAAACGATAACGACATACTAGTATCAGTAGGTCGGGGTGTCAACGGTAATAATGAAGGTCTACGTCCGGGTGTCAATGGTAACGGAGTTGGTGGAGGTGTCAACAGTAGTGAAGGACTAGACCGGGATGCCAACGGTAATAGTACAGGACGACTAGGTCGGCATGTCAACGGTAATGAAGGACTAGATCGTCGGTGTTTCAACGGCAATGAAGGACTAGGTTGGTATGTCAACGGTAATGAAGGACTAGATCGTCGGTGTGCCAACGGCTATAAGGCGCGATTACTAGGCCGGAGAAATGCCGAGGAGGGTGGCGGGGATGGAGGAGCAGCAGACGTTGTGAGCAACGTCCAGAGTGAGAATGCTTGGACGCGGCCCTAGCCGGGGGAAAGAGAGCGAAAGAGAGGATAGGTGGATCTGAGGGCAGAGAATCCTGGCGCGTGCTACGTTAGAGGTCGCACTTTTTAGCTGAAACCGTTTTTTTTTAATAACGGGGCTCCATAACCCTCATAGAAGTGCAGTGGCCAAAACTAAATACTTCACTCTAATTCCAACTGTTTTGTCCCCACATCCAGACTGAAGTCGTAAATGGGTTATAACCCAAAATCGTCAGAATTTCACTCTTCTTGCGTTGCCAAACTTTTTCATCTCATACTCAGGCCATGGTGGTTATTGTCAATCGGATACCGCCTTTATTTTCGACCCAAACCAGTTTTTTCGGTGGGGTATATAGAGAGCTCCTCAAGCGACCGCCCTCAGAAGGCAAAAGCTTATTTTCATGGTGCACCTCTACCTACCGTAGCATGCGTGGCCCCTGCCCACAAAAAAAAAGAGCGCTACTCGTAGCATCGGAAAGATCGCGATCTCGACCATCTACATGTATGTGCCGCTATGATACGTTGACAATTGTGCACGAGCCGTATCATGCATGTCATGTCATCACGGGAAAACATGTGCAACCAGATCCGCATCATACAGATCCCACCGGGACCAATATGTGCGCAAGATCAGAGTCATAAGTATCTAGATATTGTTGATCGTCAATATCAATCGGGAATCTGATAAAGCTGTAGTGCTACGGTAGAGGTAGCACTTTTTGGCTGGATTATTTTCTGAACGATCGGGCTCCTTAACCCAAATTCGTCGGACTTTCATTTTTGTGACCAATAATGTTTCAAAATATACTTCGGTCATGAGATTTCGCATCCGGCAGCACTTTTATTTTCCTCCAAAATCATTTTTTTCGGTGAGGTATGACGCTCCTTAAGCGAGGAGCTCAGAAAAAACATGGTGCACCTCTATCGTAGCATGCGTCAAAGAGAAAGTGCCCCGTCTACTTTGACACTCTGCGACTCGGTGAGAAGGGGGGTACACACGACAATTCAGGCACATGTTGTGGAGATTCCGACAGGCAGCAGTATGAGTACTGTACAATCCGCGCGACAAACACGCTCGTTAAAAAAAACAAGATGGCGTGCGAGTAGCTCTCGCTATACACGTACTTCGTATGTGAACTCGCCATGTATGGTGGATATTTATATCATACTCTTTACCATCTGACTAAAATAAAAACGAACAACATGTGACCCGCGGGAACGGAGTTTACGACTGGCAGGGAGAGAAAAAAAGAAGGGCGAACATAACAAATGGGCATAGGAAAACAATTACAGAAAATATAGCATGAGCCTCAACGTCGGCTATCGACCACTCATAATATCCCCAGAAAGAATGAAGAAAACCCAATATATCTTGCGAATATTCAACGAAGCCTACAACGCGTACTACTGTGTACGCGAGGTAAGTAGGAAGGCGTGTACCGAGGGTGCACTCGATGTTCATGCATGGCCGTAGGTGTATGACCATAAATCCTTGCATCCCTGCAATGCCGAGACGGGGCATGCAGGGTTTTCACCGACCAGGCAGACATTGACTGCTAGCACCAAGCGCGCGCGCGCGGGGGGGGGGGGGGGGTACTCATGTCGTGCACGGCCGAAGTCGTATGACCATAGACCCTCGCATCCCTACAATGCCGGGACGAAGCACGTTGGGTTTTCACCAACCAGGCTGACATTGCTTGCACCAAGCGCGAAGCGCCGTGAGGTATTGGGCGAGTCGCATGGAGGGCGAGCTGCATCCTGCTAAGAACCGCCTGTGGGGCGGACTTGCATATAGACGATGGCCTCCAATGAATTGATTTAATTTCTCGTGTGGCCACTTCCAGAGGCAGCAATGTTACTTACCATGTATCTGCCTCTTGGATGCCTTACCATATACACACGCCTCTGAGGCGGACTTGCATATGGACGACAGCTTCAATGAGTTAATTTAATTTCTGGTGTGGCTACTCCCTGAGACAGCAATGGGAGCACCATGTACCTGCCTCGCGGGTGCCTTACATCCTGCTAAGAACCGCCTCTGATGCGGACTTGCATATGGACGACAGCCTCCAATGAATTGATTTAATTTAATACGCAGGGGGGGGGGGGGTAGACACGTGTGACCACGGCTTGTTCAGAAGGTGGTTGGGTTGGTGTTTTAGCTCCTCGGGGAAAAAAGTAAAAAAGTGACGATGAAATTAAACACACACACACACACTTGCTGTGCCCTCGGGGGTGTTTCCGAAACTACTGTATTCGTAGCTTCTCGGCAGCGGCGGTTCAAAGCCTACTATTAATACCCGTAGGTACTATTAATAATGATAATTTTATTTCTAAACTATATCCAAGTAGTTTTTGTCCTACACTAATTCCAAGTATTTTTTTCCTACACTAGTTCCAAGTATGTTTTGTCCTACACTATTTCCAACTACTTTTTGTCCTACACGAATTCCAAGTAACATTTGCACTACACGAATTCCAAGTAGTTTATCCCCACTCGAGTGTGTGGTGGTGTCGGGATGCGAGCGTTTCGCAGCACTGCCTCGATAGGCTCCATCCACCTGGTATATTCTATCTTATCATATCATATCATACCTCGCCGCTATTGGCCTCTATTAATAGTGTGTTGTCGCCGTCGCAGCGCTGACAGCCTCTGCTGCTGTGGCCAATGGCGTTTATCTTCAGATATTTTTTAGTTGTCATCGCCGCTGTTTCTCCCTGAACCCCTTAACGCCTTAATAACTGGTCCTACGTACTTGGGGACAAACTACTGGGAATTAGTGTGGGATGAGTTTTTCAGTTTTGAACGGGTTAAGAACTGGTCCTACGAATTTGGGGACAAACTACCTGGAATTAGTGTGGGACATTTTTTCAGTTCTGAATGGGTTAACTAACCCCTTAAGAACTGGTCACACATATTTGGGGCAAACTACCTGGAATTAGTGTGGGACATATTTTTCAGTTCTGAATGGGTTATTACGCCCAGAAGGGGTGTATGGCCCACACCCCGATACACGACACATATCATGCATGCATACCTACTGGTAGGTTGGGCCATCGTGAAATTAGGCCGACGCTAGAAAAAAAAATAGACTCACCGCCGTCCAATCCAAGCGCAGAGATAATGGGTCCCATATTCCATATTCCACTCACAATTTTAACTTTCGGAGAAATTCAAAGACCAAAAAGTCATTTTCTGTGTCTTAAGCAAAACATCACTTTCTGTGTCTTTTTTCTCATGTCGCTGAAAGGGCGAGAGCTCAAGTTTAGCAAAATTAGACGAAAAATGGTAAGAGCACCGGGAATTCTGAACCCTCGTATATGCACGACAAAAACGAAGGCATGTATGCACCGGGGGAAAGAAGGCAAGACGCCCTTGACAAACGGCTTCATTATCCAGAATGCCGTTCGAGGGTAAAAACCTCTCACCAAAGTTGAGCTGGAAAAGGACAACTCAGGATAACTTTAAAAATAAATAAAAAAAAAAAATGGGCGAGTGGGAGGCTTTTGTTGTTGATTAACCCAACAGAAGAAATGACACCTCCCTGTCGGTGGGAGACCCTCTAACGGACCGAGAGTTATTCCGGAGGCGGAGCGATCTCGGCATAAAATTCGCTTATGCGCGTAACTTACATACTCAAGAAAAGCGCGCCAAGCTCATCAAGGCTCCCCGAGACACCGAAGGGAAACGCCCACAGAGGGAGGGGGCGCTTGGGAACAAGCCCACACTTCGGAACCCCTCGAAAAAAAAAGAGAAGAAGACACGTACACACACACAAGACAAGAAACAAAACACAAAAATAAAAACGCCACCTCATGTAGGATCGCAAAATTCGCCCCCGTTGCATATTGTACGCATCAAGTTCAAGCGCATGAATCAGGGTCGTACGCAAAGAAACAAAACAAAAAAAAACGCGAGGAAAACAAAAAGCATCCTTAGTTGTCCCCTAACATACGCCCTCCCCCCTACCCCCCCCCCTCCCTCGCCCCTTCCCCCCCGCGTCAAGCATGCCGTCAGCTGCTGCTGCTGCTGCTCCCGCCGCTGCTAGACGACGCCTTCTGCTCTTTCTTCTCCTTCCCCGCAAGATGCGTCTTGACCCTGTCGAACGCGTCCTGCATAAACCCGCTTATCCCGCTTCGCTCTTCGTCAGAGCTGCTACTGCCGCCCCTCCCGCCACCCGACCCATTCCCACGCCCGGACTTAGCGCTACCGCCCTTTTCCGTTTTTGATGTAGATGCTGAGTGTGACCCAGTCCGTGTTCTCTTCCCCTCCAGTATCTCCTCCTCCTCTCGCAGCGCCTCCAGCAGCTCGCGCTGCCGCGCGTTAAGTTTGCTGGCGTGGGAAGACAGGAGGTTATCATGGCGTAGGGGAGGGGGGGGTACTTCATTTTCATGCATGGCCGCAGTCGTATGGGGGGTGAGTAATGTGGAATATGGGAGAGGCGTGCATATGAGGGTTGCTGGGGGGGGGTTTGGGGGGGGCTTTTTTAAAAAGGGGGGGGGGGGGGGGTAGACACGTGTGACCACGGCTTGTTCAGAAGGTGGTTGGGTTGGTGTTTTAGCTCCTCGGGGAAAAAAGTAAAAAAGTGACGATGAAATTAAACACACACACACACACTTGCTGTGCCCTCGGGGGTGTTTCCGAAACTACTGTATTCGTAGCTTCTCGGCAGCGGCGGTTCAAAGCCTACTATTAATACCCGTAGGTACTATTAATAATGATAATTTTATTTCTAAACTATATCCAAGTAGTTTTTGTCCTACACTAATTCCAAGTATTTTTTTCCTACACTAGTTCCAAGTATGTTTTGTCCTACACTATTTCCAACTACTTTTTGTCCTACACGAATTCCAAGTAGTTTATCCCCACTCGAGTGTGTGGTGGTGTCGGGATGCGAGCGTTTCGCAGCACTGCCTCGATAGGCTCCATCCACCTGGTATATTCTATCATATCATATCATATCATACCTCGCCGCTATTGGCCTCTATTAATAGTGTGTTGTCGCCGTCGCAGCGCTGACAGCCTCTGCTGCTGTGGCCAATGGCGTTTATCTTCAGATATTTTTTAGTTGTCATCGCCGCTGTTTCTCCCTGAACCCCTTAACGCCTTAATAACTGGTCCTACGTACTTGGGGACAAACTACTGGGAATTAGTGTGGGATGAGTTTTTCAGTTTTGAACGGGTTAAGAACTGGTCCACGAATTTGGGGAAAAACTACCTGGAATTAGTGTGGGACATTTTTTCAGTTCTGAATGGGTTAACTAACCCCTTAAGAACTGGTCACACATATTTGGGGCAAACTACCTGGAATTAGTGTGGGACATTTTTTACAGTTCTGAATGGGTTATTACGCCCAGAAGGGGTGTATGGCCCACACCCCGATACACGACACATATCATGCATGCATACCTACTGGTAGGTTGGGCCATCGTGAAATTAGGCCGACGCTAGAAAAAAAAATAGACTCACCGCCGTCCAATCCAAGCGCAGAGATAATGGGTCCCATATTCCATATTCCACTCACAATTTTAACTTTCGGAGAAATTCAAAGACCAAAAAGTCATTTTCTGTGTCTTAAGCAAAAAATCACTTTCTGTGTCTTTTTTCTCATGTCGCTGAAAGGGCGAGAGCTCAAGTTTAGCAAAATTAGACGAAAAATGGTAAGAGCACCGGGAATTCTGAACCCTCGTATATGCACGACAAAAACGAAGGCATGTATGCACCGGGGGAAAGAAGGCAAGACGCCCTTGACAAACGGCTTCATTATCCAGAATGCCGTTCGAGGGTAAAAACCTCTCACCAAAGTTGAGCTGGAAAAGGACAACTCAGGATAACTTTAAAAATAAATAAAAAAAAAAAATGGGCGAGTGGGAGGCTTTTGTTGTTGATTAACCCAACAGAAGAAATGACACCTCCCTGTCGGTGGGAGACCCTCTAACGGACCGAGAGTTATTCCGGAGGCGGAGCGATCTCGGCATAAAATTCGCTTATGCGCGTAACTTACATACTCAAGAAAAGCGCGCCAAGCTCATCAAGGCTCCCCGAGACACCGAAGGGAAACGCCCACAGAGGGAGGGGGCGCTTGGGAACAAGCCCACACTTCGGAACCCTTCGAAAAAAAAAAAGAAGAAGACACGTACACACACACAAGACAAGAAACAAAACACAAAAATAAAAACGCCACCTCATGTAGGATCGCAAAATTCGCCCCCGTTGCATATTGTACGCATCAAGTTCAAGCGCATGAATCAGGGTCGTACGCAAAGAAACAAAACAAAAAAAAACGCGAGGAAAACAAAAAGCATCCTTAGTTGTCCCCTAACATACGCCCTCCCCCCTACCCCCCCCCCTCCTCGCCCCTTCCCCCCCGCGTCAAGCATGCCGTCAGCTGCTGCTGCTGCTGCTCCCGCCGCTGCTAGACGACGCCTTCTGCTCTTTCTTCTCCTTCCCCGCAAGATGCGTCTTGACCCTGTCGAACGCGTCCTGCATAAACCCGCTTATCCCGCTTCGCTCTTCGTCAGAGCTGCTACTGCCGCCCCTCCCGCCACCCGACCCATTCCCACGCCCGGACTTAGCGCTACCGCCCTTTTCCGTTTTTGATGTAGATGCTGAGTGTGACCCAGTCCGTGTTCTCTTCCCCTCCAGTATCTCCTCCTCCTCTCGCAGCGCCTCCAGCAGCTCGCGCTGCCGCGCGTTAAGTTTGCTGGCGTGGGAAGACAGGAGGTTATCATGGCGTAGGGGAGGGGGGGGTACTTCATTTTCATGCATGGCCGCAGTCGTATGGGGGGTGAGTAATGTGGAATATGGGAGAGGCGTGCATATGAGGGTTGCTGGGGGGGGGGGGGGGGGGATGGAGCATGTTGAAAATCAGGGCGGGTGTGGGGGTTGATTGTGACGGCGGCAGCGGGCAACCAACAATAAGCATACACGATAAAACAAAACAAAAAGAAAAATGCACAACAACACACGCCACACTAAAAAACACGCATCATACCCATGTGAGCTCTCACCCTTCCCCCCAAAACACACACATCATATTACATAACCCCCCCCCCCCCCCCCCCCCCCCCCCCCCCCCCCCCCCCCCCCCCCCCCCACCCCCCGCCCCCCCCCCGCTGGTCGCCCCGTCCGGCGCTAGCCCCCGTGCCCATCAGCCTTGGCATACCCCTTCCTCTTAGCATCAATACGGAGTCGGGTTGAGAACCCTTAGGGATGGTCACCTCGACCATGCCATCGATCGTCATGATGTCCACCTTGCCTCCTAGAGCCGCCTGTCGACGTCATGTGGTATGGAGCGGTGTGGTGTGTGGTATAGTATAGATATGGTATAATATGGTATGGTATGGTATGGTATTGGTATTGGTATGGTACGGCACGGTACGGTATGGTATGGTATGATATGGTATGGTATGATACGGTACGGGGTGGGGTGAGATGCGATATCATATGGTATGATACGCTAGCGTACGATGTGATACGATACGATCCTATATTGAGAAAATAAAAAAAACGACAGCTGTGAGATCGAGGATTTCGTCGAAACTCATCTTTGCAAGCTGCGTATATATATAAATACGTATGATCCGACATGATGTGGTGCGGTATAATATGGTATGATGTGATACGATGCGTTATGATACGCCAGAGGAGGCGGTGACGATAGACGATGGGGACGGGGGGGGGGGGGGGGGGCTATGTAGATGGGGGGGGGGAGATGGAGAATACATCGTCAACGGTGAGGGGCGTTTCGCCAGTACGCCAGTTCCAGTTTTTTTTTCTTCTATTTTCATAGTTTCACTCATGCTACTATTAATAATATATACTTTTTGGTACATACCTGGTAGTGATTCGTTCGTGGGTTGTCTATTAGATTGTAACACGACAGCAGTGGTGCATTGTGGTAGTAGACCCCTCCCCCCCTTTCCCATGCGCATTACAATACAACAACAACAACCACTACCACCACCAACACAAACACAAACAAACAACGCTCTCTTGAAACGAAACGACGCAAAACATGTGTCCCCCCCCCTCCACCCCATCACCTCCTGCCCTGCACACAATACACCACCACCATCGACAACAACAACACCACAGCACCCCCCCCCCCCCCCCCCCCCCCCCCCCCCCCCCCCCCCCCCCCACCCCCCCCTGTCCTGCACGCGATACACAACCACCACCACCACCACCACCAACAACAACAACAACAACACGGCACAGTCCTGCACACATTATACCACCAGTATCACCAACAGCAACACCACTACCGCATAGGATCCCACGCGACGCTCCCCTGAACAAAAAAACGACGGGAAACATATTCCCCCACCTCCCTGCCCCCCCCTACCCCCTACCCCTTCCCCCCCCCTCGGTCCTCCTTCTCCTGCCAACAACGCACCTGCGCGAGTTTGACGTCCGCCGTGACATGCAGGTCCGCCCCGGACCTTTCGAAATACGGGTCGGGCAGCACCTCCAGCTGCACGTAAAGGTCGCCCTTCGGCGCCCCGGCGTCCCCCTCCGCCCCTTCCCCCCTCATGTGGATCGCAATGCCGCTCTCCACTCCCCCCGGCACGTCCACCTTGACGCTCCTGGAGGGAGTTGTAGAGGGAAAGAGGGAGGGAGGGAGGGAGGGAGGAGGAGGGAGGGGAGGGAGGGCGGGAGGGAGGGAGGGAGGGGGGGATTGTGTCAGCGGGGCGCCTGGCGGGTATATTCTTGCAGAACTATACGGAGGCGAAATAAAAATCGTGTTTTTGCCTGTCGAGCCTATATACCCGTTGTGCCTTGAGGCGATAGAGCCATTGCCTTTCTCATGGACATAGTGTTGGTTGATTGTGGGGGTGATAGAGCCGTTGCCTGTCGATCCTATGAAGGTATTGGCTCTAGAAGAGATATAATCTAACCGTTGCCTGCCGAGCCTATATAGCCGTTGGGACTCGAGGCGATAGAGCTGTTGTCTCTCTCTCGAGGAAAAAAAATAGTTCATTCTGGAGGCAATGGAGCCCTGGCTCTCGAGCCTATAAAGAATTTCCTGCCGAGGCGATAAAACGGTCGCCTTCGGAGGCAATAAAGTCGTTGTCTCCCGAGCCTACGAGAGAGGCGTTGTCTCTCGAGGCGATAAAGCCGTTGCCTTCGGTGGCGATAGAGGCGTGTTTGAGCGTACATGGAGCGTTTGTCTCTCGAGGCGATAGAGCCGCAGCCTATAAAAAACAACAGTGCAGACAGACAATAACGTATCGCACGTCCATATATGGTGGTGACAGATTAGTCACGTTTTCCGGTCCGAACCCCTTAACTCCTCTAGAACTGGTCCCACAAATTTGGGGACAAACTACTTGGAATTAGTGTGGGACATTTTTTTGAGGTCTGAATGGGTTAAGACGTGCTTCCACGTAATCGAAGGGAAAACACTTGAACTTAACAGAGGGAAAAGCATTTATTGCAGTAATAAAATACCAACACGGGGTGACGAAAAAAAAAAACGCCTTCGTACCTTGTCCTCCGTTTTCTCTTCCCCCCCTCGACCACGTTGTACGACACGTCCAGGGAGCGCGTCGTTCCGAAAGCCTAGGGTCCGGTTACAGAGTTTGTAGTACCCGTCCGGCGTACATATATATAGCGACCACAGCGCGACGAAACGTCAACAGAGAACGAGCGAGAGGGCGGAAACAAAAAAAAGCCATGCACGAAGCAAGAAAGCAAGAGGTGTTTGTGCGGACATTGGGGAGGGTGGAAGGGGGGGGCGGTAGCGGGGGGGGCCCTCGCCTCCCCTCCCCACCCCACCCCCCACGTGCTCACCGCCTCCAAGAAAGTGAGCTTCATTCTGAGCTGAAGGTCCTGCCCCGGGCGAGGCCCGCTAGGCCGCCGCTGTCTGCCGCCCATCTGTGCCCCGAACAGTTGCTCGAACAAATCGTGCGGGTCGATGTTCGCGTTGCCCTGGAACCCTCCCCCGCCCTGGAACGGACCGCCTGATTGGAAACCCTTTTATATTGGTTGTTTGGTTTGAGAAAAAACGTCGGGCGGCGGCGGGGAGGCGGGGGGGGGTGGGGTTAGTTGTTACTAGTTGTGTTGTGTCGATGTTCGCGTTGGATTAGTGGAACACGCCTTGGAACAGTTCTTGGAACAGTCCGCCTGACTGGAAACCCTTTGCGGCTTTTTTAGTGGTTGGTTGGTTGGTTTGCGAAACAAGAAAGGGGTAGCGGGGTGAGTTGGGGGTGGTTGGTTATTATAATTTTTGCGGGACGGGTCGATGTTCGCATTGGACTGGTGTTTGCAGAGCGTTGTCGGTCCCTGAGTCGCGACGGGTCGGCTCGTGCAAACACACCCATGGACACTTTCGCTTTTTTTTTAATTTTATTTCGTGGTCCGAATAACACGAAGCATGTACAGGTATGATACGACTCCTACGTACCAGGTACCTCGTAATGTCATTGCTTTGTCGATCATAAGGTGTGTAGATTGTGTAAATAAACATCGACACGTGAAGAGAAAAAAAGGCAACTACTGGATTTGCATCATACGGGGACAGAGGGACACACAAGACAGGACAGACACACGGACAGACCGGCACATACACACGAGAAGGATCAAAAGGAAACCACAGCAACCCTTCCTAAAGCGAACAACCAACAACAACTACCCAAGCCATATTGAACCAAAACCACCCAACTCAACTCAACTCAACACCAGAACGAACAAAACCAACTCTAAACAAAAAAAAAAAAAAAAAAAAACTCAACCCAACCCAACCCAACCAACGTACATATATAACGGCAACCACCATTCCTCACCTTCTCCAATTTCATAAATAAAAATAAAGAAATAAAGAAAGAAATAAAGAAATAAAGAAAGAAAGAAAGAAAGAAAGAAAGAAATAAATAAATAAATAAAGAAATGAATAAATAAATAAATAAAATAATAAATAAATAAATAAATAAAATGAATGCATACATCGTAAATAAATAAATACACAAATACACAAATACAAAAATACAAAAATAAATAAATACGAAACAAACAAATAAATAACTAAATAAAAATAAATAAATAAATAAATAAATAAATAAATAAATAAATAAATAAATAAATAAATAAATAAATAAAGTCCCCTATTGCATGTACCAGTACGATGCCCCTACTGTATGTATGTACCATACCACCACAAACGCGCTCCCTCACCCCGAAGCCTGAGAAGGGGTCACCCCCACCGCCGCCGCCTCCCCCGTTGGGATCAACTCCCGCGTGGCCGAACTGATCGTACCGCCCCCTCTTATCATCGCTGCTGAGCACCTCGTACGCCTGTCAACACGCGACACACCAACAAAAAGACGGGGGCAGAAGTGGTGGGATCGGGGGTGAGGGGGGTGGGAAAGGGATGAGGGTGGGGGGGGTGTACTTCATTCTCATGCATGGCCGTACATAGTCGTATTACCATAGACCCTCGCATCCCTATAATGCCGGGATGGAGCATGTCGGGCTTTCACCGACCAGGCAGACATTGATAGCCCCAAGGGGGGGGGGTGTACTCATACCGTGCACGGCCATAGTCGTATGACCATAGACCCTCGCATCCCTACAATGGGGGGGGGCGTACCAAGGACCACACAACAACGACACCAAAACACACACACCATCGACGCCACGAAAAACTAACCCAACGCAATCCAACCGAACCTGAAGCACCCCGAACTAAACTCAACACAAAACTCAACCACGAATCACCCCCAAGACACAAGAGAAAACCTGAATAAAACACAGCTTGCGGCGCTTCCAGCGTCGTTCTGTCTACAAAATAGAAACAACCAAACACAACAGTCAGTGAATACAGCAGGGTACACATATACAAGACTCAGCAGGTGCAGGGAGACGACTTCCTACTGCATTCATGCCCCTCGGTGACTTCCTGGAGCAGCAGAGAGACGACACACCTTACTGTACCTACTGCTGCACCTACTGCTGCACCTACTGCTGTACCTACTGATGCACCTACCTCAGTGACCTCCTGAAACTTTTGCTTGGCGTCAGGATTGTCCTTGTTTTGATCAGGGTGGTACTTCTTGGCCAGCTGGAAGTACTTTTTCTTTACCTGAGTGCGACGGGGGAAAGAAGAAGAAACAAAGCGAGGCGCGGCAGGTGCAACGGCTTAGTTGGGTCCCCCTCCCCCAACCACCGCCTGAATAGCCTGTATGCACTCCACACGTAAGACAGAAACTCCATCTATTAATAGATAATCTACGAGTAGAACCTACCCTACCGTTGTGAGATGTGCAGGACCTGCATATAGTACAGATCCCAACCCGGGAACCGTGTCCTAGATCATGCAGGTTATACGGCTCCCACCCGGCAACGTGAGCTACATCATACATATCATACACATCATACAGATCATACTAGATCATACAGTAGATCATACTATATCATACTGGATCATACAGACCATACAGATCATACAGATCATACAAATCACAGACACAGACCATACAGATGATACAGATCACACAGATCATACAGATCATACCTGTGCCATGAAAAAAATACTGTAGATCATGAGGTAGGAATCGATGATATGTCCGAGGCGTACGTATAACATTTTCAACTCTTCTGACAGTGAGACCGTAGTTCCGCAGCAGGAAGGCATAATATCGACTTGGTCAGGTGTGGAGTGTGGAGACATGCCCAATTGGGCTGTGCGGCATAAATACCCTCTCGGGGGTTAGCAACGAAAGCTAGCTCAGATTGGCCCGTGCTGAGAGGTGATATACAGGGCTTGAAGGGTTAACCTAGTGGTAACGAGGCGGCAACATCTACTGCAGTGCCAGTGGATAGGACCTAGGTATCCACGTGATCACTACACGTATAACATGTCTTTCGAAAACAACGCTGAGCATCAAAAAAAAAAAACGGTCACACTTCCAGGTATGAATTTGTAGCATCGAAAAGCATGTAACTATTATTACTGTAGTACGTATTTGAAGAAGTTCGTCCTTCAAAGGTGGGAGCAGTAGCACAAGGGGGTAATGCCTTCCGCACGATACAAAACCAGACGGTCACGCACCCGCCCAACCCCCCCATGACGATCGCCCCCCCGCCCCCCTCTCTTATCTCTCTCTCTCCCCGCCCCCTCTCCTTCTCGCTCCCTCCCTCCCAGTCTCCCTCCCTTACTTCCCCCCCGCCTCACGCCCTCTCACCCCCCCTCCCAAACAAAACACGCTAGTAAGGAGATCGCGGTTTGACCGCTTGACCAGCCGCTCTTGACCGCCCGTACACAGAAAACGCACCAGCCGTATAAAGGCACGTACGTGCTGGGCTGTTCGGATCTGCACGTACGTTTGCGCCATCTGGCACCCTGTTCCCATTTGGTACTTTGACCCCGCAGTGCCGCAGTAGGCCCATCCCATTTGGCACCTTGCTCCCACCCACAAGGTGCAGAAATAGAGTCAGCCCTCCGCAGGAGCCGCCGGAGGCCCATCTGGCACCTCGATCCCATTTGGTACCATGTAGGCCATACATATCTACAACAACTCCTGCTATACATATAACCGTATTGAATGTACGGGCAAATTCGAATAGCCTGGCACGTACGTGCAAGTTCTCCGCCGCTGCAGAAAACGAGCATATTGACACGCCAAAATTGCCCTTGACGCGCCTCCCCCCAAACACGGTTTCCTACCATACTTGCCCCTCACCCCCCCCCCCCCCCCCCCCCCCACACAACCCAAAACCCAAACCTCCCCTCCCTCCCCAGCCCCCACTCCCCTCCCCCCCCCCCCCCCCCCCCCCCCCTCCACGAATAAATCGGAAACCTTCCTTTTCAACCTCGAACACCGTACCTCGGACTTGGCCGCCCCTCTCTGGACTCCCAGAACGTCGTAAAAGTCCCGTTTATCGGCGGGCCTCGTCGAGTGGAACTCCCTCAGCGCCCCCCCCCCAGTGGGAAGCCTGTTACGCGGCCCCTGCTGACTACCTGTTGGCCGAGGCAGCAGCGCCGCCGCCGCCCCCAGGTGCCGTCCGGCTGAGCACCGAGGGAAAGAGCTAAAAGGGTTTCCACGGCGTGATTGGATACGTGCGATGGGGGTGGGGTGGGGGGAGGGAGGGGCAATGATCAGCGATATTTCGGTATTTCTTAGATACGTGCGATGGGGGGAGGGAGGGGCAATGATCAGCGATATTTCGGTATTTCGATATTTCGACGCATGCCCTTGCTACTACAGCAGTACCTGGTAGTGCTGTAATGCGAGCGACGAGGGGGAACGCTGACGACAGGGACTATTTGTGGACACGGTCTCGTCAGATAGTGACACAGTTCGACGCCGTAACCGACTATGCCCTTACTTGGCACACCCTAATCTCACCCGGGCTTGATCCCACTTCGTGATGCAAAAATAGAACTACTGTACGTAGCCACCGGCAGGGAGGCACCCTGCTCCCACGCTTACCACGCGATATCCACCAATGATCGGGGTTTCCACCAGAAGGCCACAGCATAAACATGAACACTAAAAACTAGCATGATAGCGCCCGACCTGCGGTTTTCTCCCACAGGCTCGTGTCTCGTAGAAATAGTTAGTAGTTGCGCCCAACCCTGACAGGGTTTCCGCAGCATGCTTGGCGGGGGGGGGGGCAGCGATGTTTCGACGCGTCCCTTTACTATTAATACTTACTACTGCTGTATTCCGAGCACCGAGGGGAACGCTGGCAGAGTTTCCTCGGCATTTTTGGAAAATGAGCCTGCACTTATTACGACCGAATTTCTTATACACTCGTACTCGTACATGTAACACCGGCCGCGCCTGTACATAGAGCGCGACACAACGCCACAACATCGCATGACGCTTTCAGCAGTACGCGCATCTCCCAAAAGCGAATCACGAATCACACAAGACGCAATCAAGCAACGTGTTTCTAGAAAGGTGTATCAAATGATGTACAGCACGTTCAAACACAACAATAGCTGCATGCTCGTACTGGTATGTACAGTAGCATGAAGCTTTCTGTGCGTGTAATCCCCCAAATCCAACCACACACCACGCGAGATGCGGCAACGGGCTCGTGCATCCTGTACACGCGCAAACAGGACAGCCGCAAGCCCTCCGCCTACCGGCACCCTCTCCTCCATGACGTTGTACTGAGACACTGAGACGCATATAATACAATGGCGGGGTGTTGCACGTACGACGTTTTATACGTCTCGGTATTACGTGCAAGAACCAGCAAGCCAGCACCCGCAACCACCAACAGTGCGACACCACCAGCACCAGCACCAGCACCAGCACCAGCCTTGCTAGAACACGAATCGACTGCTCTGCTTTAGTGTGACCAGAACATCGGTACACCTCACCTATCGCGCTCAGTTGCGTCTCTCGCCGAGCCAAGCGTGTGGAAGGACTGACTCGCAGGGGTCGAACAAGATGCGGCCCTGAGCACACTGCTGCATCCCGTCGCGCAAGCCACCCCTCCACCTCGATGAGACAGAGCAGCAGCAGAATCTCTCGCACCGCAAGAAAGGATAGCCCTTCCCAATCGTAACCCTGTCATGGCACCCAAGCACCACAGCAACACTGGCTACGCAAAGCAGGCAGCTACGAGCGGCGAGTGGCAAGCATTTCTCTAGCTGAAAAATAAAAACGCCTTGCCAAGTCATACAAAGCCCTATGTTTCGGTTCGGGATTGTTGTTTCGGTTCGCCGCGCCGACCCGAGGAACATCCGACGCCGACGCCGCGCCGACACCCGTAGTCTTCGCCTCTGGAGGGGGTGTGGATGGACAGGGAGGAAGAGCGCCCAACAGTAGCCTATGGATATGACTTCCCATGCGGTTACTCCTAAGGAAGGGGAGAAGAGAGGGGCTGCCTCTGTTCTCGGGGTCAAGGTGCGTCGAAAACTAAAATCCTTTTGTCAAATCATACCACCACCATACCCGTGGTACCATATGTTCGACTACAGTACACGACTACGTATGTATATATTTCGATCTAAAACCGCGCGGAGAGGTGACTGGGCAATATCTATGCCCCCTTCACGAAGAACGTAACCCGCGCGAGTGGCCTATATAGCTGAGTATGCAACTTGCAAAGCTGAGTTTCGGTTGGAAGATGAATACGTGGTATAAAATCGTTAATCGGTTGAGACGTTGAGACGGCAGCCACAAGCTCGAATTACGTACGAGCATGATATTCGTATGGTACGAGTTCTCGCATGAATATTGCTCGACCACTCTACGACGTATATACGCACACTTTTCTATGATGCTACTCGTATGCCTACTCGTACGTACGAGTATCTATGCGCTCCCCGGCGACAGCCTAGGGTACTTGTTTTCAGCCGCGAAACGGTGCGCTGTGTGGTCATATACACCAAGAGGAAGGTGCACGGGCGTTGTTGACGGTTCCTCGAGGTGGCGCTCACGTTATGATGGGCATATTTCGGTATATCATTATCGTAAGATTAGTCATACTGTACGAACCTTATATCATACCCGATGGGACAT
The DNA here is from genome assembly GCA_008828725.1 of Saccharina japonica. Classification (NCBI taxonomy): domain Eukaryota; class Phaeophyceae; order Laminariales; family Laminariaceae; genus Saccharina; species Saccharina japonica. The sequence continues at coordinate 366,111 of MEHQ01000031.1, read as the reverse complement.
CTTACCGCCTGTGATACCCAAGGTGTCATAATACCAACGGCGCAAGGATTTCAACAACCTGCGTATATTATTAACGCCCTAGCCCTCGCGACGGGAAGCCAAAAACGGAAGGAAGACGAAACTCTCATCAAGCCCCATCCTCTTTCAGCTTGCAAACGAAATCACGCAGTAGGACAGGGCAGCGTCAGCGCTCAAGCCAAAGTCGCACCCAAGACCGCACCGACCGATCTGAGCACCGACCCGCAAGAGAACGAGGTCGGATCAATCGACGAGGGTACCGTCGGCCGTACGGACGGACGCCTCTAGGGACTTGAGAGGGGAAAGGGGTCGCGGAAAATATCAAAATGGCAGCATTGACCACAGGACGCACCTGGGGTTGTTGCAAGGGGGTACACAGCAGTACTCGTATTGAGATGATACGTTTGATAAGAGCATTGTTTTTTTTTCCAAGGAATTTGTTTTTGCGATTTGCGTGAGGCATGAAAGCTCACTCCTCGCTCGTACTCTGGCTGTTGGGGCAGCTATTAATAGGACACGAGAGAGGAGAGGCTCACATTCTTGGTCAGACAAAGCCCTCTTCCTGCCGCGCGTTGACGCTGTTATTAACTGCCTGGTATTAAGTACCATACACAGACAGGCACCTAGCTGGTATTACTATACTGTAGCAGGTACCAGGTACAGCATAATTACACTGCTGCATCCCAAGCACATATGTTTTCCCTTCAAGTTTTCGGCCTCCCCGCACCCACGGGTGTATGATTTATTGTTGTTTACAACCCTGTTAGGACCGCACTCCCGTTTCGGAGACAAGTTACCTAAAAATAGAGTAAGATGTTTGTTGATGCACAGGCAGTGCAGTTCCATTTGTTTTGGTTAATATTCTCTCATTTCTCCTTTTGGAGACCCGGAAACACTTGAGAAGTTATAGTAGCATTAATGCACGGCATATCCTACCCACCCCCCATCCCCGGGTTTCCGCATAACTCTAATCTCATGTTTATCGGAACAGTATAGTCTGCCCGTATTTTGACACGTTGCGTTTTGACGTTCGGCTGGTTCGCGCCTTACCAGAGAGCGGGCGTATCCGCGTGTTGCTGTATCCACAGCAGCGTGTGATTCTCTTCAGATTGGTTGTCCCCCATTTTTCAACAGAGGCCTATGATCCACCTCGACTTTGAGGTGCCGCAGCGGTCGAAATCGGTCGTTTTGTTTGGGTACGCGAAATTAGACCAAAAACAACGCCCAGCTGAATATTTCTGCTTCGCTTGCGGGCAGCTACAGCCCCTCACAAGCAGCAACAGCCCGGAATTTTTCGACCCGCTCCTAATGGGGGATGTGAGGGCGTCGGGTGCTCCAGACAGCAGTCATAGGCAGCCAGAGACGACTCACGACGCGTTTTCGTGAAGTCGAAGTTGCGAGCAAGCTGAACAAAAAAACTAGGAAGAAACGCGAAGTATTTCATTTCACGCACAGGAGCTTAGTGCCATGGCTACTGTACATCACCGATGAAAAAACGCTTTCACCAAACGTGTGTTGATCTTCTGGTGGACCTACTGAGTTATGAAGCCGACGTACCGAGAATAAGAGCGGGCAGGTAAATTACGCTCCCGTGATACGTAGTAAGTTATTGGGAGACCAAAAACGGGCGAAAAAGAGCTAACAAGCTCTGGATTCTTGTTAATTTGCAGCATGTTTTTCTGCAATTTCGAAATAAGGATATTGTTTGCACATAATTTACTTCATGTACAAGTCGTTTCTACTATCTGGCCTGGCGCCTACTCACGCCAACTCGACAGTAGATGCCCGAGGGCTCTACCTTGGCCTTAGATATTTGCTTCTGCTCCCGAGCTTTCAGCCGGCCTCCTTTAACGTAATTTGGTGGTCCTCGGGCGTGACCGCGTCACAGCAAGGCACGGCCAAATGTCGCCAACTGCTGTGCCTCCCCCTCTTCTTATTGTTTCACTATACATATAATCCAAGTGAGTGTTTAGTAGGGTATACCCAGCATATTCTCCTGGGTACCCGGGTACCAAACTTAACTTTTTGTTTTCGGGTAGATACCCCGGGTAGATTCGTAACATACTTCGAAGTATACCGACCACACACGCCCTTGGTAAGTTTCCTATGATGCTATATCTACGGGAAACAACGCACACAAATGAACGAAAAATAAGCAGACCCACCCCGTCCCCCCTTCCCGACAAACGCCTCCTCCTCAGCTCAAGGCTCCCGAGGACATCGAAGGCGGGGCCAACCGGCGCTGCACCGATGTACTCTTCATGCTGACCCTCGTGATGGCGTGGATCGCCATGACCTACCTCGGAGTCGACGGCATCACCAACGGCGACCCGGACATTCTTCTGAACGGCATAGACTACGATGGCCGCATCTGTGGCGTGGACACCGACGTGAAGGACAAGCCGAAGGTGGGAGGGTGCGGTGCGGAGGAAGGCTCATGCTACGCGGGGGGAGACAAAAATTATGCTTTTTTTGGAGTCCGCGATTTGAACCGCTCGACTGACCGCCCCCGTACACGCTGGTTTTCGCTTCTTGGTTTTCGCTTCTTCTTTTTTTTCTTCTTGTTTTGAAGTTGTATATACAAATGGTGCTTCAGTTATGGTGTATTCGCTTGTACAATTTTGGTTTGGTTTTCTTGTTCGTTTTTCCCCCCTTCAGAGTTATCGGGGAGCCTGTCCTGTGCCCACGGACTGAGTTTTTTGGTAGATTAGTCAATAACGTGACAACCATCCGACCTGACCCGCGGGTTTGATCGGACCCGTGAACGTCGATTGCAGGCCCATCGGGTTGTGTCTACATGTGTTGGTTTTCGTCGCGGTCGGTTATTACGGTGCAGTAAAAAGGCAAGAACCTCACATCTGGAGCCTTTGAAAAGAAAATGGCACCCAAAGACTCCTGCAATATTCCTGGGTGGGCATATGTAGTAAGAAGACGAGAGTAATCAGAACCCACGATGGACACCAAAAGCCATACATCCCCCCTAATGTGTACACACCATATTTTGGTTCTGACTACTACTGTATGTTCACCAGTAATAGTAACTTCGCGTTTTACTACTGCCCTAATTTGTCGGGTTTTCTCTCGTTCCTCACCCTAATTATTCGATTGTTTCCTTCTCTTCCTGCGTAATTCTATACGTTTTTCCCTGTTCCCTCGTTCCTACGTACGTACAGCGTCCTACGTTTTTTTATGTGTTCTCTCTTCTTTAACCTTTGTTTTCCCGTTTTCGATCGTCCTCTCTTTTTTCCACACCCTGATGTTGTTTCGATGTTTTTTCTCTCCTTCATATAATACCCCTACATTTCCGTTTTGTTTTCGACGAAAAAAAAACAACAACAAAAACAAAACAAAAAAGCTGTACTACATCCGCTTCGACGGTACCGGGGTCTGCGTGGAATCTTGCCCCGACGAAACGGACTGGGGCTCTCTGTGGGGGTGCACTGACGACAAGGAGGCGTTCACCGAAATAGACTGCGCTTCCAGCACGGCAAACACGGCAGACTGCCTGTCGGAGGCCGGCCTAGACTCGACGGGAGAGGGCGGCACGTTCTCTGGCGACGGGGAAGGGTTTTGCATGTACCAAGTCGAGTCCATGGATTGTGAGTGTTCGGAAACGCTCGTGCATATCAATAATGTCAAAAGGGTGGATAGACCAGGCAAACAAAAATGTTATATATTATGATAGTACTTTCTACCACTCTCCAGTTAGCGATGACATGATACGAGTGCAGTTTCCTCGTGAACGCGGCTATATGGACCCTGACAGAAATATGAAATACACATTATACCATTGCAGGGTAACTCACTCAAACAATATCAACCATAACATAGCGTAAAGCGCTCTCACGATTAATAGGCACTCCCCCTCCGCGGGTGGTATTTGTAACTGTCACGAGTGCGCATGCTACCAAGTATCACCAGGCTTTGTGCATGCGCATGTGTGCCAAGTCTCCTCCATTGATTTGTGAATCCACGCACGTGTGTATATATGTATCAAGGTGATTAGCTTCGGCTTTTCAGATATGGTGTACTTCGAATGTGAACACTTATAAATGTCTTGGAATTAGTATGAATGAATTCATAAAATGGCGCTGTATCGTAGGCTTTGGTGAACGTGCGAAACGGGCTTACAGTACTGTTTTTGTTGCTGGCTACGTATAAATATGAGGGATCGATATTTGTGGTGGGCTTTGTTGGAGAGCAAATGCGTTTGTTTTGGCAGCTCGGTCTTCCCCCCCCCCCTCAATAACAAACAAGCAAACGCAATATATTCCCACCGATATCTCCCCACCCGCCACTTGATACCAACATTTCACCGAACCGTTTGTCTCCACCCCACCGCACGGCCAAAACACGCAGTTGTGGGGCGTTGCGTTTTCACCGACTCGGAAGTGCTCCAGAATTTCGTGGATGTTGGGGGAGAAGTGGCCTACCTTCAAGAAGCGGCGTCTGACGTCTATGTCGCCAGGGCCTGGATTTTTGGCTTCGGTTTCTGCTTTTCCACCGTGAGTAACCCTTGGGGAGGTGGATAATTATTGCGCAAGCGGGTGGGGGGACAGATAGTTGTTGTTGGTGGTGGTGGTAGTGGTGGTGGTGGTGTTGGTGGTGGTGTTGGTGGTGTTAGTGGTGGTGTTGGTGGTGTTGGTGTTGGTGTGCGTTGTCGTTGGTGGTGGTGTGTGTAGGTGTTGGTGGTGGTGTTGGTGGTGTTGGTGGTGTTGGTGGTGGCGGTAATGGCGGTAATGTCGGTAATGTCGTCGTTGGTATTGTCGTTGTCACTGGCGTTGCTCTGGCATATGACCTCATGACGTACAGCAGCAGCACTTATACTGTTTCTGCACCCAAATCCTCTGGGCACACCATATGGACATGGGAAAAACCGGTCATGCTACTATTAATCGTGTAGGCTCGCGCTCATATCCCCCCCAAGAAGATTGAGAATGCGGGGCAATCAACACCAACTATGCTGTAGGACACTTCGGTTTGACCCCTTGACTGACCGCTCCTACACTAAAACCAGTATATTTAGGCCTAAATAGACGGCGTGGACGCGTCCCAAAAGGCCGGTGTCTTACATACAATGCTGGCCGGGAATATAGTTCCCTTTCTTTATGAATATCAAAGGAAAAGCGGGGATTACTTTAGCGGCCAAACGTGGTAACAGATTTTATCAGCAGGGGTGATCTGATGCTCGTGATAGGTCTACTACACAAAGAAGCCCGTCCCAGACGAGGCGAAATATTTTCAGGGAACGGGATCCCCACACGCGCAAGCAATTTTTTATTTACCTTGCTCAGGTGCAAAAAAAACTTTATTTGTGTGTGTGTTTTTTTTGTTTTTACTCTCGGTGGCCACACCCAAGACCGAGGGGGGGGCTGTTTGTATGCAACCCAACACAACCCCTACAGTACCGACCCGCTCATAATAAACCAGAAATCGGGCTTAGGCTGGCTTTCTTATTTTAGAAAGGGGTGTGTCCCACACTAGCTTCAGTACAATATATGTCGACTTTCTTATTTCCCCCTCAATGTTTCGGTTGAGTTTCTTGTGGGGCACTTTCTTATGAGACGGCCGGTAGTGCATTTTTTACGGGGGACCATACGATAGTAATAGGACTAAATATAGTCACTGTAGTTAAACTAGGTAAATATATACACTTTAGTTTTGTGTGCGTACCGTAAGCCCTATTTACTACGTATAGCCCCCCGTATTACGCGTAGTACCGTACTGCTAAAAAAAACAGTCCACACAAATGCCGAGTGGGCTTGTCGCCAAAAACAGAAAAAGTGCGGTTCTTAAAAAACAAAAATTGGCGACATAATGATTAGAGTTAGGGTGGAACACGTTGTGACAGTACGTATACCACTGCTGTGTCCTAAAATATAAAATCCATTTGAATTAAATATTAATATTTAAACGTTGATTATATTTATGGACATTTTGATATGTGTGTGAAGGCGTGAAAAAACGAGGCTTATCTTTCCCGCGATGCTTGGGCATGACGCGCTGTGGGTTGTACTATTATTCTTTCGATTGTCCCTTTTTGTCGACCGCCTCTTCCTTGGGATGCAACTCCCTCGGCCCCACTTGCTTTGCGCCTTTGTCATGGAAATCTGCCCCCCTCTGGAAGGCCTGTACGTTAAAAAAAATCCCCGAGGTTTTAGAAACATGGGAGATTGGTGGCGTATTGCTTGGAAGGTGTGTATATCTACACGTATGGGGGGTCAGGGGGTCAAAAGATGAGGCAAAGCCTGGTCTCCTACGCGTATCGTTTTCAGACCTTGCGTGTCCGCCCGAGTTGAAAGACACAACAAAGCATATTTTTCTTCTTCTTTTTATTTTTCTTCTTCTTCCCAAGAACAACTGAGGGACAACGGGGGACCTGCTTACAGTACGTAGTGGTCTCTTAACACTCTATTAGCTTCCCGACTGCACCTGATTTTAGTTTTAGTTTTTTTTTTGTGTTTTCAACCGGCCATGCACGCCCTTCAGGTCCTCGGGTTTGTGTACCTGTCAATGCTCCAACTGCCTGGCTCGGTGTGCTGCATGGTGTGGGGGAGCATCACGTGCGTGTTCCTCCTCCTGCTGGCGATGGGCTATGGCTTGTCCGAACTAGGTGCGTGGGGCGGGGTGGGTTGGGGTGGGTTGGGGTGGGGCGGGGTGCTGTATGTGTTATATGTGTTGTGTGTGCTGCGTGTGGTTGTATGCGTTGTATGTGTTGTATGTGTGGTATGTGCTGTGTGTGGTTGTATGCGCTGTATGTGTGGCAAGTGCTGTATGTGCCATGTCTACTGTACGCTAGGACGAAGTATGTGTTGCGTGTGGTTCATGTGTTGTGTGTGTGCTGCATGCGCTTTGTGCGCTGAATGCGCCTCTGCGTGATTGCCCTTTTTTCCGCAGGAGAGCTTACTGTGCTCCGCAGATATATGGTTACTCGACAACCAAGGCGGAGAGGCCTCAGCCAGAACTATGAATAGACCCTACACGCACGCCTCCATACGCTCACATGAGAGCTCGATGTGTCGGCTTCGACCCCGCTCGTACATAAAACCGGGCCAGTTCGTTTCGCACCGCATTTTCTTCCAGTGTCTTTTCACAAGCGGACGGAACCAGTCCCTCACTAGGGCACTGGTCGCGAGATGTTCGTAGCGGGAAACGGCAGAGGAATTTCATGGGGGCCGTTTGGCCCATTGTTTGCTGAAAAACTCGCAATAGCTACAACGCCGAGCCGCCGCGGCGCGTGCTTCTGAAAAAAAGCAGCTCGTCGGCCACGACCGTTGTAAACGTCCGACACCGCCACTCCTACTGCTATATTGTCGTGGCCTTGTCTTGCTGGCCACCACCACCGCCGCCGCCACCACCGCACTCATTCCTCCGGCGCCCCCCCCCCCCCCCCCCCCCCCCCCCCCCCCCCCCCCCCCCCCCCCCCCCCCCCCCCCCCCTTTTTTTTTTCATCTCTCCCCCCCCCTCCCACACCCCCGTGCCACTCCCCCTTGCTTCTCCCTCCTCCTCCCCTCCCCTCCTCCCCCTCCTTCGGTGTTGATTGCCTATTTGCCCGTGGCAGCCAAGGATTGGGACGGAGACGGAGAGCACACAGACAACCAGGTCATGGGCTGCCGGGCGACGGGGTACCTGTCCTGGGCCTGCGCCTTTCTCTTCGCGTGCCTCGTCCTCTTCTTGAGGAAGCAGATAGCGCTCGCAAACGGGATAGTCAAGGTGATCACATAAGAGAAACAGCAGTAACAGCAGCAGCAGCAGCAACAACAACAACAACAACAACAACAACAACAACAACAACAACAACAACAACAACAACAACAACAACAACAACAACAACAACAACAACAACATATATCAGCAACGACCTAGAGACGTCAATGCCTTTTTTTACTTTGCATAATAATAGGATTCGTGTGGGGGCTTACTTGACGGCAACTTCGTCAACGGAAAGAGAGTGCCGTCAATTTACTTAGCCGATGCCAGTGCCGTTAACCTTACTTGACGGCTGTCAATACCGTCACCCTTCTTTGACGGCTGCTCGCCAAGGGAAAATAATGCCGTCAACTTTCCTTAGCGGCTGTCTGTGCCGTCAACCTTCTTTGACGGCTTTTCGTCGAAGGAAAAACATGCCGTCAACCTTCCTTAGCAGATGTCAGTGCCGTCAAATTTCCTTTTACGGGCTTTCATCAAGGCAAAAGAGTGCCGTCAACCGTACATAGCGGATGTCCGTGCCGTCAACCTTCCTGGACGGTTTTCAGTGCTTTCAGTGCCGTCAAAATTATGTGACGCCTGCCAATGCCGTCAACATTTCTTGACGGATATCCGTCAAGGGAAAAGAGTGCCGTCAACCTATGTAAGACACGCGGGAGAAATTACGGTCAACTGACCGATACTCGTAGGGATGGCTACCTCGCTATATACCGGTAAAGAGCAGCGCAAGGCTATATATCCTGAAGACACGATGCCACCAGAACAGCAGCAGCTCATATTCATACATGCCAAAACCATCAGCAGTAAACCCCGAGGATATAGCCTAGGATAGCCCTAGTAGACGCCACAGTTTTTCCGTTCGTCTGTTCGCCCGTTCGCTAATCCATCCGTTCAATATGTTCGTTTGCCCGTTCGCTAATTCATCCGTTCAATATGTTCGTTTGACCGTTCGCTAATTCATCCGTTCAATATTTCATTGGTGTTGATTCGTCCGACCGTCCGGCCGTCCGACCGTCCGACCGTTGTGTTGTGCTGTGCTGTGGTGCGTTTCATTTCCATGTATCCTTGCCGCCGCAGGAGTCCGTGCGCGCGATAGGCAGGGTGAAGGTGATGTTCTTCATGCCCATCCTCCAGTGCATGGCAATAGTGGCCTTCCTTGTGCCGTGGGTGGTCTACGCCGTCTTCACCGCATCTCTGGCTGAGGTGAGCAAATACCGCTATATACTGAGCTACGTCTGCTACTGTTTGTTGCTGGTACCACTGCTACTGCTACTACTACTATTGCTACCACCGCTACTGCTACTGCTGCTGCTGCTGCTACTACTACTACTACTACTACTACTACTACTACTACTACTACTACTACTACCACTACTACTACTACTACTACTACTACTACTACTACTACCACTACTACTACTACTACTACTACTACTACTACTACTACTGCTGCTGCTGCTACTACCGCTGCTGCTGTGCCTATCAATAACTACTGATGAAGAAGAACGTACCCGATTCGCCCTCAGGGAGGATTGTAAGTCTTAAATTAAACAGGTTTGTTCTTAAGGGAGATTATTTGATTCAAACGGAATCTTTTTATATCACTTTCCCCTCCCCCCTCCATCCCTCGCGCGTGAATTTTGACCATCCCTCTCCCGAGAGCAGATATCTACCACGGAGGTGGCGGGTCTCTCGGTGAAAACGTTTGAGTACTCGGACGAGGTGGAGAAACGGGGGTGGTACTTCCTCTTCATCTTCTTCTGGACCACGCAGTTCGTCGTAGCCATGGGCCAAGTCGTGGTGGCGCTCACTGTTGTCAAGTTCTACTTCACCAGGGACGTTGATTCCGTGAGATACAATTTGCCCTCTCCTCCCCCCCTTGCCCCTTTTATTGCTGACACTACTACTGGTGGTGCTGCTACTACTGCTATTGATATACGAAGTAGTTTTACTGCTACTGCTATTGCTGCTGGTATTGCTACTGCTACTACTGCTACTTCTGCTGCCACTACTGGTGATACTGCCAGTGCTAGTGCTACTGCTACTGCTAATGCTATTGCTACTGCTACTGCTATTGCTACTGTTACTATTACTACTGCTACGAGTATTGCAGCTACCATTGCTACAGTACTACAACTGCAAAAACAACTGCAGTAGTACCACTTCATTCAATCAGGGACCGTATAACTGCTGTGAGTTTCCCCCCCATACTACAAGACCACCAACTGAACCGAGAACGCACGACAACCGCGCGCGCCTCTTGCCTCTCGCCGCGTGTCCAGGTTAACAACTACACCTTCTGGAAGTCGCTCAGGGAAGGTCTGAGGTACCACACAGGCACGGCGGCGCTGGGCTCTCTCATCATCGCCCTCATCAAGGTCGGTACCAGCCATCTGTTTTGGCCACATCCCCCCCCCCCCCCCCCCCCCCACCCCCCCCCCCGCTTCAATAACGCCTAACGCCTCCGAATCTCGGTCATCGCGACAGAAACACCGTATGTTCAGAGTCAAGCTACTACAAAAGTCGATTAAGGCTCGACGAGCGGTGCCTATTAATAACAATGCTGAACTCTCTTCTCGAAAAAAAAGGGAGGCGTGTATATACCGGGAGGGGGGGGGGGAAGGGAAGACCCCTGTGACCACGGCTTGTTCAGAGAGGTGGAAAGTAAAAGTGATGGTACAAAACAAAAACAAACAAAAAACAAATGCGGTAGAGCGCGTGTTTTTTGTTTTTTGTTTGGGCCCCAAGTGTTTCTGGCTGATAGCGGGAAGGTCTCAAGGTCTCAACTGAAAGGATCTACCCCTGTAGCTTTGCCGCCCCATTTATTTCAAAACAATATTTTTTTCGGACAAAATATCGTTTTGTAAAAACATGTTTCGGAACATCCTACGTACGTGTATATTGCGGTGGGTTACCGTAGACGACAGTGTATATCACACCCCCTGGGTTGAATTTCAAAGCCATCTTTCTCCATAACCAGGGGGGCACAGACAACGAAAAAAGCGGCTTTCGGAGCTTCTCGTCGAGACCTTTCCATAGACGGGTCGCTCGGGGTTAGCGCTCGACCGGTCGTCGAGCAAATCAGCGTTGAAATTCCTCCGAGGGGGTGTGGTATACAGTGTCATATACTGTATAGGATTCAGAGCCCACGGTAGACGCAAACAACCCATACACCCCCCCCTACGTTTACACAACAGCATTGGGTTCTGATTCCTACCCCCCCCCCGGTAATAGTTCATGATATTGGCTCTCGGGGTGCGTTGTACATTTTAGGTCAAGGTCGATTTGTGTTCTTACTCAGTATCCGAAAGGTGATCATGCATTCCCGGTCAGGATGGTGGTATGTTCAGTTGGGGTGGAACAGTCGTTTTCGTTTTGTGTTAGACGATATACGATTGTAACATCCGCGTCGGTTTTTGAGTGGGGTGCAGAGCTCCTCGGGTTAACTGCTTCCACTCTGTCCCGAAATATAAACACCGATTTTATTGAATATTGATGTCTAAAAGGTGCTTGTGTTTAGGGACAGAGCGGTGTGCGTGTGCAGGAATCTCAGAAAATGTGATGTACCCCCCCCCTCTGTGTACCCCAAGTAGCGTGACTCCGCGAAATTGAAAAGTTATCGATATTAGATAAGGTACTACAGCAGGGGTCCCCCAATAAGGCGGTGGTGTGCCAGAGCAATATGACCGCCTTATAGAGGGAGACCGCCTTATTAATTCCAGGTTATGAATGCAATTCCCCAGTGGCGCCACGCGATTTTGACCGCCTTATATCGGGATACCGCCTTGCTCCGACCGCCTTAGTGGGGGACCCCCACTGTACTGCTTGTACCCTCTATATCGTATTCAAAAGGTACTACTGCTGTTCCCTTTCTACCGTGGCATGACTCTGCAAGGTATCGACACTAACTAAGGTACTGTACCTCTTCTATCGGTATACAAAATTAAGATACTGTGCCGCCTCTACCGTGGCGTGACTCTGTAAGATATCGATACTAACCAAGGTGCTGTACCTCTTCTATCGCTAAAAAAGGTGCTATCGATAAAAAAGGTACTGTGTCTTTTCTTCCGTGGCATGCCTCTGCAAAGGTATCGATACTAACTAAGGTACCTGTACCTCTTCCATCGATATCAGAAATAAGGTACTGCTGTGCCTCCTCTGCCGCGGCACGACTCTGCACGGTATCGGTACTAACTAAGGTACTGCCTCTTCTATCGATATGTAAAAAAGGTACTACTGTGCCTCCTTTACTGTGGCATTACTCAAAGAAGGCTACGAAGTATCGATATATAGTCAACACGAGAATGCCCTCTCTAAGCGCTCAGACCCATGCTTTCACGGCCCACCGCGGTTAACATCGTAGGCATCGATCGCGGCAACGCCCTATGCTCGAACCACCAAGATCAACCCCAGGTATCATACGACGAATGGATATACCTCACAACATATAACTACCTATCCCTAACACCACCAACGGTGCAATCTCTTCCTCCGTCTCCTCCCCTCCCCACCATATTTTATCCTTCCGCTTCTCTTCCCCCTCCTCCCCCCCCTCCTCCTTCTCCTCCTCCTCCTCCTAACCTCCCCCGCCGATAGCGCATGCGGTCGGCTACGGGAAACCGCCCCCCAACAAGACACCCCCCTGCAGCCTCCCTCACTCTCCCTCCTCCTCCCTCCCTCCTCTCCCTCCCGTCCCTCCCCTTCCCCCTCAAACCCCCCCGCTCCTCCCCCCTCGCACCTTCTCCCTCTCACCCCGCCCACCCCACCCCCGCTCGCTCCTCCTCCTAATTTCTGTTCTGCGTGTCGTTTTTGTTTTCTCCACTGTGGCGGCGGGGTCATCGTCTGGGTTCGGTTCGGTTGGTTTGGGTCGGGGGGTTTCATGCGTGAATACGCGGACGCAGACAATGCGGGCGGTGCTGACGTACATGCAGAAGAAGCTGGCGAAGGCGAACAACAAGGTCGCCCAGGCGGTGCTCTGCTGCCTGTCGTGCCTCTTCTGGTGCCTGGAGAAGTGCTTCAAGTTCATCAACAAAAACGCCTACATACAGGTGAGCTCCCGAGTTTCAGCGACACCCCGAGCGAGCGACATGGATGGGTCGTAAAGCCACGTGCGCATACATATATGTATAAATGGTGGTTTTTACGGGGGGGGGGGGGGGGTGTACTCATGTCGTGCACGGCCGTAGTCGTATGATCATAGGCCCTCGCATCCCTACAATGCCAGGACGGAGCACGTTGGGTTTACGGGGGGTCGTCTCGGGTTATCGGTATTATTTCTGCGAAGCGGGCCGTCGATGGAAAGCAGGAGTTGAAACCGTAACCGTAACAGCGGATTGTTCCAGATGTCCGACAGATCACGATTTAGATAATCTATAGATAGATAATCTATATCATCTAGATCTTTAACCTGCCGTTACTACAGCTTTGTGCAGGATCTTTCTAGTAACAGATCCCTAATCCGGAGACACATGCTAGATCGTGCAGATGGTACGGCTCCCACCCGGCAACATGAGCTAGATCATACAGATCATACAGATCATACAAATCATACAAATCATACAAATTATACATATCATGCAGATCATACAGATCATACAGATCATCAGGAATATATCTACCTTGAAAGATCTAGATGATGAGGTAGGAATAGATGATCTGTCTGAGGTGTGGATTATCCCAAAGGAGGTTGATAGCAGGCGATCGAACGTTTCGGACAGGTTCGCTTCGCGCCCCCCCCCCCCCCCCAAACCTCCCGAATCAGGAGGCCTGATGTTACAGGGGCCTCGTGTTCCTCGACGCCCCCCCCCCCCCTTGGGCCTCTAAAGGTCGAAGCAGGGGTGAGGTTGGTCGGAAAGGGTCCGGAGTGATGCTGGCGTTAGGAACGTTAAGATTGATGCAATCGAACGTCTATCATGTTGGCCCGTCGTCGTGATATGTAGCCCGTCGATTTGCTGAGTGGGTGGGTGCGGCGCTGCAGATGGGGAGATAGACCCCTCGCAGGGGGGGGGGGTAGCTGAACTTCGGGGTGCGTGCACACTTCTGCCTTCCGCCCCCCCCGCCCCCCCCGGTGCTTGGTGCAAGCAATGTCTGCGTGGTAGGTGAAAACCCAACGTGCTCAGTCTCGGCATTGTGGGGATGCGAGGGTCTATGGTCATACGACTGCGGTCATGCACGACATGAGTGCACCCCCCCCTCTTCCCCCCCTCCCCCCATAGCGCCCGCTCCTCCACCGCTTCCATACGAATCCTTCTAACAACGTCCTCTCGTCCCTTGTGTCGGGTGTTACCGTCTTCGTGGATCCTAACGGGTAAAATAAATATATCCAATACATTCAACGGTCTTATGATATAAGGTGGCGATCTTCAGCACGTCTTTCTGCCGATCTTCTAAGAACGCCTTCTGGCTCATCGCGAGAAACCTCGCCCGGGTCGGGGCTGTAACCGTCGTCACGGACTTCGTCGTCTTCATCATGAGGCTGGTGGGTTATTGTTGGTGTTGGTGTTGGTTTTTGTTTTTGTTGGTGTTGGTGTTGTTGTTGTTGTTGTTGCCGTTGTTGCCCCTGTTCTGTCTTTGCTGTATTTGTATCGTGGCGGGCGGATTTGGCCGTATTCCCTCCTGATGCGCCATGGTGTGTGGCACTTCACGAGACCGCCCCTATACTGCTGCGACATAGATAGGTGTCCCTCGATCTTCCCTTGCCTTGAAGCCCCCCGTAAATCTGGACTATATGTATATGCATCCTTGCGCCGTTTGGAAACGCTCCGAGAAAGGCGTACATCACGGGCGATATAATTTAACACGACCCGTGCTACGATAGAGGTATACCGTTATTTTGCTGAAACGTATTCCGACCGACGGGGCTCCTTGGTCCAAAATTGTCGGACTTTCATTCCTGTGTTGCAGTATTTTTCGTTTCGTAGTTAAGGCCATGGGGTTCTTCACCGGGTATATACTGCTGTACGTAGCACTTTTGATTTCCTCCAAAATCTGTTTTTGACTTACTATTAGTATAGGGGTCCTCAATGGAGGAGCCTCAGGGACAAAAAAAAACATGGTGCACCTCTCTACCGCAGCATGCGTCACACCCCCCCCTGCTGCGAGTAGAGGATGGGATTTCCTAGCCGATTTGTTCCAAAGCAAGGAGGGTAAACACAGACAAAATGGCGCGGCAATGGAAATATTTTAGCCGAGACGTTCTCGGCGTCAGCGCTTTTCCCCTTTGTGGAGAAAACCACCTTGGAAATTATTATCTCATCACCCGGTGCGTTATCTTATCACCCAGGTGTGATATATTATCACCCGGTGTGATATATTATCACCCGGTGTGATATCTTATCACTCGGTGTCATATATTATCACCCGGCGTGTTATCTTATCACCCGGTGTGATATCTCACCACCCGGTGTGTTATATTATCACCCGGTGTGTTATATTATCACCCGGTGTGATATATCACCACACAGTGTGTTATATTATCACCCGGTGTGTTATATTATCACCTGGTGTGATATATTATCACCCGGCGTGTTATCTTATCACCCGGTGTGATATCTTATCACCCGGCGTGTTATCTTATCACCCGGTGTGATATCTCACCACCCGGTGTGTTATATTATTACTCGGTGTGTTATCTTATCACCCGATGTGATATATTATCACCCGGTGTGATACGGTACGCGTATTGGGTCGTTGTAATACGGACTACTGCTGCATTGGACCCCCCCCCCCTCCCCCCCCCCCCCCCCCCCCCCCCCCCCCCCCCCCCCCCCCCCCCCCCCCCCCCCCCCCCCCCGCACGAAAGTAAAATGAGCACCATCCCGCCCCGCCCCGCCCCGCCCCATTCCTCATTCCGAATCCCCACCATAGCCCTTCCCCCCTTTCCTTCCACTCCTTCTTCTGCTACTTCTTCCCTTCTCGAAAATATTTTTTGTTGCTCTTTAAGCGCATTTGTTTGCTATTTTTGTTGTTATTATTGTTTTTGTTTTTGCAATTTTGTTAAACTTCAATTGTCTGGTGTTTTTGGCACCTTTTTTTTTTCACATTTATTCACATTTGTTTTGTTTCTTTCACGTTTTTGCTTTCTTTTTTGTTTTGCTCTCACTCTTGCTGCACTTTTCGTTCGCTTCCTTTGTTTTCGTTTTTCCTTTTTTTTTTTCTCGTTGCGTTTTCTCCCGTTTCTTTTCAATGCTTTTGTTTTTCTTGCGTTCCTGACGAAATCAGGTTATCAGCCTCGGCACCGCGGGCGCCACATACCTCTGCCTGCAGCACTACATGAAGGACGACCTCTACAGCCCCATGGGACCGGTTCTCTTCGCCGGGGTGATGGCTTACTACGTTGCCTCGTCTTTCGCTGACCTGCTAGGCATGGTGAGTACGGTCGAGGTGGGGGATGGTGGCGTGTGCGTGTGGTGTGCGTGTGGGAATCCACGGGTGGCACTTACCTTGGCCATGCAGTGGGGGGGGGGGCTGGTGGGCATACCGCTCTGTTGAAAGGCTCACCCTTGCGCATCTCCAGTCGCGCGAACCAGACGTGGTCGGACGAAGACGACCAAACAGCCACGAAGAAAACAGACCCCCCCTTTTTCCTCCCCCCCCCCCCCCCCGCTCTAACCCTAACTCATTGAAGTTCTCATCCATATGCAAGTCCGTCTCACAAGCAGTTCTTAGCAGGATGCAGCTCCCCCTTCATGCGACTCGCTGAACATCTCACGGCGCTTCGCGCTTGGTGCTAGCAATGTCTGCCAGGTCGGTGAAAACTCGACATGCTCCGTCCCGTCCTTGTAGGGATGCGAGGGTCTATGGCCATACGACTACGGCCATGCACGAAAATGAAGTACCCCCCCCCCCCCTCCCCCCTCAATTTTTGTTTTGCTCAATTCTCTCCTCAGACTACGCTGACGATTCTTCAGTGTTTCATAGCCGACGAGGAAATGTTCGAGGGGGAGGACAGGTACGCCCGGAACGACCTCAAGGAGTGGCTCGACAAGCACGGGACCAAGGAAGCCCCGGAGTACCCCCGCAGCATCTTGCCCTCCCCGCGCTCGCCCAAGAAGGGAGAGGCGAAGGAGCAGGGGTTCGCTGTTGATACTGGTACTGGGGAGTAGTGGAAACAGTTTCAGCAACAGCACCAGCAGCACCAGCAGCACCAGCAGCACCGGCAGTACACTGGATTTGTAGCAGTGGAACCAGGCAGCAGCTGCAGTACACACTGGGTTTGTAGCAAGCAGCAGCAGCAGCAGCAGGAGGAAGAGGAGGAATGATGCGAATGTGTCTATTTATAGCACTTTTTAGTGGATGGCGGATGGCGGACGGGGGGGGGGGGTTTTTTTTTTTTTATTACTGTTTTGCTTGGTGGGGTTGTCGTGGTGGTGGGTGGGCGGAGAGACTGGGCTTTTTGGAATGAATGTATGGAAGGACTCGCGGAGGGGCCGGGCAGATCAGATGTAACACGGCGAACAACATATCAGGTTCTAAAACAAAACACGGGTGTGGGACAGACTAAAGATGGTCGCACCGCATTTTTGCCTCCGCTTATGATATATTCCAGGCACCTGGTATGCTATTATGACGACAACGGACAGCCGCTTCGTTCACGTGCTTGTACATAAAATGAGGAAAGGGGTTATAAATATGACAGCAGTTTTTTTCGATTGTTTAAAAAAACAAAATCCGGGGAGTAAAAAAGCGCGACCCAAGCCATACATATGGGTCCAGGAGTGAAACGAGACTGATTCCTACGTTTGGTCCGAGTGGCTGGTTCCAACATTTGTCTGGTCCGAATGACTGCCTCCAAGATTAGGTCCGAACAACGGGTTCCAACATTTGGTCCGAATTTCTGAGAAATGGAAGAAGGCGCCCGATAGCCAAAAACAAAACATGAGACGAAAGGGCTGTCACTGGAGAATAACAAATTCGGGAGTTGTTATTGTGTTGGAACTTTGCTTTCAGAACGCACCCTTCTCCAAGTAACAAACCCAGCCTCAATCCGCATTTATTCATGCTTCTTAAAGTTGGGGGCTCCGATTATGTAAATGTCCATTCTTAGGCCTTAACCCCTCAAGAACTGGTCCTACATATTTGGGGACAAAATACTTGGAAGTAGTGTGGATTTTTTTTCAGTTCTGAATGGGTCAAGGGACTTATGCTTCTTGCGCCTTACGATAAAAAACGTACCGTTGGGCCACCATGGGGTGGCTTCCCATCTTTCCTGCGCTTGCGTACGTTGTACCAGCCAGCCAGCGGGCGGGGGGTGGGGGGGGGTCTCGCGCTGGCGCCGATGCTCTGCCCACAGTGCTTGGCGACAATACGGATACCCCCCCCCTCACCAAGGCTGACGGTCTTGTTAGATCATTTGTGCGGGGTTGAGAACCTCCACTCCGCACGAGGGGAATGATCGCATCACGTAGTGTGTATATGGTAAGGCACCCAAAAGGCAGGTACATGGTAAGTACCATTGCTGCCTCTGGAAGTGGCCACACGAGAAATTAAATCAATTCATTGAAGGCTGTCGTCCATATGCAAGTCCGCCTCACAAGCGGTTCTTACGAGTAGGATGCAGCTCACCCTTCATGCGACTCGCCCAATACCTCACGGCGCTTCGCGTTTGGTGCAAGCAATGCCTGCCTGGGTGGTGACAACCCAACCTGCTACGCCCCGGCATTGTAGGGGTGCGAGAGGCTATGGTCATACGACTACGGCCGTGCACGACATGAGTACCCCCCCCCCTATGCACACAATGAACCCCCTCCCGCCCTTCGCTCATACAGTGAATACCCGCCCCGCCCCATTATAACATGAATGGCATTATGTTTATATATTATGAATACCCGACTCGCCCAGCACCTCACGGCGCTTCGCGCTTGGTGCTACAGCAATGCCTGCCGGGTCGGTGAAAACCCCCGACATGCTCCTTCCCGGCATCGTAGGGATGCGAGGGTATATGGTCAGACGACTACGTCCATGCATGAAAATGAAGTACACCTGCAGACAATGTATTCGTCCGACTTGTGGAACCTTGCTCGGGACGGCGTCCCCCCCCCCCCTCCCCCCTCAATTTTTGAATTTGTTTTTTGATCAATTATATCCTCAGACTACGCTGACGATTCTTCAGTGTTTCATAGCCGATGAGGAAATGTTCGAGGGGGAGGACAGGTACGCCCGGAACGACCTCAAGGAGTGGCTCGACAAGCACGGGACCAAGGAAGCCCCGGAGTACCCCCGCAGCATCTTGCCCTCCCCGCGCTCGCCCAAGAAGGGAGAGGCGAAGGAGCAGGGGTTCGCTGTTGATACTGGTACTGGGGAGTAGTGGAAACAGTTTCAGCAACAGCACCAGCAGCACCAGCAGCACCAGCAGCACCGGCAGTACACTGGATTTGTAGCAGTGGAACCAGGCAGCAGCTGCAGTACACACTGGGTTTGTAGCAGCAGCAGCAGGAGGAGGAGGAAGAGGAGGAATGATGCGAATGTGTCTATTTATAGCACTTTTTAGTGGATGGCGGATGGCGGACGGGGGGGTGGGTGGGCGGAGAGACTGGGCTTTTTGGAATGAATGTATGGAAGGACACGCGGAGGGGCCGGGCAGATCAGATGTAACACGGCGAACAACATATCAGGTTCTAAAACAAAACACGGGTGTGGGACAGACTAAAGATGGTCGCACCGCATTTTTGCCTCCGCTTATGATATATTCCAGGTACCTGGTATGCTATTATGGCGACAACGGACAGCCGCTTCGTTCACGTGCTTGTACATAAAATGAGGAAAGGGGTTATAAATATGACAGCAGTTTTTTTCGATTGTTTAAAAAAACAAAATCCGGGGAGTAAAAAAGCGCGACCCAAGCCATACATATGGGTCCAGGAGTGAAACGAGACTGATTCCTACGTTTGGTCCGAGTGGCTGGTTCCAACATTTGTCTGGTCCGAATGACTGCCTCCAAGATTAGGTCCGAACAACGGGTTCCAACATTTGGTCCGAATTTCTGAGAAATGGAAGAAGGCGCCCGATAGCCAAAAACAAAACATGAGACGAAAGGGCGGTCACTGGAGAATAACAAATTCGGGAGTTGTTATTGTGTTGGAACTTTGCTTTCAGAACGCACCCTTCTCCAAGTAACAAACCCAGCCTCAATCCGCATTTATTCATGCTTCTTAAAGTTGGGGGCTCCGATTATGTAAATGTCCATTCTTAGGCCTTAACCCCTCAAGAACTGGTCCTACATATTTGGGGACAAAATACTTGGAAGTAGTGTGGATTTTTTTTCAGTTCTGAATGGGTCAAGGGACTTATGCTTCTTGCGCCTTACGATAAAAAACGTACCGTTGGGCCACCATGGGGTGGCTTCCCATCTTTCCTGCGCTTGCGTACGTTGTACCAGCCAGCCAGCGGGCGGGGGGTGGGGGGGGGTCTCGCGCTGGCGCCGATGCTCTGCCCACAGTGCTTGGCGACAATACGGATACCCCCCCCCCCCCCCCCCTCACCAAGCTGGCAGTCTTGTTAGATCATTTGTGCGGGGTGAGAACCTGCTCCGCACAGGGGAATGATCGATCACGTAGTGTGTATATGGTAAGGCACCGCAGGCAGTTACATAGTGTGTCCATTGCTGTCTCAGAAAGTGGCCACACAGAAATTAAAGTAATCATTGAAGGCGTCATCCATATGCAAGTCCGCCTCACAGGCGGTTCTTAGCAGAATGCAGCTCACCCTCTCATGCGACTCGCCCAACACCTCACGGCGCTTCGCGCTTGGTGCAAGCAATGCTGCCTGGGTGGTGAAAACCCAACGTGCTCGCCCGGCATTGTAGGGGTGCGAGGGTCTATGGTCATACGACTACGGCCGTGCACGACATGAGTACCCCCCCCGCCCCGCTCCGTTGATTGGTCGACATGCGTACTCTCGAACGGCTCGAATACGGCACATTATATAGCGGACGTGTCCTAAATGCAAGGATGAAAGGAGCTGCAAGATATATTCGTGCAACTTTGGGTGACACTTGTGACTGCTATTCCAGTGTTTATGTTGTGAACCGATAACCGAAAGTCGTGTTTTTCGGTCGTTTTTTCAAGACTGTAAACCCTATTTAAAATAAAT
Organism: Saccharina japonica; assembly: GCA_008828725.1. NCBI lineage: Eukaryota > Phaeophyceae > Laminariales > Laminariaceae > Saccharina > Saccharina japonica. The sequence goes on along the minus strand of MEHQ01000031.1, from coordinate 345,297 downwards.
TAAAAATCTTGGTTTATTTGCGAAACAAATGATCGAAACCCGACCAACGTTTTCGTTTTTTTTTCACCGGAAACTCGTTCGGTTTCGGCTTTCGGTTTTATGGTATTTTTTGTAAACCGAAACCGACCGACTTTTTCGGACAAAAACCGAAAACCGACCGAGGCCATTTCCGTTATCTGTCCACAACACTGCCTGTAGATGACCTGATATTTTCATCGCTTTCGTTGGAGGTCACTATATACATGAGTCCCACTACCCGCAGAAAGGTAATCTTTACACCCTTTGCGGCGTAAGAGAGAAAACGAATCGAAGCTAAGGACCGTGCATGCTTATACCGAAGCCATTTTGGTCGATTTGTTTTTTCCAACTATTTTTTGTTCTTCTTGATTTCCGAATAAATCAAAAAAAAAAATTGAAGAAGGAATCTCTGAACAATTAACAGGGTACGCAAAAAAAAAACACAAAAGCTTCAATTTCTATTTTTTTTAATTCATTTTTCTGTCATTCAATTTGGAAATCCTGGCATGCATTTTGGAAATCGGTAAAAAAAAAAGCCCGATTTATTTCATATTTCGACAAAACTTGCTCCTATAAAGAAGCACTGCCCTAAACGACCGGCCATCCCAGCATCGACTACACGAAGCAGTGGGGGCTGCAATCAATAGGGTACTGTCATTAATAGGGTACTGCCACTAATAGGTACTGTCATTTAATAGGGTACTGCCATTAATAGGGTACTGCAATTGATAGGGTACTGCCAATAATAAGGTCCTGCCATTAATAGGGTATTGCCATTAATAGGGTACTGCCATCAATAGGGTACTGTCACTAATAGGGTACTGCCATTAATAGGGTGCTGTCAGTAATAGAGTACTGCAATTAATAGGGTACTGTCATTAAGGGGTACTGCCATCAATAGGGTACTGCCATTAATAGAGTACTGCCATTAATAGGTTAATTTATAGGGGACATGTCGGATCAGATTCAGACTCGCGACTTAGGGACGAGTATACACGAAACGCGTGCGCGGGAATGATGATACTACTGTAGTATGCTGCTGGACGCTCTTCCTATTGAGCTTGGTACATCCGCACTTGTCGCTTCTTAGAGGTCGCCCGCCAAACATGAGCCCCCAAAAAAGTTAAGGCGTTTTCGAGCACCCCCCCCCCCCACCTTCATTGGTTGCATTCGGACAACTCTTTTGAAGTCCCCCTCCACTTCAGTTAATTGGGTTTCGACATATTTCCGAGGCGGTTTTTTTTAATTATTTCCCCTTTATTATTTCCCCTCTCCGTAGATTAGAGCTCGACACATCTTTCAATATGCCCGCCCCCCCCCCCCCCCCCCCCCCCCCACCCCTCGCCCCCCCCCCCTCCTTTCGCTGATTGAATCTCTCGACATGTATCATAGTTCGAAGCGTTCTCTTCCCCCCTTCCCCCCGCCTCTCCCCACCCTCTCCCTCCCTCCCTTCCTCTCTTCCCGCTCTTTTTTGTTGTGGATGGAAGTGTGTGCCACTGCACTACTGCATCATCTCGGGCTTTTTAAGGAGCATGAACTCGTCCAGTACCCTCCAGAACTCGAGCAATGCCCCCTTGTCGAGGTGCCTCTTGTGTTTATTGATCTGAAGGGAAAAAAAATAACAAAAAAAAAAAACATGACAACACAACGGACAAAAAAAAACGGAAACAAAGACAAAACAGCAGACAGGAGGCGAGGGGGGAGGACGAAGAGGGGACAGGGAGAGAGGGGGGAGGGAGAAGAGGGGGAAAAAGGGAGAGAGGGGGGGAGGGGTGGGGGGGGGGCGTACTCATTTGTTGCTTGCCTTAGTCATTTGACCATTGACGCTCGGGGGGGGGGGGGGGGTTGTACTCAGTACTCATTGTCTTGAACGGCCCCGTAGGCGGATATGGCCATAGACCCTCGCATAATCCCTACAATGCCGGGACGGAGCGCGCTGGGTTTTCACCAACCAGGCAGACATTGCTTGCACCAAGCGCGAAACGCCGTGAGGTATTGGGCGAGTCGCATGGAGGGTGAGCTGCATCCTGCTAAGAACCGCCTCTGAGGCGGACTTGCATATGGACGACAGCTTCAATGAGTTAATTTAATTTCTGGTGTGGCTACTTCCGGAGACAGCAATGGGTTTTACTATGTAACTGCCTCGCGGACGCCTTACCATATTAACACTACGTGATACGACCATTCCCCTTGTGCGGAACAAAGATTCTCCACCCCGCACAAATGATCTACTCGACCGCCAGCTTTGGTGACCGCCAAAAAAAAATAACAAAAAAAAACGGCACCCTGGTTGTCTAGCTCACGCAGCGAGTGGCGTGTTTTACAGCGTCGTTGCCAACCGACGCCAACCCAACCTATAAATATAGGGGGGGGGGGGGGGGGGGGTTGTACTCAGTACTCATTGTCTTGAACGGCCCCGTAGGCGGATATGGCCATAGACCCTCGCATATCCCTACAATGCCGGAACGGAGCATGTCGGTTTGCACCGACCACAGGCAGACATTTCTCGCGCCAAACACGACGCGTAGGGGGGGCGGGCGTACGTACTCATTCGTTGTTTGCCTTGGTCGTTTTACCACATCGACCGCCGATCCCTTTCGAGACGGATCACAGGGGGGGGGGAGGGGGGTGGTGGAGATGGCGGGAGATGGAGGGGGGGGAGAAAAAGGCATTGCCGCCGCAAGAAACGGGGTATCTTGTGAGAAAGGCATCACCCCCCATCCATTCAAGGAGCTGCGCTGCGTGAAAACAGCCGTTATCGCAATTTACAAACCCATCCTTCCACCCTTCCATCCATCCATCTGTCCATCAGTCAATCTAACTATCCATCCATCCATCCATCCATTCATCCATCCATCCATCCATCCACCCATCCAACCCTCTATCCATCCATGCATCTCCCTACCAGTTATATATGATCTATCCATCTATCCATTTGCCTGAAGTATCTATACATATCATATGTCTATCCATCTACTTCGTATCTATCTGTCTATCCATCTATCTATCTACTTCGTATCTATCTACCTAATGTATCTATCCATCTGTCGATCTGTCTGTCTGTATCTATCTATCTATGTATCTATGTATCTATGTATCTATCTATCCGTCTATCTATCTACTGTATCTATTTACCTATCTATTTATCTATCTATCTATCTATCCACCAGCCGTATAATTGCACGTACGTGCTGTGAGCTGTTAGATCTGTCCGGACATGATCCCATTTGGCACCCTGCTCCCACCCACAAGGTGCAGAAATATAATCAGCCCTCCGCAGGAGCCGCCGGAGGCCCACCTGGCACCTCGATCCCATTTGGTACCCATGTAGGCCATACATATTTGCAACAACTCCTGTTATACATATAACCGTATTGAATGTACGTGCAGATTCGTTAGACTCGCACGTACGTGCAAGTTCTCCGGAGCCGCTATCTATCCGTCTATATATCCACTTCGTATCGTATCGTATCGTATCGTATCGTATCTATAGTTCTATCTATCTATTTATCTATCTATATTGCTATCTTTTATCTATCTGTGTATATATGTGTATGATGTATCCACCCACCTCCAAAAGGCGCACATTCCACTGTGCGACCTTGTCATTGACCTTAGTATCGTCGTACTTCATGTGCACCCCAAGGACTGACAAACAAACAAAGGACGGGGGGAGCGGGGTGGGAGAGGGGGAAGAGGCAATGGAGGGGGCGGTTAACACAGGCACTACGGCGACAAAAGTGAGCATTTTCACTGAAAAACGGAATCGTATACGAGTACTCGTACTGTATCTTATTATATAAAAGCTGCTATTCTGTCTGTCTGTCTGTAATTGAGTAGCATCCAGAGCGTTTCAGCCCCGCCTTGCCCCGTGGGTAGGGAGGCTGGATGCCACAATCAGCAGAACACCGGGTCCCATGCCGCGCCGAGCCGCAGCAGTTCTGACAGCCATCTAGCCAGCCTAGCTGCTGAGTTACGAATTTGAATCACAACTCCGGTCGCTGATTGGTTCAGCAAATACATGCCAGCGGCCACTGGCCACTGGCTGTTTCTAGAAGAATGGTGCTGAATAGCTGAATAGAGCCATCGGGGTTCCGCCAAACCCGGGGATGATAACGTCTCATCCCCGGATTATAAATCCCTCCATATATCTACAACTCTGACGACCCGGGGACGAAAACGGACACTCCCCGGGTCGGTACCGCCTCGCAAGGTGTGGAAACCCCAACCCAACTGACTGATTTATGGTTGGCTGGGGCTCATGGAGCCAGCGCGCGGAGAGAGCTGCCCCCGGGGACAGCGTTGGAGGTCACGCCGCATCCGGGGATGATAAGGTCCCATCCCCGGGTCAGAAAGCCTTCCATACATCTACAACTCCAACAGCCCGGGGACGAAAACGGACACTCCCAGGTCGATACCGCCCAGCGGCCACCGGCTGTTTCTAGAAGACTGGTGCTGAATAGAGCCATCGGGGTCCCGCCACACCCGGGGATGATTTCGTCCCATCCCCGGATCAGAAATCCCTCCATATATCTACAACTCCGACGACCCGGGGACGAAAACGGACGCCCCCCGGGTCGATACCGCCTCGCAAGGTGTGGAAATCCCAATCCAACTGACTGATAGCTGGGGCTTAGGAGCCAGCGCGCGGCGAGAGTTTCCCCCCGGGGACAGCGTCGGAGGACCCGATCCGCAAGGCTTGACCCGATCCGTGAACAGCCCACCCTGCTTCTAAATGAGTATTTTCGCAGTATAACTACGTAAGAAAGTTAATTCATGTCTTTGGGACTTCTCCAAGGGGAAAAATCGCGTCAAAATACCGTCCAAAACCAGTGGCGAAAACAGGTTTACAGCAATCGGCCACACCAAGCAAGCAGCCTAACGAGGAGGCATGTTGCCGAGGTAGGGGCTATATAGGGGATGTACGCGGATTACCGGTACAGTAGTACCCTGTCTACTGCTGCTGCCGCCGCTGCTGCTGCCGCTGCTGCTGCTGCTGTTGCTGCTGTTGTACCGACACGCTGCGTATGCCCTCCCGTGGCCTCTCCGTACCATGTATCCTCAACTGGAACCACCCCCCCCCCCTTTTCCCAATTTTTGCTCTCCGTTCCGCCAAACTCCAGACTGCTCTTTTACGTACGAACTTCTTCTACCTTTGGTTCTGATTGCTGTGATATGCCCCCCCGTATTATTACTGTAGTAACATATCGTTAAAGACTTACCGTGCTGGAATAACGTCACCGGTTGATCCCACTCCCACCCCTTGAATTGCCAAGCCGCCCCCTGCACCAACACGCACACGCACGCCTTCCATTCCTAATAAACCCGCAGACAAAAAAGGGAGCGAATGCGCGAGCGAAAGAGGAGAGTACGCGAGTGAGCGAACGAGCTATAGTAGGCAGGCCGGCAGGCAGGCAGGCAGGCAGGCAGGCAGGCAGGCAGGCAGGCAGGCAGGCAGGCAGGCAGGCAGGCA